>CM053610.1:2347074-2392636 GCA_028646535.1 Procyon lotor | reverse complement strand
TTGGCCTGTGTAGATTTAAACTCTGCATTCCCCAGAGTCGGCTGCAGAGGCCATGGGATGACCTTCTGTGCAGACCTTCCTTGAAGCCCGTACCTTCTCTGCCTCCTTGGGGATGGGGGGCAGGGTCTGCCAGGGGCCTCCCAGGCAACTTTGAACTCTGTGGGTCTGATTCCCAGACAGCGTCCCAGAGGCTTCCATGGTGCTGTCTGCTGAGGAGGGGGGTGGTGAGAAAGGCCTGGGAGCCCAGGTACCAGGAGAGGATGCGGGAGAGGCTGGGCACCCTCTGGGGCTCTGCAGACATTCAGGTGGGGGGTTGATCTCGCTTCTGAGGGAGATGGGGACCCGCTGAAGGATTTGGGTACAAGGAGGAGGGCAGCGGGGAGACGGTTCACTGGAGGTGTTAAAAAGATCACTCCAGGCGCAGAGTGGAGCAAGGACTGTGGCAGATGGGGTGGGCCCCAGGGGACTAACTGGAAGGCCCTGGAGACGGGCTGGGCACATTTGTGTTTAAAAAGATCTTGGGAAAATTGATGCTCCACCTAGAGGTATAAAATAGTGAATTATTCATTTTTAATTATGTGTGTAAGCATGAATGATACTTCCTTTAACGCATCAGAGTACAGTAGATAAGGCTAATGTTCGCCTTGACCACCTGCCCCCCGCCGTTCCCAGCACCCCCTCGGATAAAACTGCTGTTCGGAGTGCATCTGCCAGATGGTTGTCTGTGTGTGTGCGCGCATGTGTGCTTAACAGCCACGCGTGTGTTTCACTGTGCAACTTGCTGCTTGTTTTACTCAGCCACATTTTCATAGTTCTCCACACTGTTAGTAACTACACGGAGACCTGTCCCCACCTTGCAGATAGGGACAGAGCCTCTCCGGTGGGAGTGCTCTGAGTTATGGAGCCGCGCTCATTGTGGGGGGGGGGGGGTCTGGCATCGCCAGCCTTTCACTGTTGCGTCCTGCTCCTGGGACCTGCTGTTCACACTCCTTGGCCTGAGCAGGGGGTTTCTCTAGGAAGACCCAAGAAGAGGGATGGCTGGGTCTCTGGGCACTGTGATGCACATTTCTGATAGATCTTTCCAGACTGCGTCCCTGTTTACATTCCCAGCTGTAGCGTTTCAGAGTACACCTTCTTTTCCTTGATCTTCTCCAACTTAAAAAAAAGTCCCTCTGATGAGTAAAAGATGCTGCCCCCAGTGCCCATGGACACTGTGGCCTACCCCCCACCCCCACCCTGCTGGGGGGCCTCTGCCCAGAGGAACCGTGTGGAAGGCTGGCCTTATCCAGTAGAGAAAAAACTTGGACGGATGACAATTTTTTGTTTTGTTTTTGTTTTGTTTTAAAACACTCAGAGAAGTGAGTTTCTCTTGACCAAACTTTAAGTGCACTGGGTACAATTTGATGTGCTCTCCCAATATTAATAGATGTGTTCCTCAGTCAAGGCACGACGTCTCAGTCTGCTTTGAGGGAACTCTGTCATGGCGAAGGACACAAAACCTTGCGGGCCTTCCTCTGTGCCGAGCCAATTCATTAGACCCCGTTAGCAGTTTGCAGAAAGAGATTAATTGATTTGCAGGCTGCTGAGCCCTGAGTGTTACTCAGGTCCCTCCCAGAAAGCTCAGGCCGCCCTGGAGCTCAGGAGAGCAAACAGTAATATGTGAGGGCTTTAGTGAGGGGCCGAGCAGCGTCTTCGCTCTGCATTATAAACAGAAGGCAGAGAGATGGATTTCTCAGTCCTTTCTGGTTTAGTGTGGGATTTGGGGCCACAGTCCCGACTCCCAGGATAAAATGAGAAGGCTCACAGAACTGCGTCTGCCAGTACGATAGCAGTGTTTCTCTTTGCAAGCTTTTATTATCCCCAAACAGACACCCTGGTTATCTTATTCTGAAAGGTTGCCACCAGAGGTGGCGCTCTCCACTCTGCATGCGGTGGTAGGAAGGACTCTGGGTGAAGGGAAGAGGGACTCCATTGAAACCGGCCTGAGCAAAACCCTTCATTATCTCACGTAGGACAATGGCTGCAGGCTTGGCCGGGTTCAGAGGTATGAGTGATGCCATCAGGACGTTGTTTCTCTCCATCACTTGGCCCCTCTTTCCTTTCGGTCGTCAGTTGTAGCTCCCCTGGGACCTCTCAGCCTGTCCATACTCTACCTAACTCCTAGCCCAAGTTCCCATACTGAGTTTTGCTGGCCCATTTGGGGTCATGTGTCTCTCCTGAGCTAATCACTGGGGATTTGAGTGGCCAGGTCTGGATCACATACCTGACCTTGTAGGAGGCCTCTTCCTCCTTTGCCTCGGCAATTAAGGGTCAAGGAGAGCAGGTCTCCCCAGAGAAGAGGGGGCAAGGCAGGTAAACTGTACAGATGTTCAAATTATTTCTTACTCATGGTTTAATGCAGTTCAGCATATGCTTGTGAGCAGTTGAGTCCCCTTATGCCCCATGAGAGCGCTGAGGGGGAAGATGACGTGTGCCCTCTTCTCAAGGAGCTTAGGGACTCTTTGGTGGATGGAGATACCTTTGTGGCACAGATTAGAGTCACACAGCCTGAGGTTCGCATGCAATTACTGGGACCTGCTCTGTGCCAGGCAGTGTGTGGGAGCAGGAAGAGAGGCAAATAAGAACATGACGCGGCCCTTGTCCTTAGGGAGAGCCCAGTCTGGCAGAGGGAGCCGGCACAGACTGGTAAACAAGTCATTACAAATGCAATGCGGTAAGCTCGCTGATATGATTAAGCTTCCAAATGAGGGACTCTGACAAGGCCGGCTGGAGCGAGAAAGGAGAGTAGACTAGCATAAACAGGAACATAATGAAGGGGGGCCGCCATGCTTCCGACACCCACCCCGAGGGCCCCTCCATCCGGGCCCCCACCGTAGAGGGGAGTGATGGCAGCGCGAAGCCGGCCCAAAGGCAGCCATTCGCTAGCATCCCTCTTTTCCTCCTCTTTTCCTCCTTGGATCATAAAGAAATTTTGCCATGTACACCAAACTGCTGGAAATGGAGGCACACAGCACTTAACTACTATTTACTTATTTATCTAAAATGCTAAGTGTTTCCCTTGGCAGTCACTAATAGATTCCTGTAGGAATGGGGCAACACGTTCTGAATTCTGATTTCTGCGCCAACGGAAGGTGGGAAGGCAAAAGTGGCTCATGCACTCATGGCTGGTTCATTCGGGGAGGTGGGAGGGCAGGATGATCTATCTAGTCATTGAAGGAGAAGTTGAAATATGGGTATTTGAAAGATAAATGTATGTTTATATTGAGAGTTTGAGAGAGACAAAGAGAGACATACCTTCAGCCCCAAACCTGAAATGGAAACTGTTCTGCTTTTGAAGGACCTTCTGAAAACCATTCTCAACCTTGAGTTGGAAGAGCCCCTTCTTAGCAGATCCCACAAAAGGAGTCCGAGTCTCGTTCTAGAATTTTCCATGTGAAATGCTGAAGCCAGTAGCCAAACAGAGTCAGAGGATAAGGCAGAATGAGAAGTGATGACCTCTGGCATGGTGTTCAGCAGACCTCCAGATGGGGTCCAGAATTACCAAGGAGTCAGGGCTCAGCTTGTTGGGTCTTTTCTTCCCGACTTCCACATCGTACCTGCTCTTCAGGAGGGGTGGGTTTTGGAGACAGGTGATCCTTTAGGACTAATTCTAACTAAGGTGTTCGTGGCAAGTTGAAGTGGAATGGTGGCACCAGTCACCACTGGAGCCGAGAGGAGGCATGATCCTGAGTGATAGGTACAGTAGCATTAAAAGACATCAGTCATAATGAGAAGGTGATTCTCTTCTTAATTCCCCTCGAAGTCTCTTGATTACATCATGGAGAAAGTCTTGTTTTGATGCTACTACTTAATGCCTGCCTAACCCACTCTTGACTAATCTCCCTTTTAAACAGAGAGGGGTTAGGTTTCAAATCTAGCTAGAATTTGAGAGCGCACTTCTGTTTTTATTATATTTATGTTTCCAGGTACCCTTTCATGCCTGACATCTCATCTTACCCAGCTGCTTTGTACTAAAGACCTTAGAAAGTAATTCCAATGCCCTCTTCTTAGCCTTTTTTAGGCCAAGACTGGTACAAGGGAAGAAATTTTGGTTTTGGATTCAGAAGAATTTGGGTCCTGACTTTTCTTCTTACTGCCTTCTTGGGCAAGGGTCATCTGTTCTCTTGGCTTCAGATCCTCATCTATAAAATGGGGGTATAGATAGATCTCAGAGATGTTCACCTGTACTGATTCATTTCACCTGACCTTTGAAAACCTCATGGAGCTGGTCTGGGAATCTGCCCATGGGGCTGTTGAGAGGCCCAAGCTGTGTGCGGTGGTGAGCAGAAGGGCACTTTGTCACCCGTAGGGGACCCTGTAGGTGGGGTGGCTGTCCTGGCCCACAGCGGGAGGCTGTGTGCTACATTTCCACCCCACCTCTGGAGAAGACATCTACAAGTCACATGAGTCCATGGCTGGTAAATTTCATTGTTACTGGGGAGATATTTGAGGGTACTTTATGACACGTGGTTGCATAGGTGCTCTCCCTACCCCTAGGTGAGACCTTTAGAAGATAGACAAGCAGGAAGGATCAGCATGACCCTCTGTGCCCCAGCCCCACTCCCTCTTCCTGGCAGCCCCCAGCTCTGCTTGGGGGCGCCGCCTTCCTCTGAAGGAGTGCATCCACACTGGCCTTCACCCCAACATTGGATGCTGGCAGGGAGCACAGGAAATCTGCTCAGCAACAAGCTTTGCTTTCTGCCTGAGCATCTGGAGAGCTTCCTCCAAGTGTTTTTCCTCATCTCATTTTCAGTACGACCCCGTGGGGCTGCGAGGGGGGCGTTGTGGCCGTCCTCCATCCCAATTAGGAGTCCTGCCCGAATTCAGACATCGAGGACGAGAAATGCAAGTTCAGTTCCAATGTTTTTCCTTTGCTAAAACTCTAAAAATTTTGGCTTATTTCCTTAACTTCCAGAGACGTGGACAAGCAGTTGTTGTGCCTTTCCACGTAGACACTGGTGATCATTTTCAGCCATTGTCAGTGCTCCCTTTTCTGCTCCAAGGCACCTGGCGTGCCGGGAATGGACAAAAGCCATTTTTTCTAAGTACTTGCATTTGAAATTATTAAGTGTTCATTAAGCACCCCCGGGTGCAAAGCACTCTCGGAGATGTTTGTTTCTCAATTTTCTATAATTTTCTTATTTTTCTTCCCCTAGCTAAAGGCAGATTGAAAAATGAACTCAGAGCATTTGAGTCTCTGAATCATAGTTAATGTGCGACGCCCCCTCCCTTAACTGCACTGTTTTCCTTCTGCCTCCTCTTGTCTCCTTTGATTTCTTATGAATCCGATAAAGTTCTTATTCTTTTTTAACTCCCTACTCAAGGACTGGAACTTCTGCTTTACTCCTGACTACCTGCCAGGAGGAAACGGGTGCAAAAGCCCCCACCAGCCCTTGCCCCGGAGTGCGGGTGAGAGCGGTAGAAAAATCAGGAAGGCGGCACGGCAGCCTCGGACAGGCAGTCTGAGCCCTGGTGCAGGATGAGCTCAGCTAATCTCCCGCCTCTGCTCCCCTCCAGCCCCCCCTCCCCCCATTGGCATTAGAGGGCAGGGGGCAGCGCATCGCTGCATGGACCCTTCTAGAGGGAACAAGAAAGCCCAAAGCCCCCCTCCTATCCTCCCTCTCGGGCTCGGTGATTCACGTTCTTACATGAGCAGAGAGAAAGGCTCTGTTTTTTCTTTTTCTTTCTCTCTCTCTCTTTTTTTTTTTTCTTTTGACAACAACCTCATATAACCTCCAAAGTTACCATGAATTTACCAAAACTTTTTATGAAACTGTTTTAACCTCTGGTGGGGGTTAAAAAACAAGCTCTGTGAATTTATTACCCGGAAGAAGCGAAGCACGACTTTTTTATTTGATGCGAAACTGTCTTCCAAACTTCAAGGGAGCCCCCTAGCGCTGATCTGCGAGACAGGCAGCCACGGCACACATCTGCAGCCTGCCTGCCCGGGCGCCGGATAGCACCCAGGTGTAGGTCTGGACGTGCGCTGGACCTCGCTTCCCTGGGGGGTCTGGGCACACGGGTGCTGCTCCAAATACCAGGGGGCCCCTCGCCACAAATTTGTCTCAGGCGTTTAGGAATTTAAGTGGCTGAACTAAGGTGCAAGGCTTCAGCCAGAAAAAGGGAGCAGAGGGTTTAGAGACAGGGAGCCTTGATGCTTCCGGAAACAGGCTGGACCCCTGCTGGAGAAGGACTCCCGCCATTGTCAGAGCAGGAAGACCCCGGCTCTTCTGTGTGATTCCGGTGCTTTCACTTAGATGTTGCCTGTGTGTGCAAGGACAAAAATGATTGCCAAAGGAGAGGAGGCAGAAGCCCCAGCTGAGAACAGGAGAGTCTGAGGGGAGGAAAGGGGGAGCATGAGAAGGTGGGGGGTAAGAGATGGGAAGGCCCGCGCTGGGCACTCAAGCGCCTTTTCGGTGTTCAAGGACCATCCTGAGGCATGTGATGTGGAACCCAGGATTCTCCTGAGAACTCAAGCTCCTCGTGTTTGTATATGGAGCAGGGCCTCTGAAGCTCCCTGTGCCAAGTAGGAGACGTTTCTATCCTCCCCAACTAGGAAACACACTGGCTCTCTTTCAGAGTTGGCCGTGTTTTTTAAAAAGCACATGCAAAAATGTTAAAAGCAGGAGAGGTGAGCAGCTGCAGCAGCCTGCCCAATGGGGGCCACGGTGCCGTAGCAGTCGGGAGACAGCCTGGGGACGGGGCAGAGACAGTCTGGTTTACAGCTGGTGGTCCTGCACACCCCCCCATTGTCTGGTCTCTGGGGAGAGTCTTCGCTCCTCCCCACCTCAGTTTACCCTTCTGTAACGTGAAGCTCATAATAGCAGTAACTGTTTGCTGTTGAGCTACCATTTATATCATATATATAATTTCAAATTTAATAATTATAATTTATAATTTAATTAGGTATAATTTTAAATGGAGCTGTGTGGTGAGCATGCCAGCTCATTGTTACTAATCTATCTTCATAGAGAAGCCAGAGACAGAATTTTCCATTAAAGAAACTCCCAGTTT
Organism: Procyon lotor; assembly: GCA_028646535.1. NCBI lineage: Eukaryota > Metazoa > Chordata > Mammalia > Carnivora > Procyonidae > Procyon > Procyon lotor. The sequence goes on along the minus strand of CM053610.1, from coordinate 2,385,583 downwards.
TTACATGATGGTAATGAATTCACATTCAGACACACATCTGCACACTGGGGTGGACCCCACATGTGCTCAGGTAGTTTGTGACCTTGACCTTACAGGCTTCCCAGAGAAATGGGGCAGGGGGAGGAAGGGAGGGTGCCGGCTGCCATCTACCACCCGGGGCATCCAGGGCACTCGAGCCAAATGCTGAACCCAGAGTGGTCATACTTGTGTCGGGGCAAATGAATTTTGGGGAAGTGGGCCCACCCCGCTCCCCCGGGGAGAATATGGAAGGCGCCCACTGTGAGTACAAGAGCGTGAGGAGATCCTGAGGAGCTGCTCTGGAAATGTGATGGTGTGACCTGGTCCCTGTCCTGGGAGACTCTCCTCTCTCCTTCCCACAGGCGCATGCTTTTTGCCGGCCCACACACCTCGGCGCTTCAGGCCTCCTCCTGGCTTCCATCCGGGGCATCCATTTCCAGACTGGCCTCTCCCAGCCAAGTTCCAGGGGGCGATGCTCCCCTGCACCATAAGAAGAGAACACAGGGGCTGCCCTTTCTGCTCACAGTCCCTCTGGCTTTCCTTTGTCCCTTCCTGGGTCCGTGCCCCTCCGCCCTGAGGGTGGCGCTTACTGCCCGCCCACTCTGGCTGTCCTGTCACGGTGACAAGTCTGACTGCCCTCGGACCTGGCCCAGTCCTGGCAGAGGCACCTCTCTTCACGTGGGCGTCCACGTGGCAGGGCTGTTTACTGAGCATCTACTGCGCATCCGACAGTTGTTTCTTGAAGCTCACATCAAGCACACTTCACTGCAGTCCCGCTGTCTCCTAAAGTGTTGAGACTTTCAAGCTCTTCTGAGTTGAACAGAGAAAACAACAGAAATTGCTGGCTACGGCCATTCCAAAAAGCATTCTCGTGAGCCCACTACTGAGAATCAAGGACGCGCATTCCCATTTATCTTCGTTCTACTGGATTAAATGTGATATGTTATTGATTTTTGAAAAATCCACACACTAGTTCAAAAGAAATGGGTTTTGTGTGTTTTAATATGAAAACAATTATTTTCCTTTTAAAACTGCTTCCTGTTTCTGCAGGGCTCCCCACACCTTCTACTCTGTAGACCACTGCACGCTGCTCAGGGGTGGGGGCGTGTGTCTTTCCACTTAATAATCTTGATCCGCTTTGCCTTTTAAAGTCTGTATTGTCTTTAATTTCAGCTAATTTGGATTCAGTTAAGTAACATTTCATTCTAGATCAGTGCGTAAATAGTTTTTTAAAATTAAGAAATGGGAGACGTTTTTAGTGAGTTCTGAGTAATGCTGCATTCCTTAGAACGAAGAAAACCTGCTTAGCCTGGTTTTCTCCAGAGCCTCCTTGAGGAGGAAGAGGCTCTTTCCGATGTCGTGTTTGCCTCTCCCTGCCTCTGCTTGGATGTGCGTCTGCTGGCGTCACCCCGCTTGCTTTGGTCCTGACACCTTGAGGCTCTCAATGCTTCTGAGGACACAGGACATATTTCTTCTTTGCTTCCAGTTTTGCCGCTCAATAAATTTGAGGAATCACAAAGCAGTCATCTGTGTAGTTAGATAAGGAAGAAAATGATGATTTCTCTATTATTTTGCTTAGAAGAATGGGAAACTAGATTAATCAATGTCTGTTGGAAATGTCTCTTTATAAAAGAGACTGGGTTTTTTCATCAGAGTCATGATTGCAGCTCTTAGGCAAACACATTAGATGGTTTTCCAGGGGCTGGGAGCAGACAATCAAGGTCTGAATTTTAAATCTGTCCTAGGGTGTGGGAGGGAAATCTGTAATCGCACTTTTAATGTGGCCGAGAGGGTGTTCAGGGTCAGCAGGTACTCATGGGAGCCGCCCCCTCATCCTCTGGGGCCCAAGGGAGGGGAGTAAGTCTGAACGGGACAGAGGACGTTTAGGTATGGGTTGTGGTTCTTGGTAATAAAGGACTGAAATCCCAACTCAGAAAGGTTTAAGCACCAGAAAGACTTGACTTGCTCACGTAAGGCAGAGCCCTCAGTAGTCTTGGCTGGGGACTCCAGCAATGTCCCCCGGGCTCTGATTCTCCATCTTCCTACTGGAGTGGGCTTTCCTCTGGGCTGCTTTCATCCCATTGCTCACCCCCAGGGGCCCTAGCTTCTGTCCTCCCCACAGAGCACCCATGGTAGAAAAAGAGCACTCGGACTGAAGCCCCAGCATTGACTCTTGATTCAGTGAGGTTTGGGTCCTACGCCTGCCCTGTAACCTTCTGTTCGGGCAGATGGGCGGAACATGCCCATAGCTAGAGATGGAAGAGAATCCAGCTGAATTCTGTTGGGAAGGGATGTTCCCAAAGGATGATTAAGGAGGATGAACCGGCTGCTGAACTCAGAACGAACTCAGACGTTTGTCACAGCTCCTCTTGCTTCCTCGGTGCGGGAGGTCAGAGCCGAGAGGTCAACTTCCTTCTCCATGTAGGGGGCTGCGGGTTAATGGGGGTGGTGATGGTAGTGGGTGCCATTGGTGGCCTGCCCAGGTCCCGCTTCAGGCCGGGCACCCACCCATCGCCACATGCTGCTTCCTGCTCTTATCTGGACCCTTCTGCAAAGGATGGCCCTTGGCTGATGGGACCACCTTGCCGTCAGCAAACGCACGGCATTGCCTGATTGGGGGTCGGCTGCGCAGCCCTTGCCCCCTCACTGGGACATACTGCAGAGCTCCCTGTGGGCTCAGGCAGAGGCTAGACTTCCCCGGAAGTCACACTGCTGTCTGACTTCTTCTTGCTTCTCCTGCTCCTGTTAGGTTTCTCCTGGGGGCCCCCTCTCCAGAAATCACTTAGGCAAAAACCCAAGATAGCGCTCACCTGCAGATGGTGTATGGCAGCTCCCCACCACTCACGCCCTAATGCTGGGCCACTCTGTTTTCTTGACAAGACCGAAAAGTGTTTGGGAGCCAACCTGAAATACAATAAGTAAAGATGGAGATGAGACAGGCAATTCCTCCTTCCCATCCTCAAATTAAACCACCTGTGCTCTGAGTTACTAACTTGGCCATCTCGTGTCTTCTGTTCCCATTACATGAGCCGTTCTAGCCAGCAGACTTGTGGCGTGTGTCTTTGTGTGGCCTCTGTCACAAGAGCCACCTGCCAGAGTCAGACAAGAGTTTCCAGAGTGCAACACCTGCACTTTGACCTGGGCCGCTTGAGACTTGGTGCTTCTGGCATCAGGGCACAATGCTGTCACAGCTGTCTGCCCACAGCCCCTTTAGTTTCTCCTGGCCCACGCCCGTCTGCAGTCTCCACCAGACCAGCAGGGCCCGTTTTGCCTCTGAAGGCAATCTTCAAGAGACTTATTTACAACAATATCCAGTGCTTATAACCCTGTCCCAAGTACCCAAGAATGATTAGATTGGTGCTGAAGTATTGCCCTCCCACGGCCTTTTTCAGCACTAGTTTTATTAGCGCTCCTGTCAGTGACCCAGACCGCCGTGGGCTGGCATGGTGTGAGGCCAGTGCGCCTTCCTAAACAGTATTTTTAAGTCAACATGATGTAACTGGGGAATTCCTCATATGGTGGGAGATCCGGTAAGGATTTGATTATAAGGCGGCTCCGTCTTTTCTGAAGGATGAACTGGGGGCAGCCTCTACTAGTCAGGCCTGTGCAGTCGTCCGTATATGGTGCCCCCTGTGAATTCAGCAGTGGGCTGAGGTGGGACCAGTGGGTCTCGCTTGACTCAGATATGACATCCTGAAAGCACAGTATTTCAGTACAAACAGATACAGAAGAAGACCCAACATCTGAGTGATGAGTCAGTGGACAGGGATGTTCGCGGCAATTCTAGCTTCCCACGCGCTTTCGTGAAGAGTCACTCGCTTTTTAGCCCTCTCTGGTGTGAACATCTCTACTCCCAGGCTCCGGTTTGCTCAGTGCTTGGTCACATTGTGATTTGCTCGTAGACTCTTATGTTATCTAATCATCATCGTAGGAATAATCATAGCTTGTATCATTGGGGCACTTATGGGGCTAGTCATTCTTCTGAGCCATCTTATCATCTCCTGGAAGCTTCTGGACAGAAACATAGGTGCTGTAATTATCCTCATCTCACAGATGAGATAATAGGCCCAGAGACGGTAACTGACTTGTTGGCGGTCGTAAGGACAAACTGCAGGAACGTAGGTGGTCTGACCCCTGTCCCAGGTCATGACCTACTGTACCGCTATTTCCAGACCTCACCATCACTCGAAGCCCTGAAGTGTAGTGCATTTACCTCTGTGATTTATAAAGAAATATTCCAAAAGAATTTTAGTTTTCAAAAAATAAACCTATCAATCATAAATATATACATATGTCTTGTTTTTTTCACTTGGTTACACACCTTTTAAAAAAAGTTAATTTTACTTAGTTAACCTACAGTGTAACATTGGTTTCTGGAGTGGAGTTTAGTGATGCGTCGCTTACATACGACAGCCGGTGCTCATACTCAGTGCCGAGCACCCATCTAGCCTCCCCCCCCCCCCAGCCCCTTCCCTCCAGCAACCCTCGGTTTTTTTCCTATCATGAAGAGTCTCTTATGGTTTGTTTCTCTTTTTTTTTCCCCTTCTTTTTCCTCCTTTCCATATGTTTGTTTTGTTGCTTAAATTCCACATATGGGTAAATTCATATGTAATTTTCCTGCTCTGACTTATTTCACTTAGCATAATACACTCTAGCTCCATCCACGTCATTGTACATGACAATATTTCATTCTTTTTGATGGCCAAGTAATAATCCACTACAAACACACACACACACACACACACACACAACACACCCCACAACTTCTTTATCCATTTTCAGTTGATGGACATTTGGGCTCTGTCTCTAATTTGGTTGTTGTAGATAATGCTGCTGTAAACATCGTGGTGCTTGTGTCCCTTTGAATCTGTAGTTTTGTATCCTTTGGGTAAATGCCTAGTAGTGCAATTGCTAGATCACAGGGTACTTCTGTGTATACCTCATGTCAGAGGTGACCATACATATATCTGCTGTACAGCAGTAGCTAACTTAGATCAAGTATGTATTTAGCTGTGACTTAAGTTAGCTACTGCTGTGTAACAAAACCCCCCAAATGCAGTGGCTCGTAGCAGTAAGTATTATTGCCTGTGAGTCTTTGGGTTAGCTGGGCCTTCTGCTCACTTGATGCCAGGTTTGCTCACACATCTGTGGGGTCAGCAGGGGCAATGGCTAGGAGGTTGGAGGACTTCACTCACATGCACAGAAGTCGGTTGGGTGTCAGGCTGGGGAATGAAAGTGAAGGAAAGAATATGTCTCCCGACCTGCGTTGATTTCAGAGAAAGAGAGTGGGAAGACTCACAGCAATCTCTGCGGACCTAGGTTTGGACTGGCACATTACTTCTGTTGTATACCGCCGGCCAAGGAGAATCACGGGACCAGCCTAGATTTAAGGATGAGGAAATTGACCCCACCTCCCATGAAAGACCTTAAAAATTGCAGAGGGTGTGGATACAGGAAATGGTGAGGAATTAGGCGGGTTTTTGTGTGTTTTGTTATCAGCCAACCATGCCTTCTATTTAGAACACATTTGTCAGGAGCTCTTAAGAAAAATGGTTCATCTTTTCATACAACAAGTAGGCTAAGGAGAGGAGGTCTGAGCTAGTACAGCTGGTCGGGGAGCCCACCGGTGACTCAGGATCCTTCTGTTTTTCGGCCACGCTGTGCCTTTATTCTGTGGGTAGCATGATCTCTGCAGTGCCCGCAAACCTCAAGATTGCGCGGCAGGCAGGGAAAGAGCCTACAGCTCAAAGGGGAATGCCTCCGGAACGTTTTTGAGGGCTGCCAGCAGTCCTTCCCTGCGTCTTGTTGTCTCTGGTGGTCCCAAGGCCACCCCTGGCTGCAGGGAGTCCAGGAAAAGAGCATTTTAGAGGTTCTCCAAACAGCTTTGGAGTTCCATGGGTAAGAGAGAATGGAGCATAATAGTGGATAGACAACCCGCAGTGCCTGCCCAAGTGATACCAGCTTCCCACCTGAGGCAGTAATAATATAGTTTATTTAAAAAAAATTTTAGTTCAAGCAGAAAAGGGCGTTAACTAAACATTTTTATGTAATTAATAGTATAGATTGGGAGTCTGCAAACTTTTCTCTATAGAAGACCAGATAAGGTTTTTTTGTTTTGTTTTGGGTTTTTTTGTATTTTTTTAAAATTTTGCTAGCCCTGCAGGCCTCATTGCAGCTACACAGCTCTGGCATTATAGGGTAGAAATAGCTCTAGACACAAGGTAAATATGTGGGCGTGGCTGTGTTGTGATCAACCTTTATTTTTAAAAATAAGTGGAGGGCCAAAATGGCCTGCAGGCTGTAGTTTGCTGACCCCTGGTCCAGACAACTCGCAGATGTGGCAGAATGATGAAGTCTTAATGCTTTCTGCAGTCAGCAGACATGGCAGATTCACCAATGTTGTATGTGGACGATCAAAGTTTAGACTTTTGCACTGTAGTGTTTTTCATTATCATGGTATTAGTACAATAAAGCTTTGGCTTCTCTCACAAATACTGAAAGTAACAATGATTTTAAAAGATACATAGTTTATTTCTCTTACACACAGCCATCTGTGTAGGTAGTCTGGTCTAGAACGGTGGATCCATGGTACTGTGGGGACCCAGGTTCCTTCGGTCTTGTTGCTCTACTCTCTTCACCATAGGTTTTCCATCTGTTGTGGTATAGGATGGCTGCCCCAGCTCCTGCCATTAGGTCTGCATTCCATCCAACAGAAAAGAGAAAGGAGAAGGTATCTACCCCCTCTCCCCCTCTCCCCCTTTAAGGGCATGCCTTGCAAATTCCTTGGATCGTGTCCTCTTACATTTCTTTGGCCAGAACTTAATTACCTAGTCATATTTGTCTGCAAGAAAAACTGAGAACTGTAGGAACTATAGTTTTTTGTTGTTGTTGTTTTGAAAGATTTTATCTATCCATCTAACAGAGAGATCACAGGTAGGCAGAGAGGCAGGCAGCGAGGGGGGGAGAAGCAGGCTCCCTGCTCAGCAGAGAGCCCAGTGCAGGGCTCTATCCCAGGACCCTGAGATCATGACCCGAGCCGAAGGCAGAGGCTTTAACCCACTGATCCACGCAGGCGCCCCGAGAACTGTAGTTTTTAAACAGAGCAGCAGTGTACCTCACCCAGAAAGCAGGCTCTTGTTACTAAGGAAAAGGATCAGGAGTAGGGAGGCAATTCACATGCTCTGCCACATGAGCTAGAGATACAGACAGGCTGAAAGTCCAAAAATCTTTTCCTTGTAAAGAGAAATTTCAGCTAACATTCATGCGGTAATGCCATTTTCCATGTTCTGTTTACATGGTTAGATTTCCCCCTGTGCCCTGACCATGTGCCTCCCTGGGCAGGAGTGAAATCTTGTTCGGGACTGTGTTCTCTATCACAATAGCAAGTTGACTTAAAGGAAAAAAAAATTACAGCTAGAACTTCGAAATGCTCATTAGAGAAGAGCATGGTTTTGTCCGTTTACCTGCAGAAGGCGAGTGGCCCGCTCGGGGACCTTGTTACCAAACAGCCACGTGCATGTTCACAGGCTTGGGGACGTGCCTTTCTTTCCTGAGCGTACACTTTTGGATGCTTCTGTTTCAAACTGCTTTTGCATGCTCTCCCCCCACCCCCTGATTGTAAAACAGGGAGCACGTTTTCCTCCTCTGTCCCCAAGATTCTAGGCACCGCACCTGATGGTGGCTGGTTTCCTTCTTGTTACTTCCATGCAATCCTTGCTGTTTCCCACCGTCGCCTATGAAGAAATCTCAAATTATATACGGTGAGCTTCAGCAGTAGCTCCCAGTAGTGGAAACACCTTGCTGTTATTTATACAGAACAAGGCGGAGGCCGGTCTTAATTGCAGTAGTGCCGCCCATTGTCTGTACACACACCACTGTTCCTTCCCGGCGCCCCCCACCAATCGCCCGGGGCCTGTTCACGGGGACGCCTGTGGACCTGCTCAAAGAAAGTTAATATCATGTGTAGCGCGCTCTGGAGCTGGCTGGTGACCGAGGACGCAGTGCCTTCCCGCGCAGTGAGGCCCCTTGCGGGAACATGGCTGACAGACATGGCCACCTGTCCTCTTCTTCAAACTCCCTTCACACTTAGGGCCTGTCACCTTCCAAATTCAGATTTAGCCGGTAAAGAGCACTACCCCTTTAAAGAAAAACCCCTTGATGAATGCAGATTGACACTAAATGGAGTTTAAGAAAATGATCAGGGTTTTTAAATATGATTATAATCAGTGAGAATAGTAGAGCAGAGTCAAATCATTATTGATCTCACTCGTGGGGGTGGGAGGGAAGAACTGCTGTGAATTAATCAGACGAGATTTTCTGGAAAGCCTGTCCAACTCTGAGTCCTCCCTGGGGTCCGCCTCCACCGTAGGACCTCTCCCCCTTGCCCCAGGCTGCTAGACACTTAGTTAACCCTTCATGAGCGTCCCCGGAATCTGCAGTCACATCAGAGGGCGAAGTCTCTGTGCAGATTTATATTTGTGACCTCGAGGAATGAAGTGGAAAAGCAGGGTATGGTTTGAGTTTGGAGTCAGACTGGTTTCCGCTCAGCGAGTTCATGTAACAGATGGTTTACTGAGCATCTGTTATGCGCCACTCACAGTGTTTTAGGTGCTGGAAAAACCTATGATTGGGACAAGGTCCTGTCACTCTACCAGAGGGAGATGGGCCTAAATCACAAAGCCGTGAGTCAGATGACACAAAAATGTCACAGAGGTGACGGTGTTGGCAGCGCTAAGGCCGTAGCAGCCCCACACATTTCAGGCCCGACATCCAGGCCTGAACGTGGTGCGTGTGCTGTTGGCCACCCTTGCAGGAAGGGCTAGAATCGTCCCATCACGTAGGCGAGGATACTGAGGCACAGAGAGCATGTGGGAGCCAACCACCCTTCACAGCTCTGAGGTGCCAGGCTCACTCCCTGGCTGGCACCTTCTCTTTCCTCCCCCGGGCACAGGCAGTGACTGTCTCAGTGAGCTGCCCTTTTGGCCAGGGGTCTCCCCCCAGCATTTGCCTTTGAGCCCCTCTGCTGCGGTGGGGGACACGCGCGTAGCAAGGACACAGGGGAACTCAGGTGGTGTCTGCCCGCACGCTGGGCAGCGGGAGGGCCAAACAACAAAAACCAAAGCCAAACCCAACCAAACCCCCCAAATCTGATCGGGGAAACAGCCACGAATGTAAATTCTACCAAAGCCAAGGCTTCAAAAACAATCCTTTCAGAGGAAGAAGAGGGACCCGCCGTGCCTTGCCCTCTCCCAGGTCCCTCTGGTTCAGTAACCCTTGAAGTACCGTGTGCCCCTTTGTGACCGGGAGTTGGATGAAAGCTTTATCAGACCTAAGCCACTCCTCTGCTTTTTCCCAAAGACTTGACAGCAATCAGGGCGACACCTTGAGGGATTCTCTGAAGGCCCTTTCCAGTGTCCTGAGGATCCAAACTGGCAACAGTCCTTGTGTGCCGGCTGTTGAGGAGTTAATCCCTCTCTCGGGGGGAGAGAGAGAGAGAGAGAGTGAGTGAGTGTGTGTGTGTGCATGCGCGAGTCCCTAAACCCAACAGCCCCCCTTCCCCACTCCACTCCCACCTTCTGGGAAAGAATAAGAGAGAAAACAACCCAGATCACCACCCTCACTGCCACCTCCGGTCGTGAGCGGCTTTTCCCACTGTGGGCTCTCCAGTTCCTTCCTGAGGTCAGCTGGGGGGCCTCGGGGTGCCCTGGGAGTCACAGGGCACAGAGGTGTGTGGCTCTTCCAGCTGGCGCGCCTCACTTCCTTCCACGGCAGGCACGGAAGCACTCCGTTCTTCCTGTCTTCGGCCCTCCAGGTGCTGTTCTGGGGCTCGTCAGTGCTGGTGCTAAGAACAGCTCCATGATGAGCTGCGAGTCCCTTCTTCCACAGTCCTCACAGTGTGTGATCCATGCAGCCATTCAGAGGGCCCCACGCTGGGACCTGGGCTCTGCTGGGAGGCTTGAAAGGCTTAATTAATCCTTTTGAACAAGAGCCGGTGCCTTCATTTGCACGAAGCCTGCAGATGAGGCCGTGTGTCTGGACAGCACAGTACCCTGGATTCTGCTGAGAGAAAGTGGTGGGACAGGAGAGTGGGGGCAAGGCATGTGTTTGCTTCAGGGACCGTCTGGGAGGAAAGAGGCCCTCATGGTCACGTGTCAGAAGAGCCACGTCGAGTTGTATAAGCCGCGGAAAGTAAGGGAGAGGCTGTGGGCTTCCAGAAGGGTCTCAGAATTTGTCTAGGTCTTGAGACATCTGGACAATGGAAGGGGAAGACCAGCCCTTCTGCCACAAAGCTCTTGGCCCCAGGAGACAGCACCTGGTACACTGGCCTTTTCTTTTTTCCCCAATAAACTTTTATTTTAGAATAGTTCCAGACTTACAAAAAAGTTGTAAAGATCATTCAGAGAATTTCTGTGTAGCCTACACCCAGTGCCCCATTTTTAATACACGAATATGGCATATTTGTTATAATTAGTGATACATTAACAATGGATAAAGAATTATTAACTAAATTGTTTGATTTATTCAGATTTCCCTATTTTTTTTTTTCTCACGTTCTTTCTCCAGCCCAGGATCCCACCCAGGCGCCACATGACATTTATCATCTTGTCTCTTAGGCTTCCCTTGGCTGTAACAGTCTCTCAGAACCTGCTTGTATTTGATGACCGTGACAATTTTGAGGAGGACTGGCTAGGTATATTGTTAGGATGTCCCTCTGTTGGGGTTTGTCTGGTGTCTTCCGCATGATTAGATTGGGGTGATGGTTTGGGGAGCAAGACTCCAGGGGTGAAGTACCCTTCTCAACCCATAGTATCAAGGGTGCATGCTCTTGGCATGACTCACCACAGTTGATGTTGACCTTGACCATCCAGCTGAGATCTGTCAAGCTTTCCACTGCAAGATCATTTGGCCCCTATGCCCACCCTTCAGCTTTTTACCTGTAGGAACTTGGCTTCTCTCTCCCATTCCCTCACTTTTTTATGGGTTTCCTTTGGTGACAGGCTCTGCCCTCTGTCCTCAGGAGTCTCCCCGTTCACCAGATTCTGTCTCCTGTGATGCATGGTGTAATTAGGATTTCTGGACCAGGGATAACCCAGAGCTGCTCTGTGAGGCCAAGTTCACATAGTTTACCAGAACCCAAACATTATTGGAAAAGTAAATTACTTTTATTTTCCTTGAAAATATTGGATAGGAACTGCATTAGAATCCTCACTGAGAAAACGTACGCAAGACCTATAATCAGAGAAGAGAGATTAACTATAAAATAAATAACTGTAAGGTACATTTCCACACTGAAACCTGATTTAAGTTTTACTATTTACCCTGTGCTATTTCATGGACTCCCATTTCTGCTCCCAGAATTTATTAGCGAGTGGGCAGAGCCTTCTCAGCCTCAGTGGCCTTCATGATTCTGGAGTGCGAGCATCCAATTCTCTTCCAGGGAGCACAAGGCGGACAAGTAGGGCGATGTTCAGTGAGAAAAGTGGGCAGCCTTGGGTCCCCATATATGGGGGAGAACTATTTCTGAGGTAAATAGACTAATAATTTTTTAAAATAGAATTTCTGAAGACTGTTTTTGCATAGTGAGGTTAAAAATGTCTTGAACTGACAGGAAGGCTTTGGGATACTGATTTTTCAGCCTGGCCATTGGTCAATCCCTTACCTTCTGTCTGTGTATTGTGCCCTTCTGGGTCCATTTGAAATCCTCGTAAGTTCATTCCTCCTTCCAGGCCCGCCCACATCCCTGCAGCATCAAAATGTTTTCATGAAGCAGCTCGTGCCTTTGTCTGCTTCGTGTAACCATGTGACGAACCCAAAAGCGAACACTTGGACCAGACATTCCATTGTCTTCTCCTTCCTCTAGCAGGTGTAGGAGGGGGAACGAATACCCAGGTGTCTCTCTGGGGTGCTCCGTCTGTCCCTTCAGGGAGCCCTCCCTGAGGGCAGAGTCCCCTCCTCTGGATGGGTTTAGTTTTCCGATGAGCCTTTTGCCTTTGAGGGAAAGGAGATGTTCCTGGCAGGAAAAAAGCCAGCTCTTGCCCTTTTGTGAAGTAGATGCCATTGGCGAGTTTACCAGTAAGAGCTGACGTTTATACTTTTTTTTTTCTCCTTCTGGCTTAAAAAGAAGAGAAAGGGGTTTGTTCTTTCTCTCTTCCCTCCCTGTGGGCTAAAGCTCTTGTGGGAGAAGTTACGAGCCCAGGACTGTGGTCTGGAGAGTGCCCTCGCCCCGGCCAGGACCGGAGCACTGGCTGGGCACTCTAGAATGCCCTTCTGCAGAACGTACCCGCCTGGCGGTTACAGGCATCACGCCGTTTCTGCCCTGCTCGTCCTTCCCTCTGGCGTTTGTTAGAGGCCCGCCATGGTCTCTCGCCCAGAAAACCTGATAATCAGCTCTCCTCGATGGCTTTTCTAGTGAGTGTGGGTTAGAGGTCCTTCTAGGAAGAAAAGGAATGGCTTGGGGTCCTTGGATACCCAGGAATGGGAGAAATAATGAAATCAGAGAGACTAAATTTCCCCAAATAGACTGAAGGTTGTTTTCTTGTGGTGGTGTTAACAAATTCTTAAAGTTGGGAGAAGGGCTGTGGGATGCTGGCTCTCTCCCCACGCCAGACCCGGCTTCGGCCTTTTCCTGTGGGCTTAGCTCCCAAGTGTTTTGGACGCATAAGCAGTTTCTCCATCAAGAGCAGTTGGGGCTGAGATGCCTGGGTGGAACAGTTGGTTAAGCATCTGCTTTTGGCTCAGATCGTGATCCCTGGGTCTTGGGATCAAGCCTCACGTTGGGCTCCCTGCTCAACAAGGAGTCTGCTTCTCCCTCTGCCTCTACGCCTCTCCCACTCATGTGCACACGCTTGCTCTCTCTCAAATAAATAAATATAATCTTTAAAAAAAAAAAAAAAGAGCAGTTGGGGCCATATGACTGTCAGGATGTTCATGGTGTGCCCGTCACAGGATGTCTTGGTTGATAATAATTGCTCAATCCAGAGTCTGCAGCCATCCCTGGGTTAACGGCGTGTGGTGCCTGGGCCTGGTCAGGGGAAGAGGTGGCCGCCCAGCCCAGCACCTTCAGTGGGATGTTTCTGAGCACAGCCGCCCCCAAGCAGCTCCCCTTTCCCTACGCCCTATGGCTGGGTGGCCAGAGTTGGCAAATGGAAATACAGGGCACCCAATTAAAGTTGAATTTCAGATAGTATATTTTTTTTAGCATAAGCACGTCTCAAACATGGCACGAGACATACTTAGGCTAAAAATGATCCTTTGCTGACCTGAGATTCACATTTAACTGGGCATCCCCATTTTATCTGGCAACCCTTCCCTGAGATCCTCAGAGCACTCTTTCTGGCTTAGGCCTCCCTGGGGGGCTCCATGTGTTTCAAAACTTACTCTCAACTTTCAAATCTGATTTCACTTCTGAATTGTCATCAGTTTGGAGGTTCCTGCTCCTTCCTGCTCCATCTGCCTGGAGGCTTTCTGGTGGCTGGTTGATTTCGGGGTGGTGGAACTCTTACTTGACGTCATCAGAGGGGTGGAAGGCTTGTTTCAGTCCTGGCCATCCGGACCCTCTGGAGTCCCCCGTAACCAGTCCATTTTGATCCTTCTCAGTCTCTTCGCTTCTCTGAGCATCTGCTGGTCTTGCCTCTGGGTCCTTGGCTCAAGTACACAGGGTTTCCTCCTCCTCGTCAGGGTCCGAGGTCTCCCAGCCGCACCCCAACCAGAGGACAGTTAAGTGGAGGGGTCTTCCCACGCTTTCCCCCATTACTTTGCCACCTTCACTTCCTTTTTTGCACAGCTAAACCAGGGAAGTTTGAAAAGGGTTAATTTTCTCTTCTCTTTGAAATTCGCAAGAGAGAAAGCCCCAGAGCTGCGCCATTCTGGCTCAGAAGATGTACTGGGAAGCTGTGATCGGTGGCGAGCTACAATCTTGTGTACAGGGTAACATTTCTACACTAGAACCTGTTTTAAATTCTATTATCTACCTCATGCTATTTCACCTCCTCTTTTCCTCTCCCCCTTGTATTTATTAGAGGCTGGGTATGGATTTCTCTCCCTGAGAGAACTTTCATAATAATGAAGTGTACTTGGCAACAGCTCGCAGTGCATACAAGATTGGAGGGTATTCTGCAAGGAAAATGGAGAGCCTTGTTTTCCTTGGTATGAGAGAAATATTTGAGGTGGAACAGACTGATAATTTCTCAAGATAGAAGTTTTGAAGGTTGCTCTTGCATAGAGACATTGGAACCTCCTTGAGGTGATAGAATGCGTGTGGGACACCGTAATCCACGCGTCTCTCTCCCTGACAGGCTGCCATGGCCCTGGTCTCTGGGTACCCGTGTCCTTTGGGGCTGCAGCCCACTTGCCATTTTTCTTCTGCTTTCCCCTCACTGACTTTTTTCAGTTTTCAGGAGCGGCCTGAGTGAGCAAATCTACCAGAACCCGCTCTCGGTGCTTCCAGCCCGCATTCTTTGATGGATGTTCATGCAATTTTCTCATTATTTTCCTGTCAGCGTTCACAGAAACAGTGTAAACTACTTTATTTCAAAACCATTATGTTAGTTTACTCCATGATAATTTAAGCTGTGCATTCTTTCTCTGATTTGAATTTAGTAATAACATATTTTTAAAGACAAGTCAAGAGTATTTTTTGAATGATTTTTCATTGACAACACCTCCCCACCCCCCCGAATCTCCTTTCCTTGGACCCTCGTTTTCCGTGCTTAATTGAATTTTCATTTCATTCTGCGTGCATTCTAAACAGACCCTGTGCTTTCTATGGGGAGAAGATTTCAGAGAGCTAATCTTCTCAGTCTAGCTGCCTTCCCTTCAAGAAAATGAGCAAATGGACAGCTATGTGGTGAGGGGTGCCTGTGCCCTCACCATGTGCCTGCCCAGGGCCAATACCGAGGAGCACTCTGGGAGCTGCTCCAAGGCAAGAGCTCCCAGATTGTCCCCTCTCCCTCTAGCAGGTTCGAGTTGTTTTAAATTCCATTCTTGCCACACCCGCTCAGCTCCTGTAGGTCATTATGCAGAACTGTATATCTACCTCAAGATTCATCTCCCGCTCTACTCTCCACCCCTTCTCCGGGTGGAATTTCTGGGTGCACGATATTGTTTACGGTCTTTTCCAGAAGGTTCCCGTTTTCTCTCTCACGTGGATTTCCTTTCCTTATATTGCTTTAGAACTGCAAAACAGACATACTTTTTTGGGGGAGGGGTGGAGTAGAAGTCTTCAGGAAGGGTGTAGAGATTTTTAAAATGCCTCAAAGTTTGGACTTTCTAGATGGTTCCCCCATGTCAAGGGCTATTTAAAAAAAATCTGAAAATTTGATTTCTTGATTAGTTGGGATTAAAAATGATTTCTGGGGCAGTATTCTCTATTTTGTATTCTGTCTTTCCTTCCTTTTGCATTGGTGGTCTTACCCCTATTTCCAGGTAGGCTTTTGGTTGCACATGTACCTGAGCTTTTGAATTTCCAGACTGATTATGTTCAGAGGAGGCTAAAGGTGCTATTCTGAGTATAGCAGAGTGTTTCTGAAGTTAAAAAAAAAAAAAAGTTCAGTACCTCAAGTTCCACATCATAAAAGGGAGGATTTCTGAAGCTGGTGTGAGGACAAAAGAGTGACTGCATAGAGTTCTGTGAGAATTTGGCCCCTGTCTTCCTATTGTTCCTCCTTTCCGCTTTGTTGCCTGTGTCTCAGCTTCTGAGGCACAGGGGACGTGTGAGTCCCGAGTGTCCACGGTCTTCCCAAGCAGGGCACAGGCGACTCTTGACATTTCATTCTCTACTGGGGTCTGAGGGAACTTGGGACCCTCCCCCTGTATTTTTGCATCAGGATCCATAGAAACTACACAGAGGCTTTTGCTCAAAAAACGCTGCTTGAGCCACGTCACTGCAGGATTGCGGTGACAGGAGTTCTGTTTCTTTTGGGGTGGGGATCTTGAGAAAAGATGAAGCCAAGTTGCAAGTATTTCAATGACTGGCATAGTTCACCCAGTCGGGGTTCTGCCGTTATTAAGAAAACCACACATTCTTGAGTGAACGTTGGTATGAAGGTTTTTAAAGAGTGTTTGGGGATCACCTCTCTTCTTTCCCTTTATCCCGGTCCCCTTGCTCTCAAATAGTATGTAAGAAATGCTGTTGAGTTCTGTGCATGTGCAGGGCTTTACATTACTGGAATATTTTAAATAGGCTCTCCCACTAATGTTGTTTAGAAAAAGTATCTGAGTGGAAGAGGGTTTCCAGCTTTCCAAACACTTGCCTTTCTTCAAGAAAGCAAAGAGCACTGTACTGGCAGGTGTTCTGAAGTAAGAAATGACCTCCGTGCCACACAAGGTAGCGCATCTCAACATATGGTAGAAACAGAAGAGTGTTCCCTCCTCCTCTTTCCCTGGTTTTCTCGTCAAATTTGGTTTTATTCATCTGCAATTTAGAATTGAGGAAGGAGCTAGATTCTCCCTGATCATTTATCTTTTCACAGAGACTGGGCTGAGAATGTTTTCTTTCCTAAGGTGATTGGAAAATCAGAATTGATGAGGCCAACTCCAATATTTTCTTTCTTGTCTTTGTTTCTAGTTTGAAAGTAGTCCATTCCCCCCCGCCCCCTTATCAGGATTAATGAAGTAGAAAAGGAAAGATCTTTCTTCCCAGCTATTATCATTGAAATGGATCAATTTCTTCTTTTTAGGGATGCAAATCTTGAGGAAAAATGAGCTCTCTCAAATACCTCAATTATATTTCGAGAAATGGACTGTCTTTTATAGACTCATTTAGTAATGAGTAGTGTTGAAAATAATAATTCAAAGAGTAGATACTCTTGATTTCAGTCTTGGCATTATAGATTTCAAATGGTATTTCCAATAATTGTATTTTCCCCCCTTCACTTCATTGTCTGCATTTGCTCTGTAAATTTTGAGTACATGATTATGGTCTGGGTATAAACTTTTAACTTAAGAATTGATTTTAAATATGACTTTCCACTAAACATCTTTTAGGAAAAGAAAAATTCTCTGAGAGGAAAATCTTAAATTGATTGCCTTTCATCAAAGAAACGAAAAAGAAATGAGTACTACTAAGAAAAGTAGTTTCTGAAATAAAAATATATGATTACTTGGAAGAGACAAACTTTTAGAAGATTGCATTAAGAGAGGGAAATACTCAGGCATGTCGTGAGGTTTTCAGTAGATGTATTTCCTATCCCTCTGATGGGTCCTTCAGCCATGTTCTCTCTGAAGAACCAGGTTGAGCCTTGTTGGTCACTTTGGCTCCTTGGGTGGTTTTGTGAGGTGACATTTTAGTGGGTCTGTAGGCTGCTCGCTCCTGAGTCTCAAGCCAGACTAGATGTCCTTGTGGTGTGATTCATAACTCATCTTCTTTGTGGCATTTACCACAATACCAATCATTGTGTAATTATGTCCTTATTTTCTTCTCTTCAGCTGTATGCGTGCTGCTTCAACTAGGTAGAATTGAGCTTCTTCAATCACTGACAATAAACCTGTATTTAATTCCAGGGTAAGGGAGCCACTCTATTCTTTCTCTTTGTCTCATTTACTTTGTTTCTCACTGGAATCTCTTCATTTGAATTATGCACATAACTAAGCTTTTAACTGACTGAAATATTTTAACTAGATCTTTTTTTCCCCACGAACATGGTTAAGGGAAAATGCCGCGGAGGCTAACGTTATCAAAGCAGCTGTCTTTCATTGAAAAAACAGAAAAGGGAAAGAGAACTTTTCTGACAGGTACTTTCTGAGATAAAAGGTTTACCTAATCATGTTGAAGAGGTAGAATAGCTAAATATTATGTGAGCATGGTGATGTAATTCTCTGAAATTAAGTAGATTCAAGTTTTTTTTTTCCTTTTTAGCCTTTAAACTTCTGTTAGTCTGCCATGACTGGAATGGGAGAGGTAGGGCTCCCTTGGTGTTGGTCGTGCCCTGCTCCCTCTGTCACAAATCACCTCAAAGTGTTTTCCTAAGAAACAAAATGGCAGCCTAAACTCCAGGGTTCCAAACCCACGAACTCCCTCCCTGTCTCTCTGACGAGAGCTAATGGCTCTGTACCATTATTTTTCCTGTCAGAATTAATGGAGAGATATTCTTTTCCTAAAGCCATTAGTTAAGTAATATTGCTTACAGAATTGCTGAAACAGGATAACACCTCCTTCTCCAGGGTGTAAGTCTTAAGAAATGACGAGACAATTGCTTAAACACATCAATTATATTCTAAAACCTGAACTTTTTTCTCTACAGTTTTCATTTAGAGTTAAGAAACTTGGAAAGTAATGGTCCATAAAGTGGATTCTCTTGACTCAATTTTGGCACTAAATAATTCAAATAATACTAGCAATTTTTTGTTCTCCACTTAGTTTTCCTTCTTCCCCACAATTTGTCCTCTCTTCATTTTAGAGCATTCTCTTATTGTCTGAGTGTGATTCCAGTTTCAACCTACCAAAAGATTTTAAGCATACTTTTCCCACTAAATATGTTTTTTTTTTGAGAAAATGGTAAGTGAAGTGTTCTCAAACTGATTGCCTTTCATCAGAGAAAGAGAAGAGAAATTTGAACCATAGAGAAAAGTGGTTTCTGAAAAAAAGAGATTGAAAAATGATTACTCAGAAGAGGCGAAATTTCAAAAAAAATTAGGGTGGTGCAGAAATGTTCCAGATTTGGTTAGAGATGGAAAAATGTACTTTTCTCCTCTTTGGTGAGTCCCCCTGTTCTCTGCCTGAGAAGCAGAACTTCCATTATGCACCAGAGTGTGAATCTTTCTGTCCCTCCATCCACAGTTGTGTTGTGTTCTGACTGAATTGACCTGAGCCTTAGCTTTGCCCAAACACGCCGGGCACACCCCGGGGGCTTTTCCTTATTATGTTCAGTGTGAATCTTAGGGTCGGTGCCATCACTTGTCTCTTATTTTTCTTTCAAATGAATAAAGCAAGGCCATGCTTGTTGCAACAAAGAAAGCAGTATGGACATATCTGAGGGGGGCTTGACGGTCCCCTGCCTCGTGGCCCCCTGCGGCTGCCAGAGCTCAGCCCCCTGTGTGTTCCTTGCACACCTTCCTCTGTGTGCATACGGATCAGAACAGGAACTTCAGTCTCTTCTTGTTTTTTTTTTTTTTCCCCACAAACAGAGTCATCCCATATGTAGAAATCTGCAGCTCTTCTTCATCTATCTTGTGTAAAATTCTAGGCCTATATTATAGCTTGATTGATCATTTTAATAATGACATAAAATCCCTTGGCATAGCTGTACCATAATTTTTTAATTCAGCCCTTCCCTCGTCCATGGATGTTCTTGTTGATTGCTTAAGACGATCTATTGCTGCAGGAAACATTCTGGCCCAGTTATATATTTCATAATTATATACTTACGTATAAGTATATAAGATACTACCAAAGTACTTCTCAAACACCACGTTTAGTCTTCCATAGTTTTCGACAGCATTTTTAAAAAGAAACTTTGCTCCTGTTAAGAGTGAGGCGTGGGTGAGGCCTAAAGCCTTACCATGGCTGTCGGTGCGCTGGAGCTTCGTAACTGGCAAGGGGTCACCAGCTGACCCCTCCTTGGCCAAGTTTGGACCGTGGGCACATTGGTTAGCATAGTGTTGTTTGAAAATGCATTATCAGTGTTTATGAACACAGGGAATCCAGTTTTTGGTTTCTCTTGGAAAATGGACCTATGCGGCGAACTGGTCCTTCCCGGTCAAAGTTGGTGGACCTGGGGGTCTCCTGTGCCCTCAAGCATGCCCTCCATTCACCACAGTCCTCAGCCCCAGGCAACCTCCCTCATTTATGTCATTTGCCCGAGGCCTTTGAGTTTGTGACTTGGTTTAAAGCGGGCCATCCGCACTGTGACTCGGCTGATGCGGGGGCCGGGTCCCTCCCTGTGGGGCTGCCCCGGGCACTGGCTCCCTGGCTGCCGCCTCCTTGTCTGAGATGCCAGGGGCATGCCCCGCTCATGTCAGGATGACCACAGGAAGTCTCGACACAGCTCCCCCGGGTGAGACTGCTTCAGACAGATCACAAAACCCGTTGTCCTCGGCCCGTTTTGAGGTAAGCTCTTCAAAGTGTGGGCCTCAGCCGTCTTCATTATGTCTCTTTATTCCGTGGGCCCCTGTTTCACTCTGTGAAGGTACACTGAATTCTGTACACGGCTAAGCTTTAAAGTCCCTGAAATGTTTCAAACCAGCCCCATGCGCTGAGCTTGGAGAAAATATCTGAGAGGAGAAAGTGATCAAAACACATTCCTTTCATCTTAGGAACAGAAATGTAGAGACGCCGTGATTACAGGTGGTTTCTGAAGTAAAAGCTTTCCCTAATTACACACACAAAAAAGGTACAATTTCTAACTAGTGTATGAAGCGGCTGAATAAGTCCCTGGAATAAAGGTAGAGGCTGCCTTTGTTCACTGGGCGCTTGGCAGTGGCTTCCTTTTGTGAGTTCACGGCGGCACCTCGGGAGCTAACCTCTCCCCTCCCTGTTCTCACCTGGGTGCCCCTTGGAGTGCGATCCGAGTGTCAGGAAGACACGGGAGGGTTTAGAGAGGGGTCTCTCCAGTGCCCTTCTCCCCCGGTGCCTTCACTTTCCTTCTCTGACAGGAGCTAATGACTTCTCCGCATCTTCTCTCATTAGAATTAATACAGAAGTATTCATTCTTTCCCAAAAGCTATTCGTTAAGTCTTAGTGCTCCGAAATTACTGAAACCGAGTAATTCCTTTTTCGTTCTAGGGTGTCAGTCTTGAGAAAAGATGAGAGGATGTTGCGGGTGTGTCAGTAATGTCCTAGGGAAGAGACTCGCGTAGAAAATCCTCACTTAGCAACAAGAAAATTCTGGAATAACGATACATGAAGTAGATTGGCTAGGTGCAGCCTTGGCATTTATAATGTTCCAAATGGCATTTCTTTTATGATCTTCTTTTTTCCCCTATGTGAATTCTTTAATCCTATTTTGGCTGTGTGTCTTAAAGTCATGCTCCTGTCTGGACATGATAAAACTTTTAACTGAAAGGAAGATTTTTTTTTAAAGATTTTTATTTATTTATTCATGAGAGACAGAGAGAGGCAGAGGGAGAAGCAGACTCCCTGATGAGCAGGGAGCGTGATGTGGGACCCAGTCCCAAGACCCTGGGATCGTGACCTGAGCCAAACGCAGATGCTTTACCGTGAGCCACCCAGGCGCCCTGTGAAAGCAAGATTTTAAACCACACTTTGCACTAAGCATAATTTAGGTGAAAAATTTCTGTGTGGGAAGGATTCTTGTCCTGATTGAGTGCCTTTCATCAAATATATAGACAAGGGGGGTGCCTGCGTGGCTCAGTCAAGTTAAGCGTCCGACTCTTGATTTCAGCTCAGGTCATGGTCTCATGGTCTTTGTATTGAGCCCTACATTGGGCCCTGTGCTGGGCATGGAGTCGGCTTAAGGTTCTCTCCCCCTCTCTCTCCCTCTGCCCCTCTACCCTTCAAAAAAAAAAAAAAAAAAAAAGATAATAGACAAGAGGTGAAAACCACAAGGAAAAGCAGTTTCCGAAGTAAGAGATTTTTTTGTGATTACTTAGAGGCAAACTCTCCCCAGACTGCATTAGGGCGGCACAAAGACACTGAGACGCTCCCTGGTCAAAGTGTCCTTGTGGTCCTCCCTCCCCTGCCCCTTGTCTGTGGCACTCAGGCCTCGGGCTGCCGCCTGCTGGCTCGCGGTCACCTTCCGATTAGGATCGACATCCCCCGGGCTCTCCCTGAGACGAGGAGGTCCTGTCTTCCGTCACCCTTCCACAGAGTCCTTACCAGTGAAGCTTGTAGTAGGATCGAGGAGGCGGTTGAATTTACTTGGAAAAATATTTTAGTACAATGTCTGGCATGAAACAGAGCCTTAAAAGTTTTGGCTGAATAATAACATGAGTGACTGGCTGAGACTTGGTGACGAGAGAGGCAGACCGCACAGGCACAGTGTCCACACATTCTTGGGGTGCGTATGCTTCTGCTGTCCTCCTCGGGTCTGGGCGCGGTCAGGGCCCGTTTCACCAGCTCATGGCTCCTTCCACTTTTCCCTTCATGGCATTTACCACGTTTGCTTGGTGCATATGCTACGTCCTGATGTGCTGCCTGCACCTCTCCCCCTTAGACAGTAATTTGTGTGGGGGTGTCTGCCTCATCTGCCATCGAAGGAATTGCCCGTGCTCGGCATGGTTCTCGGAACAGTGTTGGCTGGACTCGGTGCTCAGTAAATGCGGGCTCACTGGATGGTTAGGCTTACAGTTAGGGGCTCATATGTGGGATCAACAAGTAGGGACTCAGAAGAATGGGTTCAGCAAACATTTGAATAAATGAGCAAACATCAGCCAGTATAGTGACTGCTTTTTGAGTTCTGCCCAGCCTTTCTTAAGTCACTGTACATTTTTCCTGCGCATCCTTCCGCGATAGGGATGCTCCTAAATGGTTTCACCTCAGATCAGTTCTTGGTTCGGGAGATCACGCTTGTGTTCTTATTTATGCTTGTACCTTGCTTAGAAGGCCAACGTGGTAGACTCATTTTTACTCCTTCCTCGTATACAGTTCAGTCTCTGGTCTCCAGATTCATGGAGTTTTTGGCATATTGGGGCCACCGACGGAGATGTATCCATTTACTTGCATTTTCTGATAGTGATATTTGGGTAATGTGTTAGCATTTCCGCGAAGCCCAGGAACTGAGACTGTGGGACGAGGCTTGGCTCTGAAGAGGTCGGCGGTTGAGTTTCATCAGCCTTCTTCACTCCGCTTTCTCTCTAATTATTTTACCGTTTCCGGTAACCTTTTCAAGATGGCTAAGTTTAAATTTGCTACAACATTTTAAGCAGTCTCTTCCTCTCAACATGGCTTGGCAATTATTTCTGAGGGAGATGATCAAAAGCACAGGCTTTCATCAGGGGGAGAACAGAACGGCATGGAGCTCCGATGAGAGGTGCTTTCTTAAGAAGATTCATGTAATTGTGCGAAAGCGGTTGAATTTCCGAAGATTGCATGAAGACGGCAGAGTCCATCATTTCTGAAGATGTAGAAGGTGATTCACAGAGTGACACTGTGCCCCAGACAGGACCACGTTCTGTGCTTTACCATTTGGCCAGGGCGCCACTTACATTTTGAAAAGGGCCATTCGTTTAAAAGCGAGTTAGCATCCTTCTTCAATAATCCAAATTAGTTTAACACACTTCAGTGCCATTATTTGGGCATTTTCCACAATTATTACAGATAACTCACTTTTCTCTGTAGACTGTAGGTCAAAGGCCAATTAAATCACTGGATTTTCTCCCTCCGCGCTCCGATGAGTCAGAGATACTGGTCACGCGCACACAAGGGCTTTCCGTTAAGCTTCAGAATCCAGACAGCCTGCTGAGAAGACGCTTGGCCAATCTGATTATTTTCTCTATACTAATTGGTTTTCCTTCTTCATTGAATTGAATGAATTGCCTGGTTGTTTTGTCACTGTGGGGACCCAGCTTAATCCACTCAGAGTGAGGTGCTTGCGCTCGGTGAGCTGGGGGGCTGGAGAAACGTTTGTCATCATTATTATCTTTTGGTGATTCTTCAAGGGGGGAGGAGTGAAGATAGAGCCAGAATCCATGTATTTCCTCCATTTCGATGTCCACTGCCTTTGCTCGCCGTCTCAACTGGCCGCTGGACTGCCCTGGAAAGCCCCAGTGGCCGGACAGCAGCCGTGTATGCTTCTTGAGAAGATGGGGAACCCCTGAGGGAGACAGTGGTCTCTTCACAGTGAATGTAGGGTAAAACCTAAGCTCCTTTCCCTTTCCACTGCACCCAACGAGGTCTGAGTCCCTGCTGGCTTCCCCACCTTCATTTTGCCTCCTGTGGCTTCTGCTTACCGCCCTTCCTCCATGATGGCCTCCCACTGGTTCCTCAACGCCCCAGGCCGCTTCCAACCTCAGGGTCTCTGCATCTGTTCCCCCTTCACCTGGAATGGCCCTCCTGGGCTGGTCCGTTCTCACCCTGAAAGTTTCATTTCAGATGTTGCTTTTTCAGAGAGGCCTTCCTCAGTCATGGGCAGCAGTCACCCGCCTGCCACTCCTGTCGTGTGCCACACATTGGCTGCAACTCTCTGTGAGAGCCCCTGCTTACGTTGATGGGAATGTGCTCCCCTCCCGGTTTACTGTCAGTCTCTGTCCTAGCCCCCTGGTGCTCTTTACGATCTGCGATCGCCCCACCCTGTGCACCTTTCCTTCACCACCCCTGGCACGACTGGATATGATCTTATCAGTCCACTGGCCTCCATCTCTCTTGCCCACTGAAGCAAAGGCTCTCAAGGGCCGTGCCTCCCCTGCCTTGTTCTCCAGAGCTTCGGGGGCGAGCAGCATGGTCCCTGCTTCACTTAACGGGCCCAAGATATGTTTGTCGAGCAGATCAATGGGATACAAAAGCCCGGTTCTGTGTCGATACGCAGGTGCTCAAGTGAAAATTGTATTAAAGGAAAAATGACTACTTCCTTTCCTAAACCGTTGCACTTTCCTGTAGATTTTCAGAGTTGATTTTTCAGGATTAATGCACTTGCTAATCTAGTAACTGACCCCCGAGATATAAGAAGTAGGTCTATACTCTCCAGGCAGGAGATTGGAGGACTCTTCGCACAGAAGCCATCCAGTCCTTGCGGAAGACCCAGAGAATTACTTCAGGGCTTCCTACTTAAACATGGCAAGCAGATAACCCCATGGGGCAGCCCTAGTTGACAAAGTGCACATGGAAAGAGCTCCCTGTTCATTGTGTGGTGCCAGTTTCCTAGACATGGGTGGATATTTAAGATTGCAGGATACCTCAGGGCAGGCCTTCCTAGGGAAGGTAAGGATGAAAACAAATGAGAACAAAAGGAGCTTGGAAGAAAGACCATGTAGGGAGAGGCAAACTTCAGCAAGAACAACAGTGGCCACAAATCATTATTAATATTGCCAGAGATACAATGGAAGATACTAGAGCCATGAAGTAACAACAGGGTGCTCTTAAGAAGGAAATAATAATAGGCTATTAGAAATTAAAAAACCAAAAAAAAAAAAAAAGAAATTAAAAAACCTGATTAACAGAAAATTATGAGTTGGAATAGAAAAATCCCAAAAGTAAAATAAAAAGTAGAAGATAGGAGAGAAAGGACAAGAAAAAGAGAATTAGACAAGGGGAAGCCCAGTAACTTACCAAGAGCAGTTCTAGAAAGAGAGGAAAGATAAGGGGCGCCTGGGTGGCTCAGTTGTTAGGTGTCTGCCTTCAGCTCAGGTCATGATCCCAGAGTCCTGGGATCAAGTCCCGCATCGGGCTCCTTGCTCTGCAGGAAGCCTGCTTCTCCCGCTACCACTCCCTCTGCTTGTGTTCCCTCTCTAGCTGTGTTTCTCTGTCAAATAAATAAATTCTTTAAAAAAAAAAAAAAAAGAGAGAGAGGAAAGATAAAACAGGAGGATAAATATCAAAGAAACACCATGTTTCCCCAAAACTGAAGGACATGATTCAGTTTGAAAGGGCACATTGAATGCCCAGACAATGAATGAAAATAGACCCAGGGCCATGGAGACACTGAACAAAGAAGAGTCTAGGAGTTTCCAGAGAGACAAAACACAAAAAGGTTTTGCCCAAAGGATCATGAATCCTAAATTGTGTTGGCTCCAGACTTCTTAACAACTAGAACTTAACAGAATGGGGTCTTTGGTTCTGCCAGCAAATGAATTCTAATTCAAAATGTTATCCCCCAACAAGTGGCAGACTGACGTCCAAACAGTTTTATTTCACGCACCCTTTCTCACAAAGCTGTGGAGGCTTTGCATTAGGAAAGCAAGGAAACAGAAGTGGGGGGCGCTCCAGGAACCAGGGAGGTGAGAATTGCCACAGTGGGGTGACGGGCATCTGGGCGCAGCCACACAGCGGGCCACTGGGGGCAGGTCAGAGAATGTGAAGAGATCTTCTAAGGAAAGGAAAGAAAACCTCAGACAATTGGGAAAGAGGTAGGAGGATGGTTTTAGTACTAGACCTATGGACAACCAAGCAGAATTGAAAAACAAGGTAGTTGTTAACTCGAGGGAAAACAGTATTGGCCAGAAAGACTGTCTAGTCGCGGCACAGTACGTGGCTCAGCAGTGAGAGACCTGGTCCTGAACATGTAAACACTGAATATTCTCCTGAACAACGTTATGACGTCATAGTTACAGAACTGTCAGGAGGGGACAGAGTGGGAAGTGTGCAGATGGGGCAGTTGGGGGCGGTGAAGGTTCTGGATCCAGGGGTGCTGGACAAAGAGGTGAACGCTCGTCTCCCCTCTGGGAAGTCACAGGCTGTCCTCCAAACTGAAAAAAATAAGAAGTAATGCTCTGAGCCATGCTATTAAAAGTGAAAGAGGTAAATATAAAAAAAATCCAAAGTGGGAAAAGGTGCGTGGGTGGGCAAAGCATTGCTATTTTTCTTAATAAGTAGAAAGATTGGACTTTTTGAAAGTCTCTGCATATGTAACTCTAATCAAAATGAAAGCACATTTGAAAGGGGATCTAATGCTTTTCTCTGGTGGCACAGCCGTTCTAGAATATTTTCTGATCTCATCTCAGGATGTAATCCACCCTCCCTGCGGTTCTGTGGTCCTTCTGACCCGTACCCCAGGCCACGATGACGAAAGGAGAGAGTGCGGGTGAGGCAGGAGGGGAGGCAGGCCGCTGCCGTTGGGTGGGTGCTGTCGGGGTCTCCTCTTTGGCGCTCCCTCCCTGCCCAGGTCACAGTAACCACCACCAAACAACAGCAACACCGGAACCAACCCGGCTTCCTGCTGCCTGCTGCTCCAGTGGGGACAGAACCTCATTTCCATAGAGACGGAAATTTCCACCCGCAACCCTGGTTACGTGACCAGAGAATCACACCAACCTGAAATGAGCCGAACCTGGCCTAAACGTGGCCAGGAAGATGGCTCTGATGAAAAACATCCACTCGACCGATTTTTGAAAAAAATGTGTGCGATTTGGGGATTTTTCTGCCTTGGGACTTGGTTTTACCATTTCTTAGCCGAAGTGGAGACGTTTTATTATTACGCTGTGTGAAGTGGTTCAAGGTAAGCTGTGTTCTTGTGCGCACTGGGGGAGATGTGGATTAATGAGCCCCGAGCTGCGGAGGAAGACAGAGTCCTAGGGAACCCCCGTTTGCTGATGTTAGCACTTGCAGTGTGTGTAAGCGTGTCTCCCTGTTCTAGGTCTGAATCTGCAAGAGGAGCCGTCTCGTGCCTCTTCAGCATCGCCTGTTGGTTGTGGGCACAGAGAGGAGGAGGAGCAAGATGGCTCCCGACCAATCTCCGGAAGCTTCTCTCCCAGCACAAGTTCACGGGCTGGCAGTGGAATAGACCGCGTAACCATGAAGGTGGGGACCACAGTTCTAGGCCGTCTCTGCCCACGGGTTGTCTAGATTAATGGCTCCTGTTTGCTACTGTTGGTGTCCCAGGTGACAGAGCTCCCCCGCCCCCAGCACACGAAGTCCAGTAGATATGCAAACACCTGCAGACGTTGTGTGCCAAAGAATGGGATGATCGCTACAAATCCCAACTGCGCTTTTAATTAGTACCTGAGTAGGATAGAGATGCTGTCATGTGCAGACATCACGGTGACACGGCTTCTCCGCCAGGCAGGTGGGGGCTGGGTGTGCGCTGAAAAGCACAGAAATGCTAATCCATCACGCTTTGAAAAATGCTCCTCTGGAAAAACTTAAGTTCGAGGTAACATCTACCTCACGAGCAGTGGTAATCTAACATCGGATGCTCAGAACTGTGGGGGATAATTGAGTGATGTGGTTTTTCATAAAGCCTGACAGAAACACATAGCAATCCTAGTGACCGATTCTAGCAAGGAGTCCTCCCCGAGTTGGTGCACCGGTTGGTTACTAATGGGAACTGATGGAGGGCATCCTGTTGGAGTTCACGCTTGGGAAAGAATCATTAAGAACTCAAGACCTAGTTTCATTGAGGACCACGTTTCTGACCACAAGGTGTTTTTTTTGTTTGTTTGTTTTTTGTACCAATTAACCTTTCTTCCTCCATTTGTTTTCCTTCACACTTGGTTTGCAGGCCGTCTCTCCAGCTACCAGTGGGCACGGTGACCGCCGCCCTCAGAACACTGCTGCTGGGTCGGGACTCTCCGAGCGCTCCAACTCCCACGGGGCACTGGCTGATGACAGCCTCCGGTCTCGAGGCAGAGGTCTTGGCCCAGGCTTGCTGGCGACTCAGCCACTGCCCCCCCGGGGGCAAGTCTCAGTAGATCTGAAACCATACATTTTCTCAGATTCTCAAGAGCCTGCTTCCTCTGAGTCCAAAGGAAGCTCTCCCCACCGGGATGTCGCTCCCTCTGTGGCTGCCATTTGTGCTCTGGGGGAGAGGGCAGGTGGTGCAGCCGTGGGACTTCACCATGCGGAGCCCCAAGACCGCAGAGCTGCCGGGGGGGCCCTGACACGAAGCTCCCCAGACAGAAAAGCTAGAGAGGAGGGCAGGTCACCACCAGGCCTGCCAGGGAGGCCTTCATCCAGGCAAAGAATTTCAGGTTTGGTTTTGCTGGGGTCAGCTGGGAAAACTCATCTTGAAATACCAGCGTCAGGACAAGGCTCAGCTAGTTCATACCAAGAGGAAGGGGAACACAAGACGTTTTTTCCTACTGGGGAACACTACGGGTGTGGGGAGACGATAGTCCCCCGCCCTCCCTTAGGAAATGACAGTGGGAAATGTCGAGGCTCTGGATTAACTGCTCTAAAGGATCGTGTGGTTCCTTCTAACCCAGGGCAGCCCAGAGAATCCCCTGAAGCCCCTTCAAAGACCGTCAAGAGGAGGGGTCTAGAAGGACTGAGAAAGCAGACCCGAGTGGAGGTCAGTGACACCAGCAGTGACGATGAGGACCGGTTAGTGATAGAGATGTGAAGCTTCCGAGCCTGTGGTCGGAGGCCAAATGCTGTCAGGCTGGCAGGACAGCTGAACTCTCTTTCACCAAGCACCTCCCTGTGAGGAAAGCCATCTGGGGACCTTTCGAAGGGGTCCCCAGCCACTCCAGCCCCCATCCCCCGATCCCCTTGTGGTACTGCAGGTGCCAGGCAGGGCAAAGGGAGCAGTGAAGCCTGGTCTAGGGACGCTTGGCGCACAGTGACTCGCCTCCCAGCCACACCCTCTGCAGCGGCTCCCACTGCCTCATCCGTGAGGTGACACGAGCCAGGGCCGCCAGACCGCGTTCTGTGCACGTGAGCCCGCGCGGTCCAGTCGAGCGACTTCCTCCATCAGTAAGCTGAGGGTTTGCTTCAGAGGTGGTAAGCCACGTGGGTAATCCGGGTAGCTTGCAGAGGAGATGGACTGTGAATGGGGCATCAAGATACAGCTGTGCATTCTGGAAACAAAATCCAGATTCATTAAAAACTGCAGTTTGGTTGGAATAATTTGCGTCCCTAGTGGAAGTTGTAAATATACTTCCAAATGCTTGTGATCTAGTAAGATGCTGACTGTCTTTAAATGTTACACCAGTGGTCAATGCTTACATATGATCCAGTGACACAAGCATGTACTGCTCTTGGGCTTGGTGCCTTTTCTGTTGAGACCTCCAAAACCCTCGGTTTTTTCAGCTCTTGCAAGGGAACGTTGTGTTAAAAGTTAATAGAACAGTCTCTGTAATGAGTCATTTTTTGAGGGGGAAAAATTCACTTATTTTTCTCTGATTCTTTCTGTCATATTGTGCTCTGAGCAATTTCAATTAGAGGGTTACATTTTAGTAATCTCTACAGCTTAAATTGATGCCTGCTCATCGTGACGGGAGCCTTTTAGATTTCCTCCAGAAGCTTCAAGGATACAAAACTAATTGGAGTTTTGACGCTGTTTTACATCTCAGTAATTTTATTTTGGGGGCTTGGTGTTACTTTGCTGTCAAATTAAATCAGCCTCTGTATTGTGCAAGTCAGAACAGTACAGATAAAATTCCCCCGTATTCCAAGCCAGTGCGCCCCTGTGCAGAAGAAAATAGCTGATCGACGTCAGCCAGCTCAGTGAGCGAAGCGTTCTTCTCCTTCTCCTTAAACGGGAGAGGAAAAACTTAAAGAGATTTTCACTGCTGCATTTCAATAAAATTTTATACTTGCTTTTGGTATGATTTTGTACAACTTGAAATTTATAGCCGAGCTCTTTTGGCTTAGTTTTTGATGTGATGATGTTTATATGACATCTTGTACCTTCAGAAGCAGCAGCCATGCACAGCATCTCACACACGTGAACACAGTTAACGTGTCCATGCCTGGGACTAAGGATGGGCAAGTTTCAAGTATTGTCAATGTGAGTTTTCCAATGTTGGAGTTTTACATAGGAAACTTCAATGCAAGATCAGCTTCCCTGGTGACTTGGCATATACGAGATGCACTCATAAATATTCAAGTGATTTCAAGCCCAGCCAAGTACAACTTAATAGGGAGGTCAGAGGCTAGGTATTCACTTTGTATACTTTTTTTTTTTCATTGTGTACTTTTTAAACCAAACAAAAGTGATGTGGTGATTATCTACCTTTGAATGTTCCATGCCCCTGGGATGAAAGAAGAAGTCTAGGAAAGTGGCTGAGTCTTAGAGGGAGAGGGAAGGCTTGACTGTGTCCTTACTGAGCTGGGAAATTTTGGGTAAGACACATGCCGCCTGCACCTCAGTTTCTCCAGCTGAGAATCCGAGTTGGACCAGATGAGCTGGATGCATCTCCAGGCTCTAGTCCTTGTCAGATGAGCTCCCTCTCCTTTACCTACGGAGGTCTGGGGGTGACCACCATGGGGAGGGCCCCCACAAGACATTTCAGGGGGAAGCATGGGGAACTGAAGCACGAACATCTTCAGCCAAGTATTGTCATGAAGAACGTGAGCTCAGAGAAGCTCTATATGACTTTTTTTACCTTAGAGTTCCAGATTTTGGGGGTACGGTCATCCAGTTTATACATTTGGCTCATAATTCAAAAATTGAAACCAAAACCAGAACATTACCATGTGAGGGGAAGAGACAACATGTCCATGGGCTGAATTGACTACTTTGGGGATGCACTGCTTAGGGGAAGAAAACTGCCTTCTAGATACTTCTTTCCTGTTGGCTGCTGAGCTGTCAGCAAGACTGTTGATCTAAATCAGTAAGTCACAGCTCCAAATAGCACTGACCTCCAGATGGTGATGGAAGTTCTGTCCTTCTGAGAACCACCATTGCTGGCTGCCACATCCCAGCCTGGATCCAATATGGTAAAACTTTGATTCCATCTCTCTGACTCCTTGTGTGTGTCTCTTACCAAGGCGAGCAGGTTGCCAAGCCATCCTCTGTCAGCTGGTCATTTAGCAGTGGGCGGCCATGTTTACAAGGGTACCTCACTTTATATCAGCATGAATTTGTGAAAAGCTACATTCCGGTGGATTTTTTAAAAAAGTATTTTGAATGACTCTGGGGGAATTGGCTATTGGAAATCATCCAAAGGTATAATTTTTTTTTTTTTTTAAAGAAGAATCCTTTTATAAAGCAACAAATATGCTCTGATTTTATAAATCTTAATTTTCCTGTTGGGCTTCTTAAAGAGAAATGCAGTCCCAGGGCCACATTTATCAGCAGTCTACAACCCAGTTGTGTTATTGAAAATAAAATTTCAATATTATCAATTGATAATTGCTGCAGTTTTTACTCTTAAGGTGTGCACTGTGTAGTGGTTAAGAAAAAACAAATTTCTTTCAGAACAAGGGAAATAGGAGTTTACCGATCAGGGATTCCTCCCTCTCCCTAGGGCTGTTAATTGTATTGTACCTTCAGGTAAGGGTCTTCACCAATTGGTGCTCAGCTTCTTTGGCTCCAGGAATGCTGGCATAGACTAAAGACAAGTGCACTTTGAATTCTTTGCTGTTCTCTCAGGGCAAGGTATACAGGTGCCATGACCCATTATGCTCAAGGCTCACCACCTGGTTTATCTCTCCAGCTGTACCTACGCCTGGCCAGACATCCCTTGTTAAAGATGCATGGAGGAAAGGGGTTTCACCTCCCCTCTTGGCAACCTGTACTGTTAAGCGACTTTTGAAGCCACATGGTGTTTAACAGACAGCCGGGATCCTCTTTGTTGTAAGGCATGATGGAAGACAACTCATCCTTTCTGCTCTGTATAACCTTGGAGACTCTGGATGAAACGAATGTCCTTTTGATTCACAATGCAAGAGGACCTGTGGTTCATTTGCTAAGAGATTAAAAAAAGATGGGGAAGGGGTGCCTGTGGTTTCTAATAAATCCCTGCCAGTAGCAGGATGGGTAACTGAGGGCAGGTTGCACTTTCTCCTCCTAAAATCCGTCTTCTAAGGCTCAGATGGGAAGAGTAGCCTTTCGAGAATGCATTGTGACCACAGTTCTTGGCATGAAAGATGAACGAGTTGCAGCCTTATGCCAAAAAGTATTTCCTTGCATTTACATTCATTACTTAGAATGATCACATTATTCATTTTTTCCCCAGCATAGAAATTTGCATTTTGCACAAAATTTGCCTGGTGCAGCAGATTTTTATAGTTATGGAAACTGTCATCATTATTGGAATGTGCTGCTGTTCAACTCCCCAGACATAATTTAATATGGTGAGGAGAAAATGGTCTGCCCGGCTCCATGGCGATCGGATTTCTACAACTGCAGCAAACAGAACTTGTGTATTTTTCCTCACTTCAGTTGTGATTCCTAGAGTTCTCTTTGGCTTTCGAAACACTACATTTCTTGATATTTAAGCACAATTTTGTGTCTTTATCTTTCAGAACTCATTAAATATAGGTGTCAGGACCCAGAAAATCTTGTGTGCTAGATTTGCACCTGTACAGTTCTCTTCACCCATGGCTTTTGTATTTATGTGGGCACATTATAATTCGATGTGAAGAAGTCTAGGAACATTTGAGTGTATGGCTTCACCATTGGAAGAAAAGGAGCCAGGAAAAATAGTCCATTTCTGTCACTTGGAGCCCTAGAGGATGACTCAGCATCTCCTATATGCAGTCAACTCTTCAGAACTTACTCTCTTGATTTTTCATAATCAGGAAAGCTGACTGGCCTCTTGGTTATTTGTTGAAACTTATCTCCTTCTTTATATGGTTAAATTATTTTTTTTTGATAAAAATAAAGTTGAAAAGAAAAATGCATTGTGTGATTTGTTAACATTTTAGCCAAAACTATCACAGGCAGTAGGCTGTATGAATATGATACCTGATTACTCCCAAATAGTCAACCAGACATACTGTCCGCCATATTGGTATCCCATTTCACTGAACAAAAAGATTGGGTAATGGCAAATTACCACATTTTCTTGTGCTGTTTCCATTTCCCACATGTCTCACTTGTCATTGTCTGCCATATTTTAGACTTCTTAACTTAAAAATGTGTTTTTAAATTCTTAAATGTAGCTAAGTTTTGAAGCCACATGAGGGCACTATCCACAGTGCAATAATCCAAAACTTTTCCCGTTAGAATTGATGTCTCTTGTATATTTAATATTATTCATTAATCGAAAAAAACATTCTTAATTCAAAACAGTGCCTCCTTATGAGGATAGTTCATGTATTCTTAACAAGAATAAGTAGAGTTCTTTTACATACCAGTACAGTACTGGTCTTCTACATCTATACCTCTTAAAGGCACTTGAAGTCAATGGAGACACAATGCATTGGGAGAAAAAGTACAAATGGAAATATGGAAGGCAAAGATATACTTATTGATGGGTCTGAGATTTTTTTTTTTGCTAACCATCAAACTCTAATAGTAGTAAATTAACCCATTATTTCCAGACTTCAGTCATTTGAGAATCCTCTTAATGCTTTTTGCCATATGTGTCCACATATGTGTGTATTATATACTTGTGTTTAACTCATCTTGTTTTCCACATGCTTTTATTTAAGAAAATTTTTATTGTTGAAATATGGTTGACATGCAGTGTTATATTAGTTTTAGGTATACGACATACTGATTCAACAGTTTTAAACAATTCTCAATGTTAAGTGTAGTCACCATCTGTCACCACACATTATTATATTATTGACTGTATTCCCTATGCTGTACTTTTTATCTCTGACTTACTCTCTCATTACTGGAAGTTTATACCTCTTAATCCCCTTATTTCTCCCATCCTCCTACCCACTTCCCCTTTGGCAACCACCAGTTTGTTTTCTGTATTTTAGAGTATCTATCTGTTTTTTGTTTTTTAGATTCTGTGTATAAGTGAAATTCTGTGGTGTTCGTCTTTCTATGTCTGATTTACACTTCACTTTGCATTATATCCTCTAGGTTCATCTATGTTGTCACAGATGGCGAGATTTCATTCTTTTTTATGACTGAGTAATACTCCACTGTGTGTGTGTATTACATCTTCTTTATCGTCTCTGTCTTCAAGAAGTGATAATTGCCCTAAATAATATCTGTGAAATCTCAGTCTGAATTTGATAGTTTTGTTTATTTTCTGATCTGTAATAGACTAAACTATTAATGATTATTCATCCATGTACTAGTTAAATATCCTCTTTACACTAGCAGTGGTATAGCCCTCACAGTTGCAGAAACATTGAGCGAATCTGAAAGGTACATGCATGGTTGATTTCTTTAGTTATTCTAGTTCCTGGTAAGCATAGCTCTCTCCCCATTTTTTTCTTCAAGCCAAAAGAACTGGTGACCAGAAGTAGAACTGTAGGTTTATCAGATAAGTTTCATCAGTCAAACTTTATAGGTGAGTAATTAACATTCCAAGTCAAAGGATTATTGCATCCTTCAGTCACAAAGGAATAGTCACATAATGTCTTGTGATATAAGCACATTTTTTGTTGTTTTGGTGTTTGGTTGGTGGGTTGGTTGATCAGTTGATTGGCTGGTGAGTACCAGCTGATATACAGGAAAGCACAGTTAGAGATTCATGCACAACCACAAGGACTATCATCAATTCTGCTTCTGCTCAAGGACCTGCTGCCATACTTGTGGATTTGAAACAAATGGATTTGGCTGCGCCAAGAACCATGGAGAGCAGCTTTCCAGTCTCCTGCTTGGTGACAGCCTATTGATCTTTGGGCTGTGAATGCAGAAGGACTTGCTCTGTGGCGTCTAGGACCTTGGTCTCCAGCTGTGACAGACATCTGCTTTCAGTCTCCCTCCCAGAGGCAAGTTCAACACCCTTTATGATTGAGCATTTGGTGATTTCTGCCCAGAAGTAAATGAATTATTTTTCTGCGTAAATGCATGAATGAGTGGATTTCTGTAAGAAACTAGTGGTTTTATACATGTAGCATCTGGAGCGGAGTGACCCAGGGCTATCTCTGGCCACAGTGCAGATCTGGTTGTGTTCTCTGTGTATGTAGTACGAAACGGGATATAATTTGGCAGAAAGGCAGCCTCAGCTCCCTTATAAATGAAAGGCTGCCTATCTAGGCTTGTTTTTCCTGTATGCTAGTGTTCCAGTCAGACACGTTTGCTCTAAGGATTCCTGCACACACGTAGAGGCCGTGCACTGAGGACCTACCTTTACTTTTTGTAAAGTCCTCTTGTTTAAGAACTGAATGGAGCAGGGCCGGTGAGCTGGGAAATGAGATGGCCACATATATAGTCCAGGAGGGATCTCCTTGGAGCAGGGCCCATAGTGTGTTCATCTGGGTGTTCTCAGCAGCTGGAACAATGCCCAGCTCCCAGTGGGTATTAATGCACATTTGTTAAGTAGGCAGATGAAGTGGCTTATTGCTAGTCAAGGAGAGGAAGGAAAGACTCTACGACGAGTGATTTGGCCCAGCTCTGTTTCTCCTTATCAGAGATGAACAAAAGCGTATAGCAAAGTTTCTGTCCACTGATTTCAGAATGTATCAACACTTTCCCATGATCTCCTCCATCCTGTTGGTTAAACCAATACTTAACTGCATGCACGAATATGTAGTAGGCATAGGAGAACATAGGATCGAGAAAGGCAGGCTCCATGGAGCTTTTATTTGGGAGGAGGGAGTGTCCATTAACCAACCAGACTGACGAATAGTAAACAGTACACTATCCGACGATGCTGAGGGGGTATTAGAGAGTATCTGTCTCACCTTCATTCAAAACGTTTAATGCAAATAAACATTTCTCTCTTATTGTCATCAGTAAAGCAGGAGAAATCACCCTCTACATTAAGATCTATCCCACTTTAGGGGCGCCTGGGTGGCTCAGTCGTTAAGCGTCTGCCTTCGGCTCAGGTCATGATCCCAGAGTCCTGGGATCGAGCCCCGCATCGGGCTCCCTGCTCAGCAAGAAGCCTGCTTCTCCCGCTACCATTCTCTCTGCTTGTGTTCCCTCTCTCGCTGTGTTTCTCTCTGTCAAATAAATAAAATCTTTAAAATAAAAAAAAAAATCTTAAAAAAAATCTATCCCACTTTGTGCCAGTCACCTCCGTTCTCCTCACACGAGGCAGAGAATGTTGCAGAGTGATCTCATATGTCTTGTGCTTACACGCTTCCGTACTTTCTTGGTCGCTTCAGTAAGTGTCAGTGGCATATCCTGACCCCAGCATGGTGACTTCATACTGACTTACAGGTGCCCCAGCACTTAGGGGTGAATGCCTCTTGGATCCCACAATAGCACTGTTTGCTACCTAATTCCCTTGACAGAAGCCATCAAAGTCCTCTTGATGATCTCAATCCTGGATTCTTTTTCTCAGGAGAGGTTAAAGGCAGTGGTTCTCAAAAGAGGGTGATTGGACGAAAGGAGAACATTGGACAGTGAAGACAGTTCTGATGTCTCAGCTTGGGGTGAGGGGTGCTGCAGGTGAAGGCCAGGGATGCCACTAGACCTCCCGTGATGCATCTCCCTCGGTGTGCACGGGCCGGCCCCATACAAAAGCGTCCAGTCCACTGGCCGCTAGGACTGAGCCGAGAGCCCGGGGCTCAGGAGGTGAGTTTACCTACAGTCCACGAGAGACCCAAGGATGGCTCACTCCGTGTCCCTGGCCAGCACACTTTGCACAGCATCACAGGTGCATGAAGACGTGCTTCCAGAGTCTGCACAGAGGAGGCCATCTGTTGGTTATGGTTCCCTTTACCCTGAATCTCATTTGCTTTTCCTACTCTGCATTCCACCTTGAGGGGAAAGAACCAGGACATGGGAAGGTAATTCCATGTGAACAGGTGTTTGAGTATTGAGTAGACATTCAGGAAATATTTCTAGATCATATCTCAGCTTTGAGGGTGAATGCAGCCCAAACTCTCATACCAGAGCCAAAAGGAAGGAAATAGAATGGATACTGATCTCGGCACCGGAAGCTTTCGGATTTGACTAAGCTGAGCCAGTTTGTTGGCTTGTGCTTTCCTCTTTTTGGAGGAAACTGAGAACCAGAGGATTTTTTCCTGGCTTGAGTCAGTTAGCTGTGACTAACACATGGCCTTCGGCCCTGAAGTCCAACATTCTTGCCATGACACGGTCACCTTCTGCCTCTGAAATGTTCCATTGGGGTCTACCATCTTTGCTAAAAGTGCAAAGTTACATAAAGGTTCTCTGCATCAGGGTTTGAAAATATTGATGAATATCTAGTTAACTGGAAGTTACACAGATAATTAAGTTATCTGAACTGTCCCATTCCCTAAATGTTCTAGTTAATCAAAGTTTGAGTGTTTGTTTTGCAAAAACAAAACTTCTGTCCTAAGACATTAAACTCAGAGATTTGAGCAGCACCCATGTGGTCTTGTAATTTATGCACTGAGTTGCTGTTCCGTGGGTAATTTGGCAGGGGTCACAGGTGCAGACAAAGAAGATGCTAACAGCACAGAGACATCACCAGAAAGCCTGGGGAAGACAAACACTTCACGTCTTCAATTTTAAGACAACCTGATGCAGAGAGAGAATAAATTAATTTAAAAACCTCCCGCACAAAGAAAATAATGGAAAAATACATCACAAGTAGTTATCCCTTTTGTGCTAAAAACAAGTGATTTGAAGAAAATAACTGCATGGGGCTGAATGTGTTAGTCTTATTATCTTTTTCTGGTTTTAAATTCTTCGGAAAGAAACCAAGAACAAGGAAAAAAAGAAGCTTTCATTGTTTCAACAAACATTTATTGGGTATTTGGTATGTTGCCAGGCACCAGGCTACACTTTCTGTGACTTTTTCTACTTTTAAAATCACTTTTTCCCCCCAAATATGTTTATTTTTTCAGTGTTACAAGATTGTTTTGCACCACACCCAGTGCTCCATGCAGTACGTGCCCTCCTCAACACCCACCACCAGGCTCGCCCAACCCCCACCCCCTCCCCTCCAAAACCCTCAGTTTGTTACTCAGAGTCCGAAGTCTCTCATGGTTCATCTCCCCCTCTGAGTTCCCTCCATTCCTTCTTCCCTTCCTTCTCACAATGCCCTCCATGTTTTTCCTTATGCTCCACAAGTAAGTGAGACCATAAGATAATTGGCTCTCTCTGCTTGACTTATTTCACTCCGCATAATCTCTTCCAGTCCCGTCCATGTTAATACAAAAGGTGGGTATTCGTCCTTTCTGATGGAGGCATAATATTCCATTGTATATATG
>CM053610.1:2273682-2336732 GCA_028646535.1 Procyon lotor | reverse complement strand
CGCTGGGTTTCTTAGTTAGCTGATACTTCAGAAGGTCAAGTTCTAACTCCCCAGGGTGGGAGGATGAGGGTTTACAGGGTGAACCTTTTATATATGTTATGTCCTTGATGCCTTTGTTGACTTTGTCAGTGCCTCCCTCTCAACAGACAAGATGTCCTTGGCCATCTTTTCTAAGTGTAGAACCTTCCTCTCCTCACCCCCCACCCGTAGACTCACCTCCTCCTCTGAGCTACACCAAAGTGGTGCTGGTGACTGCAGTGACCCCATAGTCATTCCGTGAAACCCACCCTTCTGGCCTGCCACTCAGCAGCCCAGAAATTCTGAGCGAAGTCTTCGGAGGGAGCCGTGGGGAGGGAAGCAAGAGTGAGAGCACAGTAAAGCTAGTTCGTCCACGGAGTCTTCTGCTGTTTTTATGTCCCACCAGCGCCCGGGGAACACGGTGGCTCCAGCTCTGGAAGACACAACTCGCTTTCCATTTGGCTTCTGATGCGTTCCGTTTGTGAAAGAGTTTATGTAGGTTTGTAGATGGGGTGTTGAAGAAATGTGTTTTAGCTGCGGAAACCGACCGTTTATGGGCAAAATAGCCCAAAAGACAAAGACCTTGGAAACACCGTTCTGCCTGTGGGGCTGCCTGACCCACCCGATGGAGCAGACTTGCTGAGACACAGTAAAGCCTCCTCATCCTGTGCAATTTGGAGAAGATCCGGAAGGTTATACTGAGGCGGATT
The DNA here is from genome assembly GCA_028646535.1 of Procyon lotor. Lineage (NCBI taxonomy): Eukaryota > Metazoa > Chordata > Mammalia > Carnivora > Procyonidae > Procyon > Procyon lotor. The sequence continues at coordinate 2,336,004 of CM053610.1, read as the reverse complement.
TAGTCACTGAAGCTGATAGAAAAAGAAAATAAATGAATAAAAGAAAATAATCACTCTCCTCCAGGATGTAGCATGAAAAATATCAACTTAATCCTGATTTCGTAATAATTCAAACCAGATGAAGAGAACTTCATATCCAACCCCACCCCGATCGCTCTGATTTCTAATCGATTATTGTGGAAATGGCATTAACAGGGTTCAGGAAGCAGAGCAGACTAGGAAAACGTTCCCAGCTCCAAGACACACAGCCACCGGGAGGGACCGGGGAGGATGACGGGCACAGGCTCCAGAGCTGGGCGGGATTGCAGCCAAATCCGTACTTTCTGTGTGTGTATCAGTTATGCAATTTTAGGCAAATTCCTTCCTTTCTCCAAGATTCAGTTTTCTCATCTGTGAAGTGGGGGTTGGAACTGCTCCTGCTTCTCAGGGTTAAATGCACAGAAAAATTCTATATGCTGAGAGGTGCATCAGAGACCGGCACCCAGAAGATGCTCCCTAAAGATGAGCCCTTGGCTCAGGTGGCAGCCACGGAGAACGGGGCCACGGAGGAGCCCTCGAGGTCGGTCCGTGATGTGCTCATTACACACCTTCCCTTTCAAGTAATGTGTCCACTGCTAGACGTTTGTCCTCTAGAAACGTGTTTATGAGGCTACCAACACATTTTTATGAGAAGGCGGTGCTGTTTGCAGCATCGACAGAGTGGGGACAACCTCCATGCCTGTCAGTAGGTCCATGTGAAATACACCTGTAGTACAAGCATTCGGTGGATTTCCACAGCGTTGGAAAGAAGGTGTGGATGGGTTAAGTATGACAGACAGGGAAGGGTGACCAAGTCCTAAAAGGAAATGGTGTAACCGTGTTGATAAGATGCCTGCATTTGTGAAAAAATAAGCAAGAAGCAGTAGAAGAAAATAACGAGAGGGGTATGGCTCGGACAGTTGATGGTGGCTTTCTCAGGGGGATGGTGGCACCATAAGTAACATAGTCATATAATTAACTGGCCAGTATGGGTGCAGTGAAGGGGAAAGGGGTGCTGACCAGGAGCTGTGCAAGCCACCTGGAGCACCGCCTAGGAGCTGTCCTCCATGACGGGGAGCACTCTCTGCTGCTGGAGACACAATTTAGGTCGAGCCCACTGGGTTGGTGTTCCCTTCCTGGAGCCCGCCATTCACTGCGACCGTGATGAAGCCAGGCCTGGATGGGGGAGGCGGGGACCTCTTCTACCAGAAGCTTGAGGACAAGACCCAGTGTTTGGGGACGTAGCCCTGCCTGCGATCGTCCGGGAGGAAGGGAGCGTGGAGGCCGGGAAGGTGGAACCAGCGGGCTCCGTTGCAGTCTTCGTGCCTTCGTGTTGTGGGGGGAAATCCAGTGGCAGATTGAAAAGCCTGGAAGAAAGAGTGCCTTCCGGGAAACCCCTGTGGGGGTTGCTGGAGGCCGCTGAGGACTCAGCAAAGCAGCTGGTGCTCTCGAGGAGAAAGGGAGGAAGGGAACCCTGGGTCTGGATCTTGAAAGAGTGCGTGTTTCCTTCCTTGCACTGCGGCGAGGGAGCAGGGCTTTGAGGCGCCGGCAGTGGGAATGTGCAAGAGCGTGGTGCTCCGAGATGGAAAGTTTGCTTTTCCTGATTGGAAGCAGCTGTGGGCCTTTGACTCTGCAGAGAGGCAGAAAGTTTGGTGTCTTGATGGTGTTAGAGGTTATTCCAGATGATTTCCTGCTGCCCGAGCCCTGCTGAATTGGAACTATTTTTCAACCACTCCAACATCTAAGACTTACCGAGTTTCCGAGGAGGTCTCGGAGCATCCCTCTACATCAGTCTTGCAGTGGTTTTCCCTGGGAATGCTCGAACGATCCAAGACCGTGCAGACTCATTCACCGGCTCCCCTCAGAGTGATTCGGGTCGCTCATGCTTCCAAGCCGGCAAATTATCCCTTTGAGACCCCCCGGCCCGTGATCTAATTCTCGGGAGCCCTGGGAGGGTTTCTGTGGTATAAATAGGAGCCGAGAGCAGGGTCTGAGAAGTTGCAAGAATGATAATCAGGTTAGGTGACAGTGATTCGTGACCCCTCTAGACAACACCCTTGTCCATCCAACTGGGGAATTAATAGTGACTACACTTAAGGGTTAGATTTTTTTTTAGCAAGTTTTCCAATTTAAGTAATTTTTTCTTATTTTAAATTTTAGATTTACAGAAAAGCTGCTGAGTAAAGAAATTCCTGCAAACCTTCCACTCAGTTTCCCCAATTTCTAACATCCTACATTTCCGCGATGCACCTAGGACGACACTGCCCATGTTGGTGCATTACTAGTAACTAAAGTTCGCTCAAATCTCAGCCCCTTTCTCCCAGTGTCCCTTTGCAGGTCCCCATGACGCAGGACACCACATGACATTTGGTTGCTGTGCCTCCTCTGGGCCACGCCAGTTTCCCCGAGTACCCTTGGTTTTGAAGACCTTGGCAGTTGGTGGAGGACTGGCCAGGTGCTTTGTGAAGGCTCCTCCGCTTGGGTTCATCTGATGGTTTCCTCATGATTGGGCCGCAGTGGTGCGTTTGGGGGAAGAAGACCACAGAGCTGAAGTACCCTGCGCACTGTCATTTACCTTGGTCACACAGGGTCATTCTGAGGATTCAACGATATGCCTGCGGGAAGCTTAGGAGAACCCCAGGCCCATGGCAGGTGCACAACGATTAGACACAGGGATGAACCGAGCAAGTGGTTATTGAATATTTTCACTTTGTCAGGTTGTGTGTCTGTTTCACATAAATGTGACTCAGCCCCGGGTCCTGCCCTCGGGGACCTCAAGTCTGGGGTGTGGACAGGGGCCTCCACCCCCAATCCATAATGCTTTGTTCACTTTGCTTTGTTCCACTGCTTCCGAATTAGGGCTGTGGCTGCTGGCGGCTGGGGTCTGTGGGAACCCGAGGATGAACCAGCACAGCAGTTTCTGGCCCGGGATGAAGAGCCCAACAGACAAAGGGACAGAGTCTGACAGAGCCACAGCTCAGCATGTAGTGGGGACAGTGAGCCGAGGCGAGAAGGGAAGGATTCTTTCTGAACAGCCCCCAGGAGAACCTCGTGGCCAAAAGGGACACTTGTGGTGGCTCCTCTGCGAACTTCCCTTGTAACCTCAGAAGAATGTTCCCAAGATGGCCCGCTGTTGGCCTCCGTGTACGTAAAAGGGGGACCGCAGCAGTTGTGGCCTTTGTCCCCAGGTTCCCCTCGCCCAGCCGATCCGCCTTGGGCACACGAAGACAGAAAGATGAAAAAGCCCTCTGAAAGCCCCATCTTAGAATACCGTGGGACCCAAAGGTACAGAACACATCACAGGTATTTTTAAATAGGAAATGCAACACAGATGTGGGGGTCTTGGACTGCAGGTTGGAAGGACCTTATCTGTCTTTTTGTTGCTTTGCCCCACGTGCCGGGGACGCCGCCGCCAGGGTCATCCCTGGGCAGGAAGAGCAGTGCTGTGGAGGTTCTTTGCCTCTGAGTGGCCAGCCACACAGAATGGGGGAAAGTCTCCATCTTTTGCCATTAACAGGCGATTTTTAAATGACAAGAGTTCAGCCAAGTCTCAACCTGGTGAGTGGGACTCGGTGAATCTCAATCCATCCGCTCTTCCCTGTTGAAAATCTTGTGGGAGATGGTTCAGTAACTTTGTTTCAAGTCTGCAAGCTTGATGGCTTTAAGAGGCATATCCAAAAATATCTCAGCACTGGCTTTCTTGGATTCCCTAGTTGGAGTAAATGTCCAGCTAAACCCGAATGGGTTTTCAAGTTTTGGGTTGAGGGAGAAACACTGATGGGCTTGGGTGTGATTTGTCTTGTGCTCTTTGCAGCTGTCAGAACATTTTAATTATATTGCCCTAATTGTTCAAGAACTCATGGCACTTTCGAGACCATGACTGAAGAATGGATACTGAGGAAGACAAGTTCGTTTGTTATTTTTGAGGGTGAGGAGGAAGATGCTAGCTTAGCACAAGTCTCGGCCCCCTCCCTTAGGACTTATAAATGCTCCAGAACTCACCGGATACCGTCAGTACAGTGCTGATGGGCAAGGCTGCACAGAACAACTCGAGGGGGCGCTATATCGCACAAGGCCTGTGTGTGAGCTTCAGTTCTGTGTAAATTACATTTATTTTCACCACTCTTTTCCAGGGAAGAGTCTAGACCCCCAGAGAGATGCCAACCAGTTCTATCTGGAAGAGAGCAAAAAATCAAAGGTCTGCGGGCTCCCCTCTCCTCCACCCCCACTGACAAGAAGCAGAGGCTCTACCAGGGTCAAGCAGGTGGCCTCGAAAGGATAAAGCAGGTGCAGTGAACGTTGCCCCGACGTTTGGTTTGCAGACGTGCTGGTCCGCCTGATCAGAATTTGTGCGAAGGCACCCACTGTACTCAATCCATGAAAGGTTCCCACTGGAGATTCGAGTTACCAGAGCCCGTTGTACCCGAGCATATCTGAGCTGGGTTTTGCCTCTTATAATCTAAAGGGTTCCTAGGTTTCTGGAGGCGGAACCTGGTATGCGAAGGAACGCTCAGTAAGGGTCCGTTGTCCGACCGACTGAGTGCTTTCATGTGCGGTCTGCTGGATCGAGGTTTCCCAGCCCTGGCGTCTGGCCTTGGGGGCCAGGGGCTTGTTTGTAGGGGCCGCTGGGTGCCTCGGAGGATCTCCCTGGGCTTCACCGGCCCCAACGTCCTTCCCCGCCAACCTGTGGCAATCAAAAGTCCAGACACCGCCAGACGTCCCCCCCAGGGAGGGGGCAAATCACTCCCGACTGAGAACCACCGGGGCAGACACACCTGCAATACCTCGTTCTGAAGAATTCTAGAAACAGTACTGCGTGGATCGGGTGAGGACACCAAACGGTAAAATAAGAGAAGGTGAAATGAAACGAAAAAATGCAAATGCGTTCCTTAAGGGTTGGAAGAGGCTCACCATTTCCAAATGCAGGTGCTGAAGCCAATCTAAGCCATTTATATTCCGGAAGGTTCTGGGAGATAAATCGATGTCGCTCGCCCGAGGCGGCCCGTCACCACCGCTCACCCGCTGGTCTGTTGGGGACTCATTTAATTTCTCGCTGAACACTCCCTGTCTTGCTCAGATTTACACCCTGTCTCTGTCTTTCTCTCTCTTCATAATGAAGGGGTTTCAAGTGGGTAGAAGTTTGCTTATCATCCTAATCACGCTTATTTATTTACAATGTCAGATTCCCCTCGACATGACAACTTGCTTTCTGTCAAAGTCGCACAGCTGAATGTTTATAGCGGAGCCTATAATTAATGGGGTTCTGTCACTAGAATGCATGTTTCCCTTTCCTCCGGTTTGCAGGTGTGAAAACTCTCCGAAACTGTCTTGTTAGGTGAGGCTGCGGCGCACGTCAGCCCGAGGGGGCCCGGCCTCGAGGAATGGGGGCCCTGCTGACCTCGGCCCCCCGACGTGCTGTCTTCTCCTCTGTTGAATCTGGACAGCTTTGAACACCCATTATACTGCAGAACTGGTCTGGCTTATTTCAGAATTAGTCTTTTCCAAAGCGTATTTGGGAAAGACCAAACCCACTTGGTTTATGGAAAAGTATTTTCTCCAGAGACCCATCCACGGTCTGCTTCCCTGGGTGACTCCGGCTCCTTCTAACCTCTAACCGTGAAATCTCATTCACGACTCTATTGTGATGCAGAACAAAGGCCCCAGTCTGGGAGACCTCATCAAAGGTAAGAGGCCATATAGTCCTCAGCCAGCCTTTCCCACAATGTTTCCCAGAAAAAGTGTCGGGACTTCCCAACTCTCTTGTGGAAACGCACCCACGGTAAAAACCAAACCAAGGAGTCTTAGAGTGGATGGAGGTCTTCCTCAGTTTTGCCTTTAATTTCATGACCCCTGCTTTGCTGATTGATTTTTCCCAAAAATCCCGAGACAAATTTCCAGGGAACCTCCCCCCACCCCCACAGCTCTCTCCCCCCAAGCACACAGACTTTGGGGCCAAGAGGATTGCGGTGGCCGCGAGGTTATGGCAGGCAGTAAGAGGAGACAATCGTCTATCTCTCAGTGAGACAGAAGAAGTTGAATTCAAATCAATTTAATTAGCCAATGCAGGAAAACAAAAAAACAAGCAAGACCAATTGTTCAATAAAATATGCTAGGTTTTTAAACTGATGTGATCAAATCGATGGATGATCCCGAAGTCCTGCGTGGATGAACCCGTGTAAACATGGCTCTAAAAACCGATTTTTTAAAGAAAATCTAAGAGGCTGATAAAGAATAAATATTGAAGGCAAGCAAACAAACAAAAAAGCCAGTGCAGATAGCAAATAATCTTGTTTCCTGTCACTGACAACTGTGTAGGGCAATTGACTCTTTGTTCTGTATGAACGTCACAAGAATCCTTTAATTTGAAATATTTTCCAAAATGTCATTAAATAATGCATCTCTTTCCAAACAAAGCCCAGGCTGGAATGGAAGCCCTCATTTATCTAACTATTGGGATCTGACATCTAAACACCCCTCTGCAGAGAAACTGGTCCCCAAGAGCCTGCTTCTGTTCAAAGGCCAGGCAAGTCTGCACATTGTAGCTTGGGTGACCCCATCGCAAAGGAGAGAATCTCCATCACAAACCAGCATGGACACTGCTCTTCTCGAGGCACGGGGGGCAGCGGGAGCGCTCCCTCGCCTCTGTGCAGAGAGACCCCTCCTCCCAGGGAAGTAGCCTCCGAGCATCCTTGAGGCATGACCAGGCTTCTGATGCTGCGCCCGGAGGAAGGACGAATTTATTCTATAGACAGATTGTGTCCTTCAGACCTTCTGGGCCTCTGCCCCCCATTTCCAGAGCACCGATGCTGGCTGTCTGATCCTGGATTCGAATGCAGCCCACACTGGGCTTCATGCCTGCCCATGTCATTGGCACGTGACTGCCCTTCCCGGTCTTTTCTCCAAGGATTTGTTATAAGGGACTCAGCATCTCTTTCCCCCCAAGCCTTTATCCTCTCGAAGCCCCCACCTCTGACCTCCCTGCAGGGGCCTCGGGAGAAACTGCAGCCAGCCGGGCCCATCTGTCACACAGGGGTTACCGTCACCTCCCAAACGTCCCGCCCCGCTCCTGGCGCCTTGTGACCACATCACAGTGGCGGCAGGCCGCGGATCGCGTTTCAGGGCCCCTCCCGGGTCCCACACTGGGCTTCACCACCCTTTCAAGAGTGGGTAGGAGGAAGCCTCTGAGCGGGTCCTGCAGACCGGCCAAGCTTTGTAAGGGGGAGAGGAAGAAGTGATGGGCCTTCGCTCTGTTCAAAGACCCCCAGGAGTTCCCTCTCGGCCCTTCTTGTCTAGACTAAAGGGTTCCCACCACCTCACTTGATCACTACTGGCAGCAGGAACTTATTTGGAGGGGGAGGGGAGCTTTTTCCTCCTCCTTTTTTAAAAAGCTTATTTCTTTAAACTGGTGAACATGACAGAACATAAAATCTCTCATTTTTAAGCATACAGGTCGGTGGTATTAAGTACATCGACATTGCTGTGCGAACATCCCCATAACCCATCTCTGAACTGTTTCATCTTGTAAAACTTAAGCTCTGCCCCTTTTAAACCCTAACTTCCCCTCCCCCTCTGCCCCTCCTTCAGAGCATCCCAGCCCCCTCCCCCACCAAGCACCCACCATTCCTCTCTTGTCTCCACGAATTTGACGACTCTGAGGTGTTTGTGGGAATAAAATCGCATGGTATTTGCCCTTATGTGAGCGGCTTGTTTCCCTCAGAGCAATGTCCTCAGAGTTCATCCTGTTGCAAAGGGGTGAGAACCCCCGCCCCCCGACTCAGGATGGGTAATATTCCTTTGTCTGCGTAGATCACATTTTGTTTTTCCGTTCGGCCATCTGCTTCCATCGCTTGCCTCTTCTCTTGTGAACAGTGTCGCTATGAACGCGAGTGTGCAAATACCCGTGTGCATCCCTACCCTGTTTTTCGGGTAGTAACCATCCTAACGGGCATGAATTGATATTCCATGAGTTCGGTTCACGTTTCCCTAACGATTAGCGATGTTGAGCATCTTGGCGTGCGTTCGTTGACCGTGTGTATATTTTCTTTGCAGAAATGTCTCTTTGAGTCCTTTGCCTGTTTTTGAATCTGTTTGCTTTTTTGTTGTCGAGTGGAGGCTTCTCTGCACGTTTTGGATGTTTACCTCTTATCAGAGACTTGAGACTTGCAGATCTTTCCTCCCTTTTTCCTGTGTTGTGTGTTCTGTGTGTTGCCTTTGGACCCTGTGGGTGGTGTGGTCTGATGCACAGATGTCTTTTTAACTGTGATGAATCCCGAATTGTCCGCTTTTCCTTTGTTGCCTGAGCCTTTGGTGTCATATCCAAGAGATCATCGCCAAACCCAATGCTACGATGCTTTTCCCTCTAATTTTCTTCTAAGAATTTTATAGTTTTAGCTCTTCCCCTTTTGGGTCTTTGGACGGTCTTGAGTTCATTTTTGTACGTGGTGTTACATAAAGGGCCAGCTTTATTCCCTTGCACCCAGGTTTTCCAGCAGTGTTAAAAATACTCTTTTGCCTGTTAAATGGTCTTAACGCCCTTGGCAAAAATCATCTGAGTATATATTGGAGGTTTTCCCCTAGGGTTTGTCGTTAGTAACTTTTACCATATTTACGTATGATTTGAATCTGCCTTGTCTGCACAGCATCTAAGTGATTTTGACCCTTGTCTAGCTCTTCCATTAGATTAGAAACTTCTCCAGAACAGTGCCCAAATTTTCTTACTGTTTCGCGTCTTGGTGTGGCCCAGTGGCCTCTTTTTTTATTTATTGGGATTCTCTGACAAGTGTAGTCAGGTGTGTATATGAAACAATCATGTTGGTGCTTTAATGGGGCTCACGGTGCAGGAATAGAGAATGGTGATCAGACTCAGAAAATGTTTTGGGGGCAGAGACAACTAGATTTTATGGTATCCCTATTTGAAGCTGGCTGCTCTCGATTACGGTGAAGGCCAGCTTTGCAGTATCCTAATGGTACAGCTGGCCTCCTTCTCTGGCCCGTAGGCACCTTGGAGGTGCCCTGCCCACTGCTTCCCTCTCAAGTCTTGAGCAAACAGGTGAGCCAGGGGATAAATGGTGTTGGGAAGACAGGAACAACCGACCACTGGTCCCTGGACCCTCCCCTCATTATCAGGGGGGGTCTGTGGGGGTCACAGCTGGGCTCTGTTTTGAATCCCTTCTGAATCTCCTTCCTCTTTCCAGCTCTAAGCTCTGGATCACCTCACATCTCAGTCTCCAGGTGTCTTCTCAATCTACGTTTATTTCCAAGGCGAGCTTATCCCCAAAGCTATAAATGCAACCCATCAGCGGACAGCTCTCAAGTTCAAATCCCCAGAACCAACCATCCCTCTTGGTGAGACCGTGGTTAAGTCTCTGAGCCTTTCTGAGGCTCAGTTTGCTCATCTGTAAAACGGGGATAAAATGACCTTCCTCATTGCTGTGTATTATAGATTCTGCATGTCAGTATCTGGCACCCAGTAGGTGTCCAGGAAGTGGGAAGTTTATCTTATGAGGGTTCTGCTCTCGGACACTCCTGAGATCACTTATATTGTCAGACATCCCTAATAAGGAACATTTGGGGGGGGGAATGAAAGCGAGAACTAAACTATGGTAGATCTCAGCGTCTTCTTGTTTTTTCTGCAGGGAAGGCAGCTCAGAGCCTCCCGGGTGTCCCCGAGTGTGAAGGATGTTTACTGTTCGTCCTTTTTCTTGTTAATCTGTTTTTCCAAAGGTTTTCATTTGTCATTTCCTTTTGTCTTCAATCGGTTCGGAGCTGGGATGTTAATAGACTCCAGGATTGTTCTGAGCCATTAACAAGCGAGGTGCTGTTGAGAGACCGTGCTGGTGAGAACGGGGGCATCATGGAGCCAATGCCTGGGGCCTGGGGGTGCGGGCGGGGGGTGGTTTCCGAGGCTGGCCGCAGCAGCCCCGCCCGGCGCAGCACCTCCTCCGAGGGTGGGGGCGGGCAGAGCTGGAAGGAGGCCCTCCCAGGACTCGGGGTTACTTCGAGGCTTCGAGAAGGACATTTCTGTCTTGTCTGGAAAAACTGCTTTGAGTTTGAAGCTGAGTTGAGGGGTGAAATAAGAGAGGACGTGCTGAGCACTCGAGAAAAGGCCTCCTAGTCTGAGGGCCCCGGGGCCCAGGAGTGGCCCACCCTCCAGTTCCCGCTGCAGACGGAGCACTCCCACCGCTGTCCCCTCGGGCTGAGTTACAAGCTCAAATCCTGGAAAGTGTTTTGTGTTCTCTCCATCATGCTTCTGCCTCCCTTTCGAGTCAGAGCAGCAGACCCCCTACCCGAGGTCTCGCTTTTCATGGGGCCGGTGACCCATGGGCGACCCCCCGTGCAGTGGCAGCCTTGCACTGTATCACAGGCTCATCACGGAGGCAGGTCCTTGTCTCACATCCTCGCAAGAAGAGGGGACAACAGCACAGGAGGGTGATGGGGGGGGTCACACGCCTGTAACTGCTGTTCCCATGTTGTAGTCATCGGTCCATTTCCTTACTGACGCTGTTTGTCTCTGACCATGCCTGGTTTATAAGCTACACTTTATCGGAGGTAGGTATGTATGGGAAAGAGTGTGGGTAGGATTCGGTGGCATCCGCAGTTTCAGGCATCCGGCGGGGGGTCTTGGAACACATCCTCCACAGATAAGGGGGATTCCTATACCATAAAATCTAGTTGTCTCTGCCCCCAAAACATTTTCTGAATCCGATCACCATTCTTTATTCCTGCACCGTGAGCCCCATTAAAGCACCAACATGATTGTTTGGTCTACGAAAGCCTCCCAACTGATCCCCCTGCTCGATCTTGGTCCCTACAGTCCATTCTCTATGTGCCGCTAGAGCGCCCGGGGGGCCGAGCCCGGATCCCCAGACGGTAACTTTCAGGCCTTGAAGCCTAACGGTCTTGGCACTGCTGGGTTTCTGACCTGTATGGAGGCAGCGGCCCCTGCACATCTCACCTTCTGTCCCTTGTGAAGTGGTGATGTCTACCTCGTTCCTGTCCCACCATTGTATTCGGGGAGCGGGTAGCCGGTTCCCTGGGGCGCCATCCGCAGGCAGAAAGTAATTTTGCCCCAAGAGGGATCACAGCCAGCGTCTCACCCACCCCTGATTTAGATGGTGTAGATCGTGAGATCGGGGACTGTGTTTCGATGAGGTTTTGGACATAGCGTTGCTGCTGTGATGGGCTGAGTCTTTGGGGGATTTGGGTCGGGGAGGGTGTGCTTTGCATGCAGGACCGATATGCGTTTGGGGAGCCGGCACTCAGACTGTAGTCGGCTCCCTGGGGATCTTCCCCTACACGTAGGTCCACCTGAAACCTGTGGATGTGACCTTATTTGGAAAAAGGATCTTTGCACAGATATTTAAGAAGAGATGAGGTGGGCCCTAAATCCAATACACTGTGTCCTTCTACGAGGAGGAGCAGGCAGCGCGGAGAAGGGCAGAGTGAGGGCCGAGCCAGTGGGGGCTGCACTGCCCCGTCGGCGCTGCCGGAATCTGGAGGCACCAGAAGGAGTCTCCCCTAGAGCCTTCGGAGCTGCATCTCAGCCTTCTGTGAGAGAGTGAGTTCCTGTTGTTTCATGCCACTGATTTGGTGGTAATTGGTGACAGCGGCTGGAGAGACCTAGTGTGTTCTTCATCCTTCTGTCCCTCCTTCTGCTTGTCACATGCCAAGCTCCATTCCACCCCCTTGGGAGCTCTGCGCTGGCTCTTTTCTTTCCTGGAACACCCTTCCCCCAGATCTGTAAATATCTGGCTCCCCCCGCCCCGTCTGGGGTCCACTCCAAAATCTGCTAGCTACCAAGAGTGGCCTTTGCCAGCGCCAATGTGGACGGCTTCCCTCGCAGTACTTGCCAATTTACTCCACAGTCTAATTATGCTGTTCTGTGCTATCGATCTCTTTGTTCCCTGTCTTCCCCCAACAGAACCAAAAGTGTCTTGAGGGCTGGGACTTTGTACCTTAGTGCCAAAGACAGTCCCCGTGTCCTGGATGGTCTCTAGTAGATTTGCTGAACAAACGGATGGATGGATGGATAAGAGGCAGACAAGGCCCCTGGTCTTGCTGACCTTGTATTTTCTCACCTTGTGAACAGAGGAGAAAATGGGGAGCTCCAGGCCATCAGCAGCCTCCGGCAGCGCTCATAGGGCACCCTGTGAGGCCCTGGGCACTGTTCCTTCATCTTCTGGCTGGAGACTCTTTTGGGGGCCCGGGGTTTCCGTCTTGCTTGGTCTCTAGCTATCCTGTGCCCCCGTCACCCACCAGTGCCTGGACGCCAGTGGCTGGGCCCGGTGAGTCTGTGCTTCCTTGGTCTGTTCCTTGCCCCATCCTGGCCTCTGCCCTTCCCTTTGCTATTTTTCCTTCTCTTCTTTCCAGTCCAAAGATTCTTGCTTAACAAGCCCACAGTGATCAAGGAACACTCTCTCCCAGGCAGTGTAGCTCCAAAGCGGGTGGGCCACCGCTAGACACCTGTGTTGAACACACATGCGAGTGTTGGATGAACCAACAGGCCCACCAGCCCCAATAATAACATGGCCGTTTGCAAAGACCATGTGCACGCCTTTGCAGTTATCCAAAGTTGTGACTCACCCACCTTCTCTCGCCTGGAGAGACCCCGGCCTGAGGAGGTAGTTGGGGGGCCCTAGGTCTTACATAGAAACTGGTGGCATCTCAGCTCTCCCCATTGGCCCCCAGCCCTGTGGCTGGCCCCTGGGTGGCCTTGCCTCACTTCTGAGCAAAGAGGGGAATTGAAGAGGACGCGGCAGCTGGAGATCCCTCATGAGGTCTGGTGGCCTTGCCAGAGGGTCCTGTTGATCCCACCTGGCACGTTCCCAGCCTCTGCTCCCAAGATGGCGAACACGGCAAGTCAGCTCCTGGTGGAAACAGGCACATAGGTCCCCACGGCCAGAGGATTCCTGCCTTCTCCTCTAGAGAAGGAGTTGGCTTCACTTCCCTTCACATAAACATTCCCAAACCAGCCATTCCTGGCTCCCATGTTGGCAGATGTCAGCTCAGTTGAGCAAACTCATTGGATGAGTGATTAGAGTTGGACGCCAGCACCAGCCAGGTACCGGGAGAGGCCGAGGATATGGAGGTGATAATGACACGGACCTCACCTTCTCATCCTCAAGGACCGCTCCCCCCTTCTATCACGGAGGACGCGCTAGGCCAGGGATGTGCTATCGCAGGCAGGGAAGCATGACAATGACGGGAAACCTGGCTGTGACGTCAAACAGACCTCACTTCCGGCCTCGGACTTCCCTTTGTTTTGGGCTTTAGGCCCTAAGGCTGCTTACTTAGTCGCTCTGTGCCTCAGTTTCCCAGATGGTGAAAAGGGTACCTACGCCATGTTTGGCAGGAAGATCAGATGAGATGAGATACGGAAAGAGCTTAGTGTGGTGCCTGCCCCACAGTGGAGACAGTAAATGATAGCTTCTAATCGTGACGAACGATTTGTATAGAATTCTGTAGACACCACACACTGGGGTTCGTATCTGGCCTCGTGGAGGGTAAACTGTAGCCCTCCCGTGCTTGCATCAGAGTCAGATTCCGGTGGAAGGCTGCCCCAAGCTGTATTTGGGGAGCCAAAGTCGAAGACTTGTTTTTGAGCCAGACTGTCTTCCGGGGTTGTCCCTGGGCTGCCTCCTGCAGTGGCCCCGAGTCTCGAAGCAGACATGATACATCAAAGTTTCACGCTGTCCGTAATTCCTACACTTGGCAAAAGGAGTGACTGGGGGCTCGCCTTTGGGTCCGCGTCTGGGGGGGCCTGGGCCTCAGGTTCTGGTGCCGTGTGGTCGTGCGGAGCCCGTGGAGGGGAAGCAAGGTTCGCCGGGCGAGGGGAGCACCTCCCCGGGCGACCACTGGGTGACACCCCGGCAGCCCTTTGGAATGAACAGCCCGCGGACCAGTCTGGCCACACCCTCACTGATGATCAACCAGCCCTGGGAGGCCCTCCAGCCTTTGCCCAGAGGGAGGCTGGGTGGAAAGCCCCAGAACTGATGGTGAGACCTGGCTGGCAGGTGCTCCCCCATTGGCTGCCCGGACCTGCTCATTTGGATGCATTCCTCCCTCCCTGCTCTCCCCTCACCAGCCCCGGGACCGTCTCTGATTCTGTCCCAAAACCTTGAGCTCAGCCTTGAGGCCATGGTCACAGCTGGCACCTTACTTTCGTTGGGGCTCATACTGTCTCTCCTGCTAAAGGAGAAGCTGAGCCCAAGGGGCAGTGTCTACAAGCAAGGTGTCTGAGGCCAAGGAAACACTCAAGAGCGTGTGTTGGATAAATAAGCTGCGAGCAAGCTGGGGCCCCACTCGAGGGGCTGCAAGGTCACCCCCGTCAGCAGCAGTACTGCGGCAAAAATACCACGGGTGTAGAGCCATTGTTGAGTTAAGATGTGTGCATCATTGCATACGTGGTCTCCCTAGAATCCTTCCAACAGCACTGTGAGCCAGCAGGGCGTCCCTGCTGTCACCATTTTTCCAAGGAGGACAGGGATTTGGAGAGCTGAGTAGGGGGCCCAAGGCCAGTATGCTGAGCGGCACGTGAACCTGAGCAGGGAGGCGGGGCCTTGCACGCAGCTCTGGCAGGCAGGCGCACTCCAGGGCGGCAGGGGGGACAGTCCAGGTGGCACAGGGCCAGCCAGGCATTGACACTAATCCCATCACGATAAGGCCACTCCCTAGTCCTGCCTTGATCCTGTTCGCCTGCAGGACGGTCTCTCTAGACCACATACCTGGAACACCTCCTTAGTGATGACTCACTTTTTTTTTTTTTTTTCTGCCTAAAGAGAGGGAGAGCCAGGAGCCAAGAGCCCTTGGCTCACAATCCTGTCTGGTTAGATGTTTGATGAGGGTGTTTTGCGCTTTCCTTTCTTTAAATTTACTGTGACTTTCTCTTTACGGCACATGAAACTCGATTCCATTCGCAGAACTGACAGCATCTCTTTCTAAAGTAAGACTTTTGAGGAGAAGAGGTGGGGGGGGGAGATGCGGAGGGAGGAGTGGTGGAGGGGCGCCCGGCTCCGGCTGGAGGGCGCGCGTGATGAGTCTGCGGGCCGTGCTCAGACTGGGCCGCGCCCCTTGTGAATGCCCGTCACCCCACAGACCGCAGGACACCCTAGCCCGCCATCGCGCCTGTCTGTGCTCCAGCGGTTCCCCGCCTCTTCCTTCATCTCCTCGCCAAGTCACTTCTGGAGTGCAAAGCCTGCCGTTGCATTTCTGCATGTCCCCGGGCGCCACGCACACTGCTCCCTGGTCACTCGTGGTTGATGGTCTCGATCTTGTGGGCTTCACTGCCATAGCAGGACATTACCTGGTTTGAGCATTTGGCATGAATTGACCACTTATTCACGCTTTTGAGAGAAAAGGCCAACACGACTCAGAGTTTTCCTCTTATAAGCATCTCTTGGCATCTCATTCCTTCTGGGGCTCTGGTGGCCACAGCAGCGAGTGGGGATGGCAGTTCTACCCTGGGGAACGTTGGGCTGCGAAGGTTGGGGAACATGGGACAGGATACAAGCAGTAGTGACCTTTCCAGAAAAAAATGAAGTGTAACCAGCTCTGGCAAAATATATCTGTATTTATGTTTTGGTTTCTTCTGTGAAATAGTGACCCAGGAGTGATAGTGATGACCAATTAGAAAATGATGATGTTGTTAGTGAAAGACACAGACAAGGCACTGCCTTGGAACATAAAGACTTGGCTGTCCAGATGCAAGTCTGATTCAGGTGGGGCTTGATCCAGCACCTCAGATGATGTTGCTGTGGACCTGGGACGTTGGCTTCTCTTTCCAGAAGCCAAGGCAGATGTTGCCAGGCATGTCACTGGCTCCATCCCTGAACAAATGAGAGTCCAACAGGCTGGAATTACGTTTCTGATCTCCCCCACTCCAGCTGTGTGACCGCTGTGTGACCAGTCATTTTCCCTCCCCGAGTCTCATCTGTGCGGTGGGGCTAATGACGGTACCCACTGGGTAGGGCTGTTGTGAGATTTAAATGAGAGAAGAGAGGGAAGGCCTGAGTACGCCCGGGGAGCAGCTACTAAGTGTCAGGTGCTGGGGCCACAGCAGCGGGCGTGGAGACCTGGTCAACACCGTCTAGCAACGTCATGGCTGTTGGGGGGCAGGCGCTCACTGGATCATCCCAGAAATAGGCCTTTTGTCACAATTCTGAAGAACGCTGTAAAGGATCAGTCCTCGGTCTTCCCAGCCTGAGAGGCCAGGCCTGGAGTCGAAGGGAGGTCAGAGGACTCTGGGAAGAGTAACCGCTAGGCTGGCCTCGTCGCTGTCCCTAGGCCACGCCATGTCCATCCCACACGTGGTTCCCTCCGTCTGGAACACTCCACCATCCTTGCGTGGGCTGGCCTCCTTCAGCTCCTTGGGCCTCGGCTAACCTCCCTCCGCATTCCATTCAAAATGGGGCCCCTCGCCCTGCCCTCCTTGTCACTCTCTGCTTCTCCCTTCGTGCATTTTTCCTCATGGCACTTGCCCCAATCCCCAATCGCACTAGTTAATTATTTGTGTTTTTATTGCTTATTGTCTTGCCCGCCAGTAGTGTGTGGGCATCGCGGAGGCACGCCCCTTGCTCACGGTGCTGGCAGCAGCGTCTGGGCTAAGAGTCTGGCTCCTCCTGATGGGGGCTCAGCAAAAAGGTGTTGAGTGAATAAAGGAACAAACCGAGAACCCTTCTAAATGTATCCTCTCTGTGCTACCAGTTGACATCGCTGGAAACCAAGAGTTGACTCCTAAGGTTGAAAAAAAGTCCTATGATTTCTCTCTGCCCCCATCCATCCCTGCGTTCGGGCCCGAGAGCCGGTTGCTCTGGGAAGGTATCAGGTCAAACCCGCCCTCCTGCGTTTCTGAACTTGAGTTATGAATTCCAGACCCCCACAGCATTGCTCTTTTGTTTAACTGGCGTCCTGCTGAGGGGCTTCTCTTGGCTTTTAGAAAGAAATCCTGCCTTCACGAGAAAATGTGGAGCTCATTAAAAACCCGGATTGTGAAATGTCTTTCAGAAGGAAATGCATCTGAGTTATACCCCGGGAGGTTCTGAGGAATCCCTTCCTCGTTCTGACTTCGGGAAAGTTCTGGAATCGGGGAATCCCAAGTAGGATTCTGTCCTGCCCTTCCCCAATCCCCCGGCATCACCCCCGTCTTCACACCATGTGTTTTTGCTTCTCTCCCGCCCTTGGTTTCTGTACTTCTCCCCCGAGACTGGACAGTCCCCAGGTGTGAGGGGGACCGAGATGGGGAGGAGTGAGGAGGGACACACCACAGAATGGAGGCAAACCCACCGGATGCGTTTCCCTGACCCTGGGAACAAAAGCTTAAATATTTCTATGTAAGGGAACGAAGTGAGCCATGTGAGGAAAGCCCCCGCAAACCTCAATGATAACGAACCACCATACACGGCAGATTCCCGCTTCCAATTGCTGCGGATTCTGATGTTTGGCCACTTAGGTTTGGGGCCCCAATTCCCGTTCAAATCAGCCAAGGGCTACAGGATCTTCGGGATCAAGGTGCGTGTTGTAGGATTCCGGTCCCTGCCCGGGGCAGGTTTTAGCGGCCCAGTTCTTTACAGCTCCCTGACCATGCCCTCGACCCCATAACCTTGCTGTGCCCCCTGAGGCCCCGGGAGTTGCTTTGGCCAAAGGGGTGGTCTCAGATGCGGGTCTGCGTGCTGGGTGTTCTCACCCCACTGCTGTGGGAAGGAAGGACACGCCTGGGCTGATCGTGCAAGATGAGAAATGGAGCAGAGCTGAGTCATTTCTTGGTCCCGCCCAAAGTCAAGCCCGATCCCCCCGCAGCAAGCCCGGCAAGATCTCAGAGCTGCTCTGCCAACAGAAGCTCTCGTTCACTGTTGCTGCGGTTTGGGGGGTGTTTGTGGCGCGCACTATCGTGGCGGTGGGGTGAAAAATGCCCCTCCCCACCCCCCAGAGACTTCCGATCAGGAGAGAAGAGTGTCCGTACAATTTAAACCACAACACTACTGTAGCTGCGTAACGTGTACCCAGTGCTTAGTGACTGTGTCAGGCCCTACGGCCGATACTTCACCTACATCCTCTCATTCAGTCACACAGCGACCCTACTAGGCAGTTACTACCATTATCCCCATTTCAAAGAGAGAAAAATGTAAGGCTCAGAGAGGTGAGGTGACTTGGCCAAGGTCACACAGCTGGCAAGGGTGGGGTAGTCACGCTTCCCATCCAGGTCTGCTTGGCTTCAAAGCCGGTGGGTGTTACTGTTCTGCTTTACTACACGTCCGTAGAGGCGACAGAGGCTATGAGGGGGCCGGAAGGCATTTCCTTTCAACAAGCAAATCAGGTAGAACTTTCCGGAAGGGGCAGCATGTGGGTTCTTGAAGTGGCTTTGGGTAGATTCATGCAGAGGCAGAGGGGATGGAGGCGTGCTTGTGTGAGTATTTTTGTTCTGCAAACAGATCAAGCTCACGGTCGGTGGCTGCTGGAGCCAAGTGCCCCAAACCCAGCAGCTGGGGGTATTTGGTGGGCACAGGAACCCACCGTGCCAGGGGCTCTGGAAGGATACCGTTTGCATCAAATTCCTCTGATAAGAGTCAAGGCTACTTCAAGGAAGGTAAAACAGGCAGGTGTGTTGCCGTGTGTTGACTTAACTTGCTCAAAAGCATCTCTCCCATGAATCTGCGAGGGTGCCTGGCAGCCCCGTCTCCGGGAGGCGAAGAAGGCGCCCGCGAGAGCACGCCTGTGGGAGATAAGTGGAGCGGGTGTGGATGTGAGTGGTCTGGCCGGGGGCTCCTGGGGGGCGCTGGGAAAGGAATGGCCTGGAGGCATCCCTGAAGAAAATCCTGAAAGGCAGGCTGTGGAGCGTAGGACAGAGATCCCCAAACTCAGTCTGCTTCCGCCGAGGGCTGATGCTGCTGAAAACGGAGCCTCTGCGCCCTGCCCTCGGGAACCCGTCCTTCAGGGCTGGCGTCCCATCCGACGGCGAGCTAATAGGCTGCTTCAGGGACGGCCTTCCCCACCCCCACCCCCCACGTCGCGTGCTTTCTGCGGCCACAAGAAATGGTGGTGAAAGTGTACTCGCATCTTGCCTGCGAGAAGTGTGGAACCTCAGATTTTCAGGACACGGATTAAACATCTATTGCGGTAGCACTTGCCGCCCCCTGACCGGGTCAGCCGGCGTGCCATCCTGCTGCTGTTCTTGACACAGCCATAAGCCGATTGCTCCTTTCCCCCGCTGATGCCGTGACCCTTACCTCTGTACCGGCTGCCGTCGCAGTAAGTTGAGCTGAAACATCACAATGCTTTTGACTGCAGCTGGCAGGAACCTCACTTGAACGGGCTCAAAGATGGGACTGGGCTTACTGGTGGGTGGAGGTGAAAAGTCCAGGGTCTCCGCTCCCTGCAGCTGCTTTCTATTTGCTCTTTCTGTGTTGCACAGACTTTTCCCTCATGGTGACAAGATGGCTGCCAGCACCCTCACGCTTCCCTCTGGTCCTCTCAGGAGCTCCACGGAAAAACATTCGGAGTCCCAGAATCGAATCTCCTTGCTCTGATGGGGCCAGGCTTGGCTCACAGCCCCGCCCTCCAACAAATCATTATATTCAAGGTTGTGTTAATTTCCTTCAGGTGCTGTAATTAACTACCACCAACTTAATGGCCTAAAACCCCGCAGATTTATTACAGTTCTGGAGGTCTGCCTAATTTAAAGGTGGTGCGATGCTCTGGCTAGTCCACAGACATAAGCCTGGCCCTGGAGCCCCACACAAGCTGTGGGGAGACGTAGTTTCTCCAGGGAAGATACAGTCCAGACCTGGGAACAGGGATGCTGAAGTGGGGTAGCGACAGCAAACACAGGAGAAACTCTGGAGCTCTTGTCAATAGTTTTTGCTAGGTTCACTGTCAGATTCTTTTTTTGGGATCAACCCAATTTCTTTTAGCCCTTCAAAACATGTAATTGGCAGGGCTGAAGTTTGGAATGCATTGTGGTGATTTTATTTCACTGGGACTTTATATACAATTTATGTCACTCTTAAAGCAAGGAATTTGGAGCCTCGTACCTCCTGCCGGGCGTCTTACAAAGAGCCCCATGCTGACGAGGAGGCACACAGCTAGGACTTGGATCACACAGAAAAGGACTTAATTATCTGGCTTCTGAGCCAGACCAGGGTTCTGCTGGAGTAGGTTGGGTGGGAGGAAGAGACTCCAGGATAATGGAAAAGTACATAATGTATTATGTTACTCTTACTTAAATCCCCCAAATTTGAAAGAAAACAATCTTCAAAAGAGTCACAAAGCACACGAAGAGGCAACTTGAGGCGATGCTTATCTAGATAAATCACAATGTTCTTAACGGCTGGATTTTGAATCAAACTTTAAGTGAGACGTACAAAGATAGAGCCGCACATCTGCCAGCTTAGAAGAAGCGGCTGGAGTATAAACAGAACGAGCCGGCCACGCACTTGGCCAAGGCCCACGAGGGTCCTGATACGTGTCTCCTTGGCCAGGTGCGTTTGACGGCAGGGACAGTGAAGGGTGATCAAGGAGGAGGAGCGAGGCCACTTACTGTCCGCTGCAGAGGGTACATGGTCTTTCAAGTGACCTGGCGTCTATAACCGTTAACCTTTCTTCGTCTAGAAAACAGGGATAACGATAGCACCGATTTTTTGAGTTGTCACAAGGGCAAAACAATGATTAAAACCCTCACCGTCAGCTCACTGTCGCATCATGTGAACTGTCTGCTTCCTTTGCACATTGCATAAACTGAAGCCCAGGAGGACTGGTAGTGTTCCAGCCAGAATTTTTCCCATCGAAAGGGAAAGAATCTCAAAAAAGCTTAAACCAAAAAGAAATTATGAGCTATTACAGATGACAAGTGTCGGGACGGTATGGATTTTGGGCCCAGATGGATCCAGTGGCTTAAAACATGACACCATCCCAGTCCCTCAGCTCTAGACTCCACTTTCCCCTATGTAGGGTCTTTCTTTATGATGGCAAGGTCCCTACCAGTAGCTTCCAGTATATTTCCTTTCTTCTCCACAATCCTAGTGAAAAGAGAACTTCTTTCTCAAGTGCTTTAGTGAAAGTCCTGAGATTGACCGATTTGTCCAACTTTGCCCAGCCCTGAACTGATCGCTGGGGCCAAGTGGACAGGCTCTTTGGATTGACCAGATCTTAGTCACATGCCTACCTTGCAGTCCCGGACCCACTGACCACATGGACAAAGGATGGGTAGGTCCTCAAAGAAGAACCAAAGTGCTGTGACCAAAAGGAAGGGAGGCGTTGGTGGGGGGGCAAAAATAACCAGTGTTTCCCACGGCGGCCTTCAGAAGTCATGGCTAAGGAACCAATCCATGCATCATGAAGTGCACAGACAATCCAACAGAAACGGGAGGAGGGTACTGAGACCACGCCTGACTTTCTCAAGTCCTCCTTGCTCCCTTGGCTCACCCAACCAGCTGGATCAAACCACGAGAGCGCAGGGAGCAAGCCCTCGGATTTCCCGAGGCAGCACCATGATGGGGAGAGGTGCACCCTCCTGTGTCTCTTGGCCCTTTTCCCTGTTATAAGAAAAGTGATTGGGAGTTTTGAAGTTCCTCTGTACCCCCAAGTTGCCAAAATAGGTATCAAATGTGTTTTATTCATTTCCACAGACTCTTCTAAGAGCCACTTTCAAGAATGATGAGATTTCTCCCTCCTGATGCAAGGAACAGCTCTCTGCTCCTGTCCACTGCCCTCCACTTGAGCGATTTGGGGATCAAAACACTCTGCTCCTCCTCCTCCTCCTTCCCCTGTCCTCCCTCCCCTGCTCCTCTCCCCCCACCTTCTTACCCTTCCTCCTTGCCCAGTTTAATGAGATCTTTCCAGACTTCAGTTACGGGCAAACCAGCTTTGTGATTTGTGCCAAGTCTCCAAACCACCTTCACAATGACTACTTCATATTTTAATTCAGGTTACTTTTTAAAAAACTTTTAATAAATTAATAAGTTAATTTACAAAGGAATTCTGTTCACCACCATATGTGGAAAACTAGTACCACTTGCCATAAATAAAAGATAAGTATAAAATTAAATGCAATGAGAACAATCTTACAAAATCCCAACTACAACAAGAAGAACAACCAGATTCAATACCCGGTAAAGAACTTGAATAGACATTTCTCCAAGGAAGACATACAAAAGGCCAATAAACACACGAAAAGATGCTCGACATCATTAACCACGTGGGAAATGCAAATCAAAACTGCAGTGAGATAACCGTCTCACCTCACGCTCATTAAGATGGCTACTATCAAAAAATAAAAAAAAATTTAAAAAATAAGTGTTGGCGAGAATGTGGAGTAAAAGGAACCCTTGTTGGCGGGAATGCAAAATGGCGGCTCTATGGTGAACAGTATGGCGGTTCCTCAAAGATTCAAAACTAGAATTACCATGTCATCCATCAGCTCCTCTCCTGGGTGGGCGTAAACCCGAAAGGATTGAAAGAAGGCTCCGGAAGAGATATTCACACAGCCATGTTCATAGCCGCATTCTTCACAACAGCTAAAACATGGAAGCAACGCAGTGCCCACGAATGGAGGAGGATAAGCCGAGTGTGGTCCATACCGACAAGGGACTACTTCTGAGGGAGCGACGTTCTGACACCTGCTACAACAGGAATGAACCTTGAGGACATGATGTGACGTGAAATAAGCCAGACACAAAAGTCTTGTCCCACTGCGGGGAGGGGGGAAACGGGGAGTCAGTGTTTAACGGGGACAGAGTTTCAGTCCTACAAGATAAAAGGGCTGTCTGCAGAGAGGGCTCGTGGTGGAGGTCGCGTGACGGTGTGAATGTGTTTAACATCCCTGACCTGTGCACTGAAGGTGGCTAAGAGGCTAAATGTGATGTTATACGTATTTTACCACGATTTAAAAAAAAAAAGAGAGAGAGAGAGCGAGAGCAAGAAAGAAATCCTATTTGGAGTCTGTGGCCAGCCCGAGGCCTCCCAGCCTGTGGCCTGTGTCTCTCAGCACGAAAAGGAAGGTTGTAGGAGAGCCGTTGCAGACATCCCCGACCCAGGAGCTCTCCTGGGAGCACCCGGAAGGACTGCGGAAGAGCGGAAAAGGGGAGAACTTTCTCACTGCAGAGCGAGTGTTGTCGAACGTCCCGGCGGGTACCCGCTCCAATTGCGGGGCTCAGCCTGCTGACCCGGCTGAAGACCGGTCAAGATTCTGTCCCCACCGACCATCCAGCCGACTGTGGCCTCTTTTCTCAGCTCTGGTCTCAGCACCGCGCCTCCTGGGTCTCCGTCCCACACTTCCGGATGGATCAGGAGACTCTAAGCGGAGGGCCACGGGCAGGCTGGTCTCCTGCAGTGTGAGGGCCTCCCGATGCGCCCACCCAGGGGTGCGGGACTTGGCCCGAGCGGTGGAGGGCAAGGGGCTCCGCGAATGGTCTGAGCAGCTCTGCTGCCTCCTGTGTCTGGGAGCGGCCGAAAACCACTTTGTACCCCCTTTCTCTCTTTAGCTCGTTAGCATACTTTCTCTTTCTCCGGCCATCCCTCAGTCCCAAACATCTCATTTTGTAGGTGACGGGCATTTTAATTCTAAGGGAAGGGATAATGATGAAGTCATCCAACTTCTAGCCCAGCAGGAACAGAAGATAATCCTAGTCTTGGGGCTTTTTCTAATTTTCAAAGCACAGAGCACAAAAAATGCAGCAAAGCCCCCTTGCAGAGCTCACATCCTGCTTGGTGACGAATCACCCTAAAGGATAACGTCTTCCACGTCCCACTCCTTGACTTGGATCGAGGACTGGGCAGGGTGGAAGGGGCAGGCGCGGGCTGGAGAAACTTCCTCATCGGCCCAGTTCTGGGGCTTGCCTGCTTTTCGTCTCGCATGGTGTCGGAGCGAATTACCCAGCGCTGACTGGGGCAAACCGCCCTCTGTGGCCCTCGTGGTTTCTGTGGGTCAGCCTAGGGGCCCGGCCGGTCCTCGGTGGCAAGTCTGGGAGGCTGGGCACCAGTCACCTGCGGGCCTGTGTGTTCATGTGTCAGCGGTGGGCTCTGGCCGTGGCCGGGGGGTGTTGGATTCTCTCCCTGTGGGCGGCTCTGTGTGGTCTGCGGGGTCCCCCAGGCTCCCTCCCAGCATGGCGGCCACGCTCGGAGGCCCAGCGTCCCCTAGGAGGGAGCCAGCTGGAGCTTGTGGCCCTTTCTGACTTCTGCAGCCTTCTCTGGGAGGAGTCTATGGGGGGAGTGTCAAAGGATTTGGGGGCATAAGTGAAGTCAACCTCCAGGGCCGCAGGCCTGTCTGTGGCCCCACGACCTGGTGGCCCCCGCGGTGCCCCGGAAAAGCCAGCTCCCGCCCCGCACAGGCTGGGTCCTCCAACCAACCCTGCGGGGACCGCCCAGCACGTCTCGGGCATCACCTCTGTGTATTTGTCCCTCTGGTCAGAGGACGCTGGTAAGGGAAGGCCTCTGGGGGGGCCTCCAGGGGTTCTCAGAGGTTAGCAGCCTGGGGCCAAATCCTTCCTTCATTCATCCGCTCACCCACGAATCTTTCCAGGGTGCTTCCTGTGGGCCCAGTCACCGCTTCCAACACAGAGGGTCTCGGTAACAACAAAATAAGACAACCCCTGTCTTCTGTGCTGCTTGGGGCAGGAGACAAGACTCAGTTGAGCCGGGAGAGCCCCTTCCACCCATGGCACCTGGACCACCTTGAAGGTCATGGAGGGGATGCCAGGAGGTCTCTCGCGGACGTCCCTGCCCTGTGCAGGGGGCTGAGAGCGAGTCCGGG
This sequence comes from Procyon lotor, assembly GCA_028646535.1. NCBI lineage: Eukaryota > Metazoa > Chordata > Mammalia > Carnivora > Procyonidae > Procyon > Procyon lotor. The sequence continues at coordinate 2,311,247 of CM053610.1, read as the reverse complement.
TGGCCCAGACCCCTAACCTGCTTCTGGGTTGACTTTGCTCCCCTGCAGCGGCCCACACCCACTGGCTCTGAGCTCCTGGGAGAGGCAGGGAGCCACTGCCCACGCCGTGAGTCACGAGTGTAAAGTACGCCCAGGGCCTTGGCAGGACCGTCTGTGCAAGGGTAAGGTGTCATTAGGGGAACATTGAGAAATGTTGCTTTCCCATAGCCCCTGAGATAAAAGGTTACAGCCTCCCTGAGCAGCTTTTTGTCGCTGGCATTGCTCTGGGGTGGGAGCTGCAGGTCCCGGGGCTGCAAGGCTGCGGGGTGTGAGTGTGAGTGCGCGTGTGCACGTGTGTGTGTGTGTGTGTGTGAGTGAGTGTGCGCGCGCGCGTGGCCTTCCGGCAGCTGTCCCCCCACCGCACCGCACCCACCGCACCCACCGCCCCTGGCGCGCCGCCCCCGCCCCTGCCCCTGCCCGGCTGGGAGCGCCCCGCTCCCCCAGCGCCGGGAGGCGACCCCCGGCTCGCCCCGGGTTCAAAGGCCCCGCGCAGCGGCCCCAGCCCCTCCGGGGGGCGGGGAGGCGAGGGGGTGGTGCGGGCGCCAGAAAAGCCGGAGCCCACAGCCGGCCCTGCGCAGGGATGGGCAGCGCGCTCTCAAGTGTGTGACCCGCCGCCAACTCCCGGCCGGGCCCGGGACGCAGCGAGAGCGCGCCGGCCTCGGACCCGCAGCTGGAGGGCGAGGCCGCTCTGCCGCGCGCAGCGCCCTTCCTCGGTCGCCGGCGTCCGTGCTCCCGGCCCGGTGCCGGATCCGGGTTCATGGAGCCGGGGCTGTGGCTCCTCTTCGGGCTCACGGTGACCTCCGCCGCAGGTAAGCGGGCGGGGCGGCGCGCCACTCCCGGCGCGAGCGCACACAAAAGGACCCTGGGATGGGGGGTGCGGGGAAGGGTGCGTTGTGGGGAGCAGTCTCTTGCCTGGGCTCGCCACCCCTGGAGGCGCCTGCGGGTGGGCGGGGGGCAGAAGCGGAGCGCCAGCTGCCCCCGGGGGCTCTGGGGGTTGCACCTCACCGGCAAGCCAGAGATGCGGCTGGCCGGTGGACTTGGTGAATTTTTCATGAAGTTGGGAACTTTTCAAAAAGTTTGCGAACTCTTCAGAAACTGCAGAAATGATTGCAAAGCGCTCACCGGTGCAAATACCTTGCAGACTTTGCAGAAAGTGAAAATAGCTTGCAAGCTTTTCATCAAGTATGCACATAACTTGCAGTCTTTTCAGAAACTGTGCACATAGCTTTGCAAACTTTTCAGAAGGCGTGGCAGAGTTTGGAGACTTTACAAGAGTGCAACTAGCTTGCAGACTTTGCGGAAAGTTTGGTTGTCCTCTTCCCCCAGGTTTTTGGGAATGGTAGGTGTGTGTGTGGTGGGGGGGGCGGGTTCTGCACACTCAGGAGCTCAGAAGCCCCTCAATCTGCCTCCCACAGGATTGGTGCCTCGCCCCCAGCCTGGGGACGCTGGCAGGAGCGGCGTGCCCGGCCCTCCCCCTGCAGCCAGATCTGAGGAGGACATCGAGGAGCCTGTGGCCACTACCGCAGTGCAGAGTCTGAGTCCCAGACGCCCTGGGCAGGAGCAGGAGCCAGGTCGGTTTGGAGAGCAGGCGTCCAAGGGGGGTCCTGTGCACCGCCGCGCAAGGCGCTGTACGTGCTTCACCTACAAGGACAAGGAGTGCGTCTACTATTGCCACCTGGACATCATCTGGATCAACACTCCTGAGTGAGTCAGCCCAGCCCTGGGTGGTGGGAAGTGGTTGGGAGGGCTGGCCCACATCTCCACTCCCGGAGGACCTCATCCCCTCCCTGCTGGGTCAGCCTGGAGCCCACCCTGGCAGAGCCCCGAGCTCTTGCTGGGGCCTCCTGCCAGCGCAGGCCTGGTCCGCAGGTCAGGGCTGTGACTCCCATCCCTCTGAGGGCCTGGCCTGGGAGAAACCCAATCTCAGAGTTTCAGATCCGGTGGAAGGGAGAGCCCTCCCTCCAAGAGAAATGAGCTGGCCAGAGGGATTAGACACCTGAGAAGTCCTTCTTCGATGGAGGAAAGTTATCTCCTGCCCCAGGGGCTGAGCGGAACCCCCGCCCCCCAACCCTGCCAGGCTCCAAGGAGTTTCACATTCCTTGAAAGCAGCCTGCTGTCCAGATAGCGCAGGGGTGGGCTGGGCAGGGCTTGGTGGAACCTTCCCAGGAAGGGTGAAATTCCACGGGTCCCCAGGCGCCTTTCCTCCCGGGGCTGGAGTGCCAGCTGGTCCTGCCACAGGCTGACCCCTGTCACCCGCTGCCGCCCGCTGCCCCGCCTCCTCTCCCAGACGGCCTCTCCTCCTCCCTCCCAGCGCCTAAGAACTCCTACGGTAGGAGTAGGTCCTACTGTAGGACTGAGGCCAGCGCCACCGGGGTCCGGGGTCGGCCTTGCCGGAAAGCCGAACTTCTTGCAAGGCCACCCGGTGGAGAGGGCTCTGCCGTGGGAGGACGTGACGGTGTCCTCCATTCCCTGCCCCCATCTGGGACCCTCCCCCTGCGGACACGTCACCTTAATCCCCTCACCAACAGTAAAGAGGGCTTGACCTTGCTCTGGTTACCTGCCTTCTGGGCTGTGCCATCCCGAGCTCTCGCCTCTGGGACTTGGATCCGATGTCTCCGCGGTCCCTTCCCCGGGTGTTCCTGGGTCATGGCGGGACTCCCGCTGCGGCCCTCCTGGGGATTCTGATGGAGGAGCTGGTGGTGAAGGGGAGCCTGTTGCTGGGAAGGCAACTTGGGTGCTGTGTTTGGAGCCACCTTGATTGGGGTCCCCACGGCTTCCTTCGCCCCCGAGCCTCTGAGCGCACTGGGTGACAGCTCGGTGGGCTCACTGACCCTCCTTGTTTCGGGAGCACGTGCACAACGGGGGGCCGAGGGGGTACCCCTGAGAGGTCGAGCCGCTTTCAGAGCAGGTGACGGGATCTCTGAGCACGTCTGGGGTAGGTCTGGAAGGTGACCCCACGATGCCAGAATGGCAGGCAGGGCCGGCTTCACGATACCGCCTCGACTCCTGCTCGGGGTCCCAGGCCCGGAAGGACCTGCGCTCCGTTTAATGCTGTCTTGAAACTCTTAACACTTTTTGAACCAGACGCTGCACGCTGGCATTTTATCCTGGGCCCCCCACAGTGTGTGGCTGACGCAGGTGGCTGAACTCGCTCGCCAGGCTGTGTGTGCTCAGGCCCTGGTCACGGTCAGGCCAGAGCAGGGAGGACGAAGCCTGGTCTTCGCGGGAAGAAGAGAGTGTTGTGCGGTGGGGGAGGGGCTCCGGGACGGGGCTGCCGCCGACCGCCTCCTCTTCTCGGACAGCCATCAGGGTCACCTCCTCCCGCAGCGCCCCATCCCCCGGACGCTTGTCCTTTCTGATTCCTACCCTCCTGGCGTCGTGTTCTGACCAGCAGATCTTCACGGAATTGAGAATCCAGGGCAGTCAGCACAGGGCTGAGTCTTGCGTTTGCTCGAGTCCCGAGCTGTGACTGTGGAAGAAAGGAAAGCCAACCGCGTTAGGGACGGGGCCGGGGACAGAGGAGAGGAGGAGGGGAGGACGGTGGAGGCTACCTCCACTCTCTGCTTTGGTCAGGCTCCTGGCCCCGGCTGGAGAACCAAGGGCTTGAAATGCGCCCCAGAGGCTCCACGTACACCCTCTGATGTGTCTGAAGCCCTTGCTCGTAGTTCCGAGTTGTCTTGTACGAAGCTGGGGACCTCTGGCTTCTTCCGGGGGCAGCCAACTTGCTGACGTCCCCCCTCTCAGCTTGATTGGCCTCTTCCCCTCTTTCCTGACCCTGATTCATTTAAACACCGGGAAAGAAAGATTAAAGATGGTGTTGAGAGTTCTGTGTACAACAAAAATGACAACGGCCAGACGAGCATTTTGAAGTTAGACAAGCAAAATAATTTTCACAAGGAAGATTTTTCCAGATGCTCTTTCTCTTTTCTTCCTCCCCTGCCCCGCCCCTCGCTTGCCTCTCTCCTTCCCTTTCTTTCCTTCCTTTCCAAACTTGATAGATTCATGGGTCCGTTTGCTATCTTCAAACATCTTAGACGAGCCCGCGGTGTGAGGAAATGGGCTCCAGGGACAGGGAGTGTGGGCCCCCGGAGAAATGGAAGGATGAAACATGGCCGAATTGAGCGGACGGGACAAGAGCGACGAGGTCTTCCCCGGGTTCCCGTCTGTTCCCGTAGCCACTTCCTACTGCAGCCCCACATGGTCTGTGGAAACTTCTCCGGCGTGTAGTGTGCATTCGGGCTCTGCTGCTGGCGGTGCTGGGAACCGCAGGGCCCTGGAGCCACATGCCCACGTCAAGAGGCTCGACTTTGGGTGATTTTTCAACTCTTTGTGTCTTTCTTCCTCCTGCCCATCCTGTCACGTGATGACAGACCCCACAGCCCTACTCTGCCTCGAGAGGACATTTGCAGGGTTGCAGGTGTCCCGGGACCGTGGTCACTTGCGCTGTGAGTAAGGACCTGGAACCTGCAGGTGGGACACACAAGGTACTGGCGAGAGCCTTCGCGCATCTTACGTGCAAAGGCAGCACCTGGGAGGGCCCAGGAGGCCAGGCCGCCCCGATGTATCTTCTGGACGTGAGAGCTGAGGATCTCTGGCTCCCTCACACCCCAAGTAGGTGAGCCCGTCTTCCGGACCTGAGCTTGCCCAGTCCTCTCTGCCAGCCCCCAGTGCGTACTAGGCGTTCGGGAACGCTGCTTGGCTTTCGGTGACGTCCTGCTGTCTGGAGATTGTTCCTTGTCCTTGTCACTGAGGTTCTGGTCTGCAGAGCTTTCTCCCAGAAACGAGGCTTCTAGTTGCAGGGTGAATGGATGTTTTCCAGAGGCCTGAACAGCCCCGCAGACGTGTGTGGGAATGTGGGGTTTTTTGGGGGTGTTGCCCATGACTTCCACTGTGGCCTCCACGAGGTCTGTGGTCCCAAAGGGGAACCGAATGTATCCTGGGCCTCTGGAGGTGGCTGAGGCCACGGCTGGTCCATGGCACAGTGTGGTTTTCATGACTTTCCTTGGCTGTGTTAGGGAGCTCCCACCCCTCCCCTTAGGAGCCCCCCTCTTGCCAACAGAAATAAAAACAAAACTCCAATCAGAGAAAAAGCACAACCCATCTTATGATGGTGGAAAGTTTGCCAAGAATAAGATGACAAGGGAGAGGTCGCGGACAAGTAGTCCCCGTGCTTACACGCTTGTGCACCTGGGGACATTCTCCACGAGTCCTTAAAGACCAGGACTCACAGGGGGCGATTGTATCAGTCGGGGTCTCCGGGGAGACAGAACTCACAGGACGTTGTGTGTGTGCAGACACATGTGTGTAAATACACACGTGTATGTACGTACACAGCCCGTGATGTCACAGCCTCAGCCCCGCAGGCGGGATTCCTCCCTCTTCAGGCACCACAGAGTTTTTCACGAGAGCCTTTGACTGATTAGACAAGGCCCACCCACATCACGGAGGGTAATCTGCTTTCCTCAAAGTCTACCGATTTAAATTCTTAATGCCATCTAAAAAAATACCTTCTCAGCAATATCTAGACTGGCATTGGACCAGACATCTGGCTGGGGTGGCCCAGCTATGTTGACACCTAAAATTAATCCCTCTGTTTTGGCCAATGTGCACCTGACGGGAGAGCGAACCCCCCATCAAGTGATGGATGGAACGGCAGGGCACCCAGCGAGCAGCTCTTCTGTGTTCCTCCTGCTAACCCCCCTGAGCCCCGAATGAGGGAGAGGCACTGAGCGCTGGCATGGGGACTGTGTTTTCCACACGGTGTTTTCCACACTTGGAGCCGTGGAGCTGACCAGGAGGAACATATTTAGGAAAAGAGTGGTGAGGATGTTCGCCGTCTCAGCTGTGGCGACACTCTGGGAACCCCCACTCTTGGGAAGGTGCAGAGCCCGGCGCTCTGCTCTGTGTCCTAGCCGACAAGCTGAGTGACCTGGGTGTGCTGCCCCGCTCTCCGTGCTCCTGGGGTCAATGCCGGTCGGACTGGGATGGGGACCTCGAGAGGTGACCGACCTGCCCGCCACCCTGGCTTCTTCAAAGCAGGTCTCTGACTCAGTCCATCAAGAATGACCTTGGTTTTGGATTCTTTTCCTCCTCAAAGAAGTAGAGTAAAATATAATAATAATAATAATAATAATAATAATTTTAAAAAATCAAAACTTGCATTTTAATGTATTTTGCCACAAAAAGGCAACACTGCTACAGATTCATCTTTGCCCCATTTGTCCAAGAAAGTCATGCTCGCATTTGCAAGAAGGGGCACTCCAAGTGTTAGAATGTTCCAGTGAAATGGATGGACCGGGAAGCCCAGCCTCCTGCTGATATGCGGCCAGCTGTCCCCTCCCCCACTGTGCCATCCCCCGGCCCATGAGTCAGGACCCGGAGCCCTGTTGCTGGAGAAGCAGCTGCTCCCACAGAGGGACGCGGTCCTTCTGGCCGCCGTGAGATCCCAGCACCGTGAATGATGACAATGATGGTGGTGGGCAGTGTGGACGGTGGTGGGCAGTGTGGACGCAGAGTGAAGACGGGACATGGAGTCTGGTGAGCTCTCGGTATGGCCGAGACAGGACCACTGGGATGACCGCGTGGCCTGGGGGCTGAGTACACCGCCGGGGCCAAGCCATACCCCATTCTGTGGTTGGAGGGCACCAGCGAGGAGGAGGAAGTGCTCACCCCAGGCCTGCGGGGGCCTCCTCCTGGGACCACCCAACCCGCATGGCACCGACTCCCGGAGCGGTGCCCAGCGAGCTCAGTAGATGGTCTGCTGGATGCCATTCGCATAAGGTGTACAGAGCTGGGGTAAAGGTGTGCCGGGCTGCTGGCCGCTGATAAGTGGATTGATAAGGACGCGCTGGCCAAAGGTCGGTCCAGGCTTGATGAGATTTGGCCCCGCCTTTTCTGCCCCTCCTGTTTCCTATTGCTTCCCTGTCCCCTGCGTAAATCGTTGGAGTGTTTGGGGCTCGGTGTTCTCTGTGGGCACTGGCCGGGGGCTCCCTCCGTTGGCGGGGCAGTGCGGGCAGCGACTGGGGTCTGGCCTTTCGGGATAATTTGAGTGACCCGTGTAGACCCTGTTTGTTAAGTGCTTCCTGGTGAAATCCCGGTGCGGGGTCTGTCTGCGTTCTCCCGGGCTCCGGGCCTGAACACCGAGCCTTGGGGTTTGTGGACGGAGGACCCTGCCCCGGGGCCCGGAGGAGACACTGCGCGCTGGTTTACAGAAGTTGTTTGCGGTTCGCTTATGAGAAGGGCCCTGGAGAGAAGCCGCAGTTGGCCAGACGGGACGTGAGTTCGGACGCATGGTTCTGACCAATGACAGTTTCGCTCGACTTTGTGTGAGTTTGTGTCCCCTATGCAACCATTTCTGTGTCCTTCAAGATCTGGTAAATGTTTGGATCCCGGTTTTGAGTTCGGGTAGCAGATCTCTGAAGACACTTTGAGGCAAGATAGGTCTTTGAAAGTCCAGGGCCTCGGGGCTAAATCTCAGTTTGTTGGCGAGGCCGGTGCACACTAGGCGACCCCAGTGTGGGGGTCACGGGGACCGAGAGCCCCCTTCTGTGCCCCGGGGTGGGTGCGAGGGGGCCAGGGGTGTGCAGGAGCGGGGACCGGGCGGGCCGAACGCAGCCGGTCCCCACGACGAGAGAGAGTGACTTGAGGCGAGGGGCAGTTGGCTTTGTAGCAAGAGGGCTTGGAACGAAGGGCTTGACCCGGTGTGACCCCGGCGGGGAGAATCTGGCTTTCTGCTAGATGAAAGGGACCTCACAGCTGGGAACTTGGCCTTAAATCTGAAGGCAGGTGAAAGGCTCTGACATCTCTGGTGTGGTTTATTCCTGCAAGAATTTAAAACAAAGGAAGCTGGGAGCAGACAGCGCTCCCCTCCCGGAGGCCCCGCGGCCGTGTTGGAGCCTGGCCCGCTCTCTGCTCCTGCGCCTCGGCCGGCGGGACCCCCAGCACCTCCACGCACCTTTCGTACCTGCAGGCGCCCCACGAAAGCGCTGCTCGGCCTCCAGCGTGAGGCGGCGACCTGCTGTCATTCCGTGTCGTGCTTCCGAGGGAAACAGTTCCTTCAAACTTCCCCCGACTCGGGTAGGAGCCCGTCTTACAGCGAAGGCGGAGCTGCTGGTCCAGACACCGTCCGGGCTGCGCCGAGACTCCCGCGTCCCTGACGAGTGTTGCTGACGGCAGGACGGGGGACCCAGCTGCCCTTCTCAGCTGTGCCAGCTGGGAGCCCGCTGGAGCCCAGAGCTTTCGGAGAGCGCGTCCAAAGGCCGGGAGGCACAGACCTGCCCTTCCCAGATGGCCCGCCTGGGCGATGGAGCAGGACGCCCCGAGAGACGGTCGCCCTGGAGCAGGGCAGCCGGGGAGCCCCGCGGCCTGGCCCAGGAACTGACAATATGAAGCCGACCCATTTCAGGAGTCCGCGAGAGGCACGGAGGCCAGCCGGACAATGGCATGAGTGGCCCCACGGGGGGACAACTCGGGGAGCATAAGAGCTCTGCCAAAAGTCAGAAGCAGGCCCGCGAGAAAGCCAAGGTGTGTGTATCTTTCCTGGACTATTTTCCTTGGGTTTCTTTGCAGGGTCGAGGCTGGGGTGAGGCTGGTAACACACTCCCCCAGGTCCAGTCTTCAGGGATCTGCCCAATAGTCCGAAGTCAAGATAAATGAATGTTAGTGCAGTATTTTTTTTAAAAAAGTCAGAGCAGAAAATTCATCATCAACAAAACGTCAACATTTGTACTAGAGGCAGGATCCCACACGTGCGTGCCCGCCTCGCTCCCTCACCTCGCCTGGGGCCCGGCATCGGGTTCTCGTGTGGGGGTGAAGCCCGCGTCTCGACAGGGACTCAAGTATTCTTAGTTTGAGGTGAGTGATCAGTGCATCAGGGCTACGGCAAGGACAGGACCCAAGGACGCCAGCAGCTAAATTCGGAGGAGAAGGAGTCTTTGTTTGAGTCGCGGTGGTGAACGTGTCTTTGTTCGGTAGCATTTGTCACCCTTGCGTTGAAAGCTCCTGACGGTTAGCAAGAGTGTCTTCTCTTGCTTACTGTGGATTATTTAAAGGATGTAGGATGGTGTCTGCATTTTCTTTTTTTATCCCTCTGCAAATTCCCCCCATCCTTAAAAAAAAGTACCTGCCCCTTATTTTATGGTCACTCTTTCCACTGCTGGGAACTATTTTGAGCCACATCTGTCTGCAGCTTTGCATAAACGTCTAATGAGGCCGAGCCAGACAGACGTGGAATTGCCTACATTCGACCTGGAATCTGTTAGGGTCAGTGGGCGGGGGGTGGGCGGGGGGGTGGGGAGAAGCCCCAGCCCTACTCCCTCCTAGGCAGGCGCTGGGCCCCACCAGATGCCGGGAAACCTGCTAATCTGTGGGATTCTGTGGACGGTTTCATTCCCCACATGGCGCTGGACTGTGTTGCCCCAACTTCTTGTTCGAGCCGGCGAACCTTGGCGATCTCTTGGCGATCTCACACCATACCATAAACGCGGAGCATTCTTTCTGTTCCCCTTTCTTGGACCCCTCGTGCCTCCGTGTGCCTGTGCCTGTGTCCGGGAGGGACACACCTGTGTTCCAGAGGGAGCTGGCGGCCGTGAGAAAGTCTATGGCTTGGGTGTTATTTTTAACCTGTTTATCTGGTGATAGGACACTACAGTCTAGACTGAAGCGTTACAAGTCCAGGTGGTGAACCCCGGAGGCTCTCGGCTTGGGGGGCAGGGACCCCGCCTGTCACTGCGGTTTTACTGCTGGAGTGAAGGGTCGCGCCTGCCCCAGCAGCCGTGCGCTTGGAGACGGGGGACACGGGTGTCAGATCTCTAGGTGGAATATGGCGCTGGGCAGACATTTCCTGAGACCCAGCTGGCCCTTCCTCAGGCCCCGAGGGCCCGTGCTCCCTGGGGACTCTCACCGAACTAGTCTTCCATTTGGACCAGAAACCTGGGTCCGTCTCGTGGAGCTTGGGTCCCCTTTGGGGCCGCGGCCATTCGTGCAACCTGGTTTCTCGCTCATGCCACAGGGGTGGCCGCCAGGAGCTCCTAGTTCCTCCCCTTCCATCTCGAGACATCTTCTCTCCAGGAAAACCCCTCTGAGACGGGCTAGTTGAAGGCAACCGCAGAAGGTCCAAGAGATCAGCCGAGAAATCAGTACACGTGGGAGATGGGGTGTGGGCCAGAGTAATAGGGCTAACTCAGACCTCACTCCTTCCTTCCCTCATTCGTACGACACGTAGGCACTGCTGAGATATTGAGGGGTTCCTGAGCACCACCCTGAGCCAGACATTATGTCAGCTGCCCTGGGCTTCTGACTCCGGGGCGTGAGAAGCAAGCCACGCTCTCCGTAGAGACATAGAATCGACCCTCATCCTTGGCTCTGGTTGGTGGGGCTCAGCGCTCCACAGACTCCGAATATGCCTTCCACTCCCATCAGCCAAGTCCTGGATAAATCCAAACTTTTCAATATTTTTTCCCTTTGGTGGAGGAGTGGCCCCCCAAAAAAGTTAACCACCAACACACAGCCGGCCCATTGCTCACGTTGGACGTTTCCAAATACTGTAGGATCATTGGCAATTTTGGGGGGCTGCAGGGAGGGGACTTGCACACGGCCGGGTGGTATGGTGAGCAGTCTCTGCGTTGGGGTCTCCCCACTTTTAAGACGCATGGATTTTCTACATTGGAAGCAAAGCCACAAACTCCCAGTTCACTTTACGTTGTTTGTGAGCATCAGGTTTGCGGAGTCGTCCTCAGAACCAGACAGCGTGTGTGTTATTTTCTGCTTGTATAACAAGGTCGCCGAGGAGCTGTATTTCCTGGCCTGTTTTCTTTCCTGGAGGCTGCACGGGCCCCCTGTGGGTCGTCTGGCTCGAGGCCTGGCCCGCAGCAGATGCGCGCAAGCATTTGAGGAGCGGACAAGGAACAGTTCGCGGGAGGGTACGACTTCTGAGCTGGTCAGCCGAGCATCTGGGGCTGGGCTCTGCGCAGCTTCAGACGGAGGGAGTGTGCGGGGTGCTCGCCTTCACCTGCCCACGGGACAGGATGATCCAAAGCAAACACCTCACGGAGGGCACACCTGGGAAGAAAGGACCCCAGCCAACTTCCTTGGCTGGGTTTTGTCCTGATTCTGAACCCACTCTTTTGTGTTTTGTTGCAATGAAGAAAATCTCCGCTCGTCCCCCGCAGCTGCAGAAGCTCTGGGTCTTGCTCTTCATTCCGAGAGGTCACGGTCACTTTGGTCTCGGGAGAGTGAGTTCCGGAGCAGCCAGCCGTCACTGGTCACAAGCCGCCGAAGACCTAGTCTAGCTCACATGGCGTCAGAGACGTTTAGGGGAGGACGCGGCCCGAGAGGAAGAAGCCTGTCCAGCAGCAGGAGAGGAACCGGGACTGGGGGCCCCAGGGCACAGCCGGATGGGCCGACGGGGCGGGAGGGGACAACGCGCAGAGAGCAGCTCCAGAGTATTTCCAGATGCTGAGTTGCTTCGCTCAGGGGTCTTGGAGAGATGAGGTCTCACTTGCCCAACTGGGGTCGCCTGGTGAGTCCTTAGACAGGGGCAGCTGGGGCACAGGGATGGAGGGGAGGCATCATTCCCCGAGGAAAGAGGAGCACTTGGATGAAGAGCAAAAGCATCGAAAGCCACCAACGTTGGCCTTGGGCTCTGGAGAATTCTGTCGGTCTCAGGCTCTAGAGAATTCTGAGCTTTCCAGTCCTCGGAGAGGGGTGTTCCCTCTCTGACCTGGTGCTTCTGGTGTCCTGGCCTTTGGGCTTCGCAGGCGCGCTGGCTGCTCATGGAAGTGAGTCGTGTAGCGACACACACGTCCTGTGGGGAGTGACACCCCCGTCGTAGCCGTCAGAACAGAGCTGTCGCCTGACCCTTAAGGGGACCGAGGCCGTGAGTGAAGATGAGCCACACTGTCTTCCTCACCCAAGAGGCTTTTTCTCCGCTCGAGAGAGCAGGTCGGTGACGCCGGCCGCAGAAGGAATTTAGTCAAGTCTGAAACGGAGCCGTCGTCGGCAAGCGTGCCGGGCTTGAGAAGTCGTTTGTCGCGGGAGCGGTGGGAGGTATCCGATGGCCGCTGGTGCCTGTCTGCCAGCAGGCCGGTCCTTTCTGTCCCCCTCCGCCGCCGGGTCGGTCCCGTACGTCCCCTGGGGCCTCCGGTGATTCTGCCTTTGCTTTTCCCGTTTCAGAAGGAAGAATGTGAACAAAGGAAGTCGGTCATGGACCTGACGTTCCGGCTGAAGGGGAAACCAGCTCTTTGTTGCGGAGGCCCTCAGCCCGAACTTGGGCTTTTTAAATTGCAAACAACCATATGTATAAAAATAGTATCAAAGACTGATTTTGTCCCTCTGTCGTATGAGCTCTCTGGCTCTGCCCAGTGGGACAGCCCAGCAGACTGGGGGGTAGACTCAGATGCCCGGTGAGGGCCAAGCAGGCGACAGAAGGGAGCAAAGAAGGCAGGTGTAGGCGCACTGGGAGTGGCAGGGGCTGGGGCACGAGGGAGCGATCGTGCTCCGTCTCCGGCTTCGGCGCTCGCTCCCGACGTTGCCGTGTTGGTGTGAGCGCAGCTTCTGCTCTCTCCGGAGCAGCTGCCATTGGGCTGTTCGTGTGAAATCTTCAAATGAAAACAACAGCAACACCCTTCTGTTGATTGGATGAAACCCGTAAAATGCTAATTTGCTAACCCTTGTAGTAGACGCTACTACAGGGGTATGTGGTGGGGGGCCCACCTGTCTGTCTTGTTCACGGGTGTCCACCGGACCCTGGTTTAGTGCCTGCACCTCGGAAAGCACTCGGCAGAGATTTGTAGCATGCCTCTCATTGGGGTGCGGGGGCAGGCGGGTAAAAACTGGGTTTTCAGTGACAGTTTGCTAAACTTTCCGCAGAGAGGAGAGTTTGACGAGTGATTCTCCTTTGGCTGCTTCTGGCGGCCTTGTGCGTGTCTGTGTCTCCCCTTTAAGCTTCAGGTATAGAAGCCGGTTCCCCGATCAGAAAGATGGAGGGGATTCATTCATTTATGAACAGGCAACGCTGAACTTAAAAACAAAATCTTGAAGAAAAGAAAAAGCCAACTTTCCTTCTTTAAAAACTTCTTGCGGAGAGAAACCGAGGGCTGCCAGTGTGATATGCAGATGAAGATTGAATATGGGGGATCTGGAAGTTTCCTAGTTAATAACACTTATATATGACATTTGGGAAAAGCAGTAAATAAGGAACACTGTGATAAATAAGACTCTGGCGTCGCCGTCTCTGATCAATAATGAATGTACGTAGGTTGAGGGACAATTTATCACAGAGACGCGCAACGCTAGACGCCGCATATGTAGGTATGCTGGAAGGCTGTTTTGTTTTGTTTTGTTTTGAGAGCATTTGGATTGATCTTCTCATCTGCTTCTCTTGCACGGAGCTCTGTGTTATAACTAGGACATGAACAGATGTGAGAGCTGCCTACTTTTCACCAAGAATCGCGGTCTCCGAGCCCTGCTGCTCAACAGTAGCTACACCGATTGGTCGGAGAGCGTGCTGGTCAAAGGCTCTCAGCCGATTTGAGTTCATTTTCATCATTCCACCGTTAGGTCCTGTCCGGTTCTCATTAAAACACGAGAAAGGGCATCGAGACAAACCAAGTCCAAGCTCTTCTCAGATGGGCCGTGCAGATGGACAGAGCAGCCCGAAGGAAGCGCGGCAGAGAATGGCATTGCCCCGACTCCTTTATTACTTGGTCACACATCTCAAATGCAGGCCGCGGGTTAATGGGTGGTATTTTCCTGCTCGACGACAACGCCCTTGAATTCCCAGACCAATTAAGCAACAATGAGAGCTGTCACTAATTTCCTGCTAGCCCTTGGCTTACTGTTTTACCTGCAGGCTGTCCTAGATCAGCATGCTGTCCAGGGGGCAGAGCGATGATCATGTAAGGGCTTTATAACCTAATAATGGAATCACCGGCTAACCTTTCTCTGTGCTCTGTGCACCGTGGCTTGTAATGTTTCCTTTACCTGTTTTCATACCCCAGTATTAGTGTGAACTCCTGTCTCCCTGTCACACTTAGAATAATGCTAGGGACACATACATACACATACATGGGACGCTCGGCAAATGTTGGAGAGTCTTTATAATGCATTTTGTGGTTATTGAACTTCTCAGGTTGGAAAGAATGTGGTCTCACCAGGCCAGAACCTGTGCTAAAGGTTCAGTTTACTGAAGCTGGGAGTAAGCTCAGTTACTCCCTGTTCCTCAGTCAACAGCCTTCGTTTGCTCAATCTTGCGCTGGGTCCACGGCAGGGACAAGAGATGAAGGCCTTCCACTCTTGAGGAGCTGGTGATTCACATTTAAATCGAGACAGTGGAGTCCCCTACCCTGGGCCCTGTGTGTTCGAGGGCTGCCCCCGACCCTCCTCTGGCCATGTGTCCCACTCCATGGGACTAAAAGTGTACCTCTTCTAGCCCGAGTTTCTGGTGTTCGGGATCCGGGAACCCTTTACTCAGATGTCCCTGAGCCCACTCCCAGGGCCTGTGCACGGAGGTGTCTTCCAGAATCTGACACCAAGGGACAAAAAGGGCTCCAGACATCTCCCAAAGTCCACGGGGTGGCCAAGGCTGGCTGAGGCCCCCTTGGCATAGGGCAGAGCGGTATGGAAGAGAGGGTGCTCAACCTCCTTGGATGGCCACATTCCAATACCCAGCTCCAAGGAGCTCCAGGAGTCTAATTCAAGCCCGGACTTTGAAGGTGTTTGGAAGCCATCTTTGTTCAGGTAGAAGGCTAGAACTGCCTTATTTAAGAGCTTATTTAAAACCTTCGAACTGTTTACCCACAGGTGGTGGGCCTCCGTTGGACTGGAGCCTTGTTAGAGGTGGGCTCTTCTGTGGTCTGGGCCACCTCTAACCCCTCCAGTTGCTGGCTTCCATCCTCCCCCACCCTCTCCAGAGGCCAGGGCCCTTGGACCCCCAGGACTTGGAGCAGGGTTTCTCATCCTGCCTGTGGGGAAGGGGCCAGGGCCGGAGGGGGGGGGGGGGTCCCGGGTCTCGCTGTAAACACTCTTTGAAAATTGCAAGGGCTCCTTTGCATAAGAGCTCTTTGCATTTGGCTGCTGAGAATGTCTTCGCATTTCTCTATTAACAAATACCTCGTTGCCTCCTTTACATACTTAAAACACTCTGGAGTGTTTTCTTCGCTGAAGTCCAGTGGTTCTGCACATGCAAATGCACAATCAGCTGACAGCAATTTCAAAATTGCAGGTCTTGCTATTGATGGAAAAATGGGAGCGTGCTTACTCCTGTGTGTAGCGGGAACGGGGCTTGGGTTTAATGTGACACCTTGAGATCCGATGTGGCCCGGTTACTGGAAAAATACACCTTCAGCCAAACCCTGGCTCACAGCAGGGGCTGTATTTGTGCTGCTCCTCTCTGCCCCCAGCCCCATTCCTGAGAAGAAATAGGGTCTTAGCACAGGTTCAGCTCAGACCAGGACTGGACCCTGCTTGCTTTCTCCATTTTGGGGGCACAGACTGCTCAACTCCTGGTCTTCCTCGAGGGCTGGAGGAGCCCTCCTTCTGTCCATCGGGGAGGAACCCAGCACGACGCAGAACTCGAGAAAGGGACCGGGGCGGCAATGCCCCTTTGCTCTGGCCTCCAACCCAGCCGGGGAAAGTTGGTTCGAAACGTCGGGTCCCGGATGGTTGCATCACTTCCCTGCCACTCAGCCCCCACCCCCAACCCCTCCGAAATGCTCCGTGGTGTGTGTTTCAAATTAAAGTAAATCCAATTTGATTTTATTTTGAAAGCGCAGAGAGGATGTCAGAAGCCCCTTTGAGGTGCCTGATTGGTGATGCACCACGGGGCTTACAGAAACCAAGGTGGTTCATCTTGGAAAACCAGGCCCGGTGGGAACAGTAACTTTTGGCCACAGAAGTTTCCTCTCGTAATTAGCAATTTGTCCCCCAGTCCTGTTCAATAGGGCTAATGAATTAAGCATATGCTTTTAACTTTTTCCACCACTGCCTCCTGGCAGTCTTCTTCCTTCTCTGGAGAGCGATGGTTTGGATGAACACGAGCAGAAGAAACAGACGAATGTTAATTGTTCCAAATGACACTGTCACCCTCCTCCCAGCTCCAACCATAAATGAGATTGGTAAATAGCTTCAGACTTTTTAATAAGACTTTTTAACTAAGCCTTTTCCCAAGGCCAGTTCTGTCCTTGGCTATGTCTTCCAGGGCGCCGGGGGTCCTCTTGATGTTTGTGTCTTCAAGGATGCGGCTCCGGGACCAGGATGCGCCTGGAATTACATTTGTGTATTCCCATTAGCGCAGACCGCGAAGGGACGTGTGCAGAGAAGACACTGGGCATCAGGCCTGCAGAGTGCAGCCGGCTGGCCTTGGGCTGGGGGCTGGGCAGGCCTCTTACTAGTAGGGGGGACACACTGGGCTTCCACCGCAGTGTCCTTGTGCTGGGCCCGGGTACAGGAAGACAACCCAGAACTGCCCTCCAAGGGCTCCCGACTGGGGGTGCACTGAAAGTGTGAGAGGGTGGGCCCAGGGGAGGGCCGATTTCCTCCCCTAGGGCTCCCCACCTCTCTGTCCCCTGGACTCCAGGGCACTTTTGGGGGGCTTGGGGAAAATGGGTAAAGACTGCCTGCAGAGGCTTCCAAAGACCCCCAGTGGGGGAGCATGTCTCCGAGAAAGCACCGAGACACCAGATCTGGAGGGGTGCTGCACCCCATCCCTCTAGCCGTGTCCAGGGTCTCCCAGCTGGGGCCAGCTCTAGGAGGACTCACCCCGAGTGGGGAGGTCGGGCGTGCTTGTCCACGTGCAGCCCTGACACTGCTCTGTCCTTTGCAGACGGACCGTGCCCTATGGACTGTCTAACTACAGAGGAAGCTTTCGGGGCAGGAGGTCCACAGGGTCGTTTTCGCAGAGCCCTCAGCCCTCCAAGTGGACCCTGCGCTGCGCTTGTGTGCAGAGCCAGGACAGGGCCTGCCTGCACTTCTGCGCCCACACCCTGGCTGTCGGCAGGTATGACGCCCCTGTCACACTCATCCGGAGCTCCGGGCGGGCAGAGGTCGGCAGAGCCTGACTGCTGCGTGGGTGTGGGGTGCGATGCGGGGGGGGGGGGGGGGGGGGGGGGGGGGGGGGGGGGGGGCGTGGCCTGGGGGCGTGGCCCGGGGCGTGGCTACGCCCTGGCTGGTGTGGTCACAAGTGCGCCCTTGGCTCCAGGAGGGTGAGTCCAGCCCTCTCGCTGCCTTTCAGAGCAGAGCCCGGACCGTGGTGGCAGCCGTGTCTGGTCTCCAGACGCCCTTCTGGACCGCCCAGCACTTTGCCAAAATCTGCATAAGTCGCCAACATTTAAAAATTGAAGAATTACCCACCCCTGCCAAATGTGTCTTTTTAGCTTCTTCCGAAACAGCAAATGCGACCATCTGGTCCCACGGGGCCCCACCTCCCCTCCCGGCCCATAGAGTCTGGAACCTTGTGGGAGCCACTCCCACCTGGGGAGACATGCCGCTCGAGTTCACCTGTATTGCCCCTCACCTTACTTTGGGGACCCCAGGGACCCTTGAGTTTGAGACCCTGTAGCCTACTCTGGCTGCTAAGGAGAAGTTCGTGAATCTGTGTGGACCTGAGTAGATGAGCAGACCCCAGGTGTGACCCCTGGGTGGCCATTCACATTGGCCTTTGCTCAATGGGCGGGAGCCGTGGTGGTCAGGGACCCAGGCTTCTCTGTCCGAAACCCCAGTGCCAACCTCATTTTCTTCTTGGCTCCGTAACATCCAATGAATAACCGAGGAGAGAGTCAACATTGTGCTTTGGTAGAAACCCACCCACTGTGTGCTCAGCCTTGGGAAACCGCGCCTGAGATGTGGTCCCTGGGGGATGCGCTAACGGGCCTGCTGGTGGGGAAGAGGAAGTCCGGGTTTGACGCCGAGAAACCAGCCGCATGGAAATGCAGGTTGATTCGTTAAAACCAGCTCTCTCCCCACAGGAACTCAAGGACAGTGACAAATCCGGACAGAGAAGAAGACCCAGCCAGCGGTGCCAACGGAGGCCTGCGTCCGAGGAGGTGAAGCTGCTTTCGGAGGCGTCACAGCCTTGGGGACGTGGAGGATGTGAGGGTGGCGTGTGGTCGCGAGGACAGCCGGTGGGAGCCCCAGCTCGCACGGGGCGCTGCACCCACAGGGGACGGGGCCTTTGCTAGATTGTCCCTGGGGACCGAGCAGGCTGGAGCTGTGGACAGTCGCCGTCGTTGCCCTGCCCCTGGGAGGCCACTCTTTGTCATAGGAACTGGCCCCTTGCGTCCCTTGTAGCTTCAGAGCCGTGGCAGCTGGCTCGGGACTTCGCTGGGCCCAGACACGGCTAGCCGGCCTGCTGCTCGGAGACAGCCCTCCCCCCACCCCAGCCCCTCCCGGCTCATCTACCTGGGCCCAGGTGTCACTTTTTCCAGAAGCAACATGTGGTCATTACCAAAAAAAAAAAAAAAAAATAATAATAATAACAATAATAATTTCTTCTTTGTAGCAGCTGATTCTGGAGAGAGGTGAATTACAGCAGCTTGGCTTGGCAGCAAGGCCCCCGTGTCCCCCCATTGTTGCTTTTAATTTCTTTCTTTTAACCTGCTTGTCTTCTTTGTATGAGAGATTCTGAGGGTTTCCTGCAGCCAGACTGGGTCTATTTGTCATTCTCTCAATCAGAAATTGTTATTCAGGGCTCACCCGCACACCTGCAGTGGGATGGTAATTAATGTCCATAGTGATAGCCGGGAGGGGGCTTGGGGTCCTACCGGGACTGATCAAGGGAAGAGTAGACCGTGCTCAGGACACAGGAGGCTTTCCAAATTGGGGCCAGTGGCTTCTAGGCGTCCAGAGAGATCCGTCAGCATCCATAACACAAACGAGAGGAGGGGGCGGGCGCGGCTGCAGAGATCGGCCCCGGAGAGCGCGAGCCAGGCCCCGGTGGGTCCCGGTCTTGTCTTTTTGGTCTTTTTTCCTTTTTCGCTCTTCTTGCCCCAAACCCATACTCCTCTCAGCGAGGGCGGGATGTGATTAAAACCATCCATGCTTTGTATCAGTTTTTCATGCACTCATGCATTCATTCAGCCAAGAGACGCCGCGCCCCTGTGACGCGCTGAGCACTGTTCTAGAAGTCGGGGACAGCAGGGCACGAGGCAAAGGGTCTGGCTCTGTGGAACTTAAATAGTGGGGAAGCGGGCAACAAACTGACACAGTCCCCCCCTTATCTGTGGGGCTATGTTCCCGGGCCCTCTGTGGACGCCTGGAGCCACGGCCGCCACCGAGCCTCGTCTGCCCTGTGCTCTATCCTCCATGTGTGCACATCTGGGAAGGTTTGATTTATAAACTAGGCGCAGGAGAGAGCGGCAACAATAACCCATACTAGACTAGAAGAAGCGAAACAGTCTACTATAATAAAAGTTATGTGAACGCGGTCTGTCTCTCTGTCTCAAACATTTCGGTCTATACTCCGCCTCCTTGGTGATAAGATGCTATGCGGAGAGATAAGCGAGCTGGATACGCAGGCCTGGGACGCAGCACGAGGCTACTGGGGACCCTCTGACAGTGTCAGCAGCAGGGACTTCTGCTTCCGGGCCGTGGCTGGCTGCGGGTAACCGAAACCACGGATAAGAGGGGACCGCTGTGCGTGCAGTAACGGAGTGAGATGTGTGAGGGAGAACAGGAAGGCCGGGTGACATTGGCTTAGAGGCCTGCAGGAAGTCAAGAGGTGAGCCAGGGGGATGAGGGAAGGGAAGAGATTTCGGGCAGGGAGAACATTAAGTGCAAAGGTCCTGTGGTAGGAATGTGCTTGGTATGTTCAAGGAAGGCAAGAGAGCCCTGCACGGAAAAAGTATGAGGTTGCTTTTGCTGTTGGTCCGTTACTGTTCTGGTGAAGGTCCGGAAGATGAGGGAGGTAGCACAGTCGTGTCCCCCTGGGGCCTGGGAAGGTGGTTCTTCCAGGTCTTTGCAATTCATGTAAAGCTCCTGTAGGAAGCTTTCCTCGGGAAGGAAAGTCTTGTCCTATAAGCCACGGTCCCTACTTTCTTGCAAGACTCAAGTTAGTAATTTCCAGATTCACGTTCTCAGAATGGAAGCTTGCCACCAGCCTGAGCTTGTGATCATCAAAGCCGAGACCAAGCTGCGGGGCAGCTCCCAGCGGCCACGTCTGCTGGTGTGATTTGTTCACATCTCCCCGGGCGGATGGCAGGCTCTGAAATTGCCAAGAAGCACCAGCGAGAAGGTTCGGTTCAAAGCAGGGAACGGGACTAGAGAGGGAGTGGGGAGAAGTCCCCTTTTTCAGCCAGGAGGAACTCTCTTGTGTCGCATACCTCTCTCTCTTTCACCTCTGTCTCCAAGATAGGCTGAAGTCAAGGATGGACAAAGCGAGCCGGCCTTAGGCCTCCAGCATCAAATGCTGGCCCGGGCCGGGCTCCGCCCCTCCGTGTTCTACCTGTGGCTCTGCAGTTTCAGGAGCCCCTGCCAAAGCAGGCCTGCGGCACCCCGTTTCAGGAACCCTCAGTCGCTGCTCCTGCCCGCCTCACATTCCCACCTCTTGGAGGACAAGGAATCAGTTTTGCCCCCGGGGGAGAAAAACCCACCCAGAGGGTCCTCACTTAACAATACAGCCCTACCCCAAGACTGCCCCCGTCCAAAGGACCCAGTTTCTCTAATGGGTAAAATGATCCCAGATGTGCCCCAGAACCTGACGCCCGCGGCTCGGATTTCATGCAGGAAATTGTTTTTAGAGCGGTAGGGCACGTTGGAAAGCCATTTGCTGGCTTTTGCCTTCTCCTGGAGGAGAAGTGGACTCCGAGCTGACTTTGCAAATGTTAACCCGCGTCCCCGTGCAGCGGGTGGCGGGAGTGTGCCACATTCATGTCCTGGCCTGGGGCAGGCCCTCGGCGGGAGCCAGGAGGGTGCGGGGCGTCGATTTTGGGTGCGGGTCGTAGCTCTGTAGCAGTTCAGGACTGTGAAGCTTATCAGACGTAGACAGAAATTTTCAGCTGTGCGTGGTACCCACCTAAAGAATAGATCTTAAGAAAGAGAGAGAAAGAGAAAAACGAACGATGTTTGTGACCAGGAAAGGAGCCCATGAGTATCTATGGGCTTTGAACCCCGCGGGAGCAGGCGGCTGAGAGTCTGCTCTGCATCGGGGATTGACTGTCTGCCTTTTGTGGGTATTCAGGCCGGAGCACCGAGGGCCTTCTTGCCAGAGAGCCACAGTAAGCTGCTGCTCGGGGCGATTTGGGAGAATATTTGCTTTCATGAGTAAGTGTGGATCTTTGGGGAATGGCTTCAAAATAACCCACAAATGCAAACTCTTTGTAATTTATGTAAACTCCTATTTATCTATATAATTGGCAATCACTGGGTAATGCCCAGCAGTTCACGATCTGTTTCAGCTGTGCTTTTTGGCCGGCCCAGGATTACCATATGGGACAGAGTGATGCAGGACAACGTCACTGATGGGGACGGCCCCTCCCTCCACCCCTCCTCCCCCAGCCCCCCACCGGCAGAGAGAGGAGACCCTGCATTTGAGGCCCGCCCAGGTCACCGTGGAGAGAAATTCAAGGTGGTGGGTGACAGAGTTTTGGCCTTGACCAGATGTTAAGTTCTCCATGAGTATTTCCTAAGTTATTATAGGTATAAAAGTGAGTATCTATTGTGAGGAAACAGAAGGGACTGGTTTGCTAGCAGGAGTATGTATAGTTTAGAGAAGCAATTATTTATTGTGAGATTGTTCTTTACTTCACTTCCTTTATGTGCATCTGCTAAAAGTAAAGCCACTGTGTATATATATACAGAGAGAGATATTTTAAATTGTGTTCTGAATCCAGACTCCTATTCCTTAGAGCTTGAATCACATTTTTAAAACGCATATGCACTGTTTGGCTCTGTAGCAAGACGGTATCTTGGAGAGAAATTCATTCGTCGTGCGAACACTCAGAAAATACTAACTGTCCAATGCATAATAAAAAAAAAATCTCGAAGTTTGTTCTGATTTGTGGGTTTTTCTCGCTGGTGTTCTATGCATGGTTACACATCGACTTTTCACGGACCTCCGGAGAGCAGGGAGGGAGTTACGGTCCAGGAAGTAGAATCCACCCAAAGTCAATTATGCAGCCAGGTGGGGCTGCTTGAATCTTAAGGAAGGAGCGGGGTCTGGGGACCATCCGAGGAGGAGAGACAATTCAAGGCAGTCGGGAAGAGAGGAGTTTGGGGAGAGGATGAGCTGCTCCCCCTGACGCTGTCCCACTCACCTTGGTAGCGCCCCCGAGTGGCCACGCGGTGCTGGGTCAGGAGTCTGGGGACGGGGCAGTCCCTCCAAACCAGGGGCTGACCCCAGCAGCCCTTTAGGTGCCCGTTTTCTTTTGTCTGCTGCTTACAGTCCTCGAGGACGAGTGGCCACAAGTGACCACATTCTGCTTGATCTCCTCCCTCCCTTGCAATGGCTTTAAGCCTTGAGGACAACGAGGACGTCTCTCTCCGGGATTGGAAGAGTCAGAGCGGGGTTGGGTGTCTTCCCTTCCTCCATCCCTCCCACCCCTCCCACCTCCTTTCTCTTTCTTTTGCCGCAAGGCTTGGAGACGACCGACCCCGGGGCCGGGAAGTGGACCGAAGCTCAGCCAAAGAGCAAAGGGGAACCCGGTATTCGGAATGGGCTCGATCACCTCCAGTCTGAGAAGACCCAGGAGCCTCTCGTTTTAGTGAAACTCGTTTAGAGAATTGTGGCTTTGAAGGCCTGGGAGCCCCAACACGAATTCTCTCCTGGAGGATATGGGGCCGAGGGACGGTGGCTGCCGGGTCCAGGGGAGGCCCGAGTGGGACCCGGGCGCGGAGATGCTGCACACCGAGGGTGGGGGAGGAAGAGAGGAGCTCCAGGGCCTGGGAGCTCCTGGGATGGGGGTGGAGGAGGGGAAGGGGAGTCCACGGGGCGATAAGCAGGATCAGCCGCAGGGTTGGCGGGGCCCAGGGTGGAAAGCAAATGCAGGGCTCCCCATTCAAACCTGTAACAATTTTGGAATGGGGACCGCAGAGCACCCGGCCAAGTTGGGGGGCATCCTCACCAGGTTGTGGGCCCCAAGGCCCAGCGGGGGGACCAGTGATCCAGAGAGCTGGCTTTACCACCGAATCACCAAGGGGCCTAGCCTTCAGCCGGGCCTCAGTTTCCTCTTTTATATAAAGGGTATGATAAATACCGGCCTGCCTACCTCCTTGCTTTATCCAGAGGTCCAACTGAAAGAAACAATCTATATAAAAAAAAGGTTTAAATCCTAAACTCAAACGAGGCATGAGGCCCCCTGTCCACATGTTCCAAGTTTGCCCGAAGTAGTCACCAGCTCCTGTTCTTAGTTTCTCGTGGAAGCACACCTTCGAAGCTAGACTGTTTCTCAGAGTAATAGAATTTGATTTATAGAAATTGTCAGGATAGTTGATTCCCCCCTGCCCCAGAAGTCACATATTCTCTAAATCACCAAATTCTTTTATATGAATTCTTAAGTATCTCAAAGCTCGAGCAAGTCAGTTACCTGTTATTCAGGCCATTATAAACCCACTTGGGTCCTTCAGTCATCGGAAATGTGATTTCTTCTTTCTCTCCTGGCGGGAATGCCCGGAACCGTTGCGATCTGAGTGGTATTTAGCGCGGGGAAATTTAGGAATTAGTCACTGTCAGGGGCCAGGAGGAATGAATGCAGCCAGGTGTGTGTCATTAACCCCAGTACCTGGCAACAGGTGAAGTCGGGGCCTGGCCTGCAGCGAAGGCCCCCGGGGGAATGTTTGTAACGCGGCCTGAAGAGGAGGGCCCTCGGTTCAGGCCGGAGGTGGAAGGAGGACTTCCCGGAGGAGGTGAGTGAGAGTGAGCCGAGCCAAGCCGCAGGGGAGAGGGCGCCCCAGCTGAGCGGAGGCTCGGAGAAGCCCAGGGGCCGAGGTGAGGACCCCCAGGGAAGGCCGGAGCTTCGGCTGTAGGTGGGTCAGGCCCCGGGGGGAGGGGAGCAGACGCAGGTGCTGGGAAGGGAGAGTGATGAGGAATTATGACCACACTCACGACGCAAGCAGCCAGAGCCAGCTCTGCCCCCAAGCCCCCCATCATCTCCGTGGACCTGAAACGGGCCGGGTCCACCAGCTCCGTCTGCAACCCCTGAGCGTCCAAGGAGAAAGCACTTGTCTGCGGGGAGATGGGCTTTGGGCTTGGTTTTAGACACACCCTTGGCCTATGACTCCCGGCAGGAGCCCCAGAAAAGAGGGGAGTTGCCGGTCCGCCGGGCGGAAAGGGGACATTTTCGTGCAGCGCGTGTTGGGTGTGGCTCGTGCCCAGTGGGGTTCGTGGGATATGCGCTGAAGGAGCAGATATACGGGCCCACATGGGGCCCAGAGCGCAGGGATCTGCACACCCGGCCTGGGTATTTTCGGCTTCATGGGCCACCAGCCGTGCCGCCGTGGGGACAGCAGGCATCCACGGAAGGGGTGCCCACACTCCAGGAAAACTCGGGGGGGGCGGGCGGTGCAGAAACCCGTGGCAGGCTGGGTTCCCCCGCGGCCTGCCCCAGGCCGGCCCCGGAACCAAAGGCCCCAGAGTCGTGAATTTTCTGTGTCCTCGTCCATCTGAAGGTGTCTCCGTGTCGGCGTGCGTGGCCGCTCGCTTGGCTAGGGGGAGCATTTTAGGCGGACAGCTGGGTCCCTCCGCTGTTGGGGGTGTTCATTCTCCCCCGAGGCCAGTGCCACTGCCTAGAAGTTTCTCTGAGCCCCTGGCTCTCCTGCCGCAGGTGGGTCTGTCTTTCTCTCTGGTGCCTTCAGGACTTTCTCTGTATCCTTGATGTCTTGCGGTTTCAGTGACAGCATCTGGATGGGGATCTTTGTTTCCTCCAGGTTATACCCATTAGCTTTCCTTGGCAGGACTCTCCCACCTGAGGATCCTTCTCCCCCAAGCCCTCCTTTTCCAGCTTTTTCCCCAACACCACTACTCTGCCCTGCTCTGCTCTTTCTGGGGGACCTATTAAGTGCACTTCATCTAAAGTACATATTTTTTCTACTCTTTCCTTTTTTTCTTCCTTCCTCCCTCCCTCCTTCCCAATTTATTTATTGAGAGAGACCGAGCGTGAGCGAGCAGGGAGGGGCAGAGAGAGAGAGAGAATCCCAAGCAAGCTCCACACCCAGCGCAGAGCCCGAGGTAGGGCTCGCTCCCATGACCCTTAAATCAGGACCTGAGCCGAAACCAAGAGTTGGCTTCACCAACTGAGCCACCCAGGCGCCCCATTCTCTTCCCTTTCTTACTGTGAGTCTGATCCAGACCTTGCATGAGACTGTATGAAGTCATCCAAGGAGCAAGTCTTCCCGTGAGGCTGACTCCCAGCCAGTCCCCAGGTGTTCCTAGGGGGCTCTCCTCGTGCACGGTGCCACGAGGCGCCCAAGGGCTTAGTTGTCCTGTTTGTTCAAAGTTAGGTGCCACCTTTGTGAATCTTCAGTATAATTCCATCACGTGGGTACTGTCATTGCTCTCATCTCACAGATTTTGAGAAAACCGAGGCCCAGAGAGTTCACAACCCCTCTGGTCCCCTGGCTGGTAGCTAGCCCTCCGCTCTCTGCAAAGTGCCCAAGCATGCTCGTAGATGATGTTAGTGGCAGGACACAGTAAGGGCGTGAGGCTCATAATAACTTTACGAAGATTTTTTTTTAAATTAAAGCATTTAATAAGTGATACTCTTCCGTGATTCAAAAATTAAAACTGCTCCCCAAAATTGCCTTCCCACAACTGTTCCTATGCACCCGCTGTAGGTGATCACTTTTCCGACTTTCTGGTCTACCTGCCGCTGTTTCCTGGTGAGGATGCGGGCAAGTATGAGCACGCCGTCTTGCTCTTCTCTGCTTCCTTCCGCAAGAGTGAGCGTCCAACGCTGTGTGATTTGTTTTTTTTCTGATTCCACTTTTTATACCAAATGCGTAGATTTTTTTTTTTCTGACACCAAATATGCATCGTTTTTCTACCCCGGTTCTTCAATTCTGTGTCACCAGCTGGGGGTCCAACAATCCAATTCAGTTCTGAGGCCACCGACCCAGAGAGAGCGTCAGATCCTCCTGGCACCCCCTCTGTTCAGACACCGGAACAAGTGGGGCCCCCTGGGGACTGGTGCTTCTGCCCAGCTGATTACAAATTTGAGGGTTCACACAACCCTTGTCCCCCATCAGGTTCGATAATGCGCGAGCGTGACTCACAGAACTCAGAAAAGTGCTTCTGCTCCAGTTCTAGCTTCATTATAAAGGACACAACTCGGGAAGAGCCAGGCGGACGAGCCGTGGAGGGGCGGGGGTGGCAGAGCCACATGGAGCTTCTGCAACCTTTCTAAGCCCAACATGTTCCCAACCCATCAAAGTGTCCACCAGCCCAGGAGCTTTTAGGTTTTATTGCGGGTTCGTTATGTAGACACAACTGATTACATCAGTAGCCACAGGCGATTGAACCCAATCTCCAGACCCTCGCCCCTCGGAGGTCATGGGGTGCACTGAGACTTCCAGCCCTTTGACCCTGGCTTGGTCTCTCTGGGCCCCTGGGCCCCCATCCTGAAGAAGTCCGCCCCCCCCATAAGCCGTCTCATGAACATACGAGAGAGAGTCAATTTCAAAAGTTTCAATTCAATAGTCAACTTCAAAAATTTCAAAAGAAACTGGGACAAAGGCCCAATATTTATTTTCTATTACAATAAAGCCGTACTTCTTTTGACCCTGCTTTTTGGCTTAATATAACTAGATGAGTCTTCCACGGTCTAGCCAGTGGGTACCCATTGATGGACAATTTAATCACTTTCCGTATTTTGTTAACGACAAGTAAAGCCATGGTGAATAAGGCCACAGCTCTCATGCACTCACATGGGCATCTGTGTGCGGGGTAGACGCCTAGGAGGGGGCTGCTGTGGGAGGGGTAAACGCTTCTGTGGTTTTGGTGGATGTTCTCATATTTGAGGAACGTGTCATTGTCATCCCCACTTCAGAAAGTCACCTACCTGAGGCTCAAAGAGGAGAGGTCGTTTCCCCAAAGCGACACGGCTAATGAGGAGGTAGGAAGGACACCCCTTATTCAGGGGGTTGGCTAGAGTGGAGAATGCTGTTGGGGAGAAGCACAATCAAGGGGCTCAGCGGTTGGAGCATCAGGAGAGCAACGAGTGGGATGAGGTCCAGCATGGAAGGCGGTGGGAGCCATTGGTAGTTGCTGAGGACTGTTCCCTTCCTCATCATGTTCCTGGAGGTGATGGACTTCTTTCTGGAATTTGGATAACATGGGGGAGTGCCGTGGGAACCCTTAGCAGCACAGCGTGTCTGTTCCCCGTCCTTACTGTTGGTAGTACTTCCTTCTGCATGGGCTGATTGTTGGGCGGTCGAGCCCTTTGCAGAAGCGCTAGCCCCTCACCCCACCTCCTCTCCTAAAAACAGCTTTTGCATCTTTTCACCGAGATGAGAATCTTTTCCTCATTGAGAATGCAAAACCCAAGGTCCGTATCCATACATGCCAGGCATTTTGGGGGTGTCTGTAAAGCCCCTTCTGTAAAAACTTGACCCCACCCCCGATTAGACCTCTGTGGCACAGTTGAGGCCACACAACCCCACTGCTGTGCCATATCCGACTGGACCAGGGCTGGGCACGGAACAAGCCCTCCGCCGGGAGCTCAGAAGTGTGATGGTGTGAAGGAGCTGGTCAGATGTTGAGGGTGAAAGACCTCAGAAGGGGCCCCTTTTCCACCTTCTACACAGAGCGTTGAAGAAAGGCGGGCTCTAGAGATAGACCAAGGAGCAGGGAAGCCACCCTTCTGGGAGAGCGTATCAGCACAGAGCCCATTTCTCAGTGATGCTTCCTACGAGGACAGGCTGTACTTTATACATGGATTTCGTGCAACCATACGTTTCCCTTTCCTGTGGTAATCCCTCCAGTTCCTGACTCAGCTATGGGATGAGAATTCGAACGGGGGCACCCTCTTCTACCTTAGCGAGCGGGATCTGGTACTCACCAGCTCTTGCTGCCTCGAGTCCTAGGGAAAAGGGAGAGCTCTGTCTCTGGTACCAAATCCTGGCTCTATTGTGAGTGCGCCGAACTCGGCCCCGTCAGTCTCCCCCCAACCAATCACCAGGCCGGGACCGTACTGCCCAAGGATGGCCCCGGGCTCCGAGGCTCACAAAGCTCTTGGACCAAAGGATGTTTGGGTGCTCTTTCGAGAAGCAGGGAAAACGAGAGATGGGGAGCAAGACCCACAAGGGCGTGTTCAGGTGCCTAGTTGTCCAAGGCTGTTGATGAAGGCAGCGTGCCCGTCTTGAGTTAAGTGAATTAAGTCTTTCTTCCAAGTGAAACCATGGTTTTCATCAGTTCCCAGCCTGCCATTGTGAAATGCATCTTGACAGACGTGTTCGGAGACTCCTTTCCAAGCGCACATGTCTCTAGCATTGGTCACTGGAGAAAAGCCAGTGACATTTTTATTTCTCTCCATGCTCCATGGCCCAACCACAGTCCTGGTGTCCTAAGTAGGGGAAAGAGGTCATTCGAGGGGAAAATAGGCCTTCTTTTAAAATGGTGTTAGGAGAGACTGCTTCCCGTGTTGCAATGCAACTGTAAGTTGGGAGCCAATCAGTGTGAAGCTCATTATGGGGGGCCCGTCACCGCCTGGGGCAGGGCAGCCAGAGTTTCAGGGTTGAACCAGCCATGTCTTAAATACCCACGTGCTCAGTTGCTTAGCTCAAGAACCAGGGGAAAGATTTTCCTACTAATTAATTGACCAGCCTTGGGATCAAGGAGGCCTAATTACAGGTATAGGTTAGAGATCAGGAAACACCGTGTTAGAATTGCACTGAATCTTCTCCAAAGTTAATTCGGTCGCTAATGCCGGCTCAGGCATTTTAAATGTGACCCTAGCTTAGGAACAGGATAGGATAAGTTCTAAGGGGGGTTTTCCTTTTCTCTTGGTTTATATAAACACAAAGCCAGCATTAAAACAAACAAACAAAATAATCTAATTCCTTAGAATCTACAATTTACCAGGCCCCTTCTCCTCTATGCCTCCCCCGAGCCCAGCCTCCCCCGAGGCCCACTTGTCCTCAGCCCCTGTGCCCTCCATTCTGCCTCCCAGAGGCCTGAGGGAGCTGGCCTACGTGGATTCCTCCTCACAGCGGGCAGAATGGGAAGCCAGAGGCGGAGGCGAAGGTCAAGGTTGGAGACCTCACAGTTAACTCGATTAATTCGTAAATAGCTTGTCTTGCACATAACTCTGTCATTTTTGCTTAGTGCGCATTCCTCCCTTTGCCTCCCTCATGAGGGTGGAGTAAGGATTTGGGGTATTTACTGCTATAAGCTCAGTACTTAGCCAAGCACTCAGCCCTTGGTTGCATTCTGTGAACATTGGTCCAGTGAATGGAGACACAGTGAGTACCACAGGGTTCTGGCCTTGATGGTCTTGCAAGCTGCTGGAAGATCAAGCACACAGACCGTCACTGGCCCAGGAGTCTGGTGACAAGTGGGGTGCCGTGGGAGCAAAGGGGAGCACGGTCCACTGTTTGGGACAGGACACAAACAGACGCTTGTCGGGGACGATGCTCCTCCTCTGACTGGTCCCGCGAGTCACCACAGTCGCCCGTCTTGACCCCGGCCAGGGCTACCTGTCCCCATGGGGAGCCCCCAGCCTTGGCGGTCTTCGCCGTGCCCACCTGAATGGTGGGGGTGCTCCCCCTATTTGTAGACGCCCGCAGGCCGGGCTGCTGTGGCCTCAGTGGTCTCACACGGTGAGCGCTCGCCCAGCCCGGGCTAGACGGCTTTGCAGGGCTGAGAGTTTCTCAGAGGCTAAGTATTTGTCTTTTGAAATTGATGTGGAATTTTGCTCAAAGTGGAAGAGATAATTTGAATTTTCTTATGATTTTTTTTAAAAGTTGGACTTTACTAAGAAGAAACCATTCGTTTGGCTTGGCTGTGTTAAGTTTTACTTCCCTCGCATGGTTACACATTAAAAGCGTCATGTCACGGTTGACTAGTTGACATAAGGCCCGTTTTGAAGGCATTGAAAAAAGTATTTGTCATTTTATTTTGCAAGTTTTTGTTTGTATTTTGGAGCCAACAGACAATGTTTTCAATGCCTTGGAAGGTTCCCGAGCCGCAACCCTGGCTGCCCAGGGGGTTCGTTACTAACGTGGGTCCAGTATTGCCCACGTTCCGACGATCGGTCTGGAGAGAGAAAGCGGGACACCGGATGTTTCTGTTAGTCCTGGGTCCAAGAGCCGTGGTTTTGTAGGAGGCCGTCTCAAAAGGTGATGGCTTCTGAAAGATGGCCACTTGTTCCTTCCCACAAGCCCGCGGGTCAGCCGTGGGGTTCGGCCGCCCTGGGCCGGTGCGGCTGATGTCAGCGGGCTGGCTGGAATGTCTACGGTCGGCCGGGGCTTGGCTTGGGACTGGCCGGTCTGGCGTGGCCGCGGCCAGGGGGGCCTGGGCTCCGCTGCACGTGTCTCCCAGCAGGCCAACCCGGGCCCGTTCTCACGGCAGAGCTGGAAAAGGGGGTGGGGGGCTCCAAATCCTATTCCGGGCAAGGCAGAAGCCGTCCGGAACCAAGGGGCACAGCGATGAGCTTTGGGTCTTGAGGAGTGACTGCAAAGTGACACTGCCAAGGGCGTGGCTGTCGAGGAGGTGGGGGACTGGGGTCACCGTTCGGTGACGCCGAGTTCTGTCTGTGCTGTCCAAGGCAAATCTATGTCGCCGCAGCCTTCTGCCAAAGAACCAAGTTGCAAAATGCACGCTTGCTGAGATGCTCCCGGCCAGCCTCGGGCTGTGGGGCATCCACAGGCACCTGGTGGTCTCCAAGCTTTCCCGGAGGGGGCAGCACAGTCTGTGGGACCAGAGGTCAGCTCTTATCTGCTGCTTGTCTGCTTCTGAGCAGGTGAATTAGCCCCAGAGTCCTGGCAGCTTTGGAGGCTGGAGGGGGCAGCAGGGCTGTGCACCGGGTCCCAAGGGCCCAGGGAGATCGTACGAGTCGGGGGCTTGGGCTGCTGGACGTGTCGAATGAGCTCCGTAAGCATTAGTGGCCATCGTTTTTCTCACCGGCTTCCCAGAGCCCGGCTCCTGGTCCACGTGTGGGGAAGTCTGGCCACCGAATGAGTTCATGATGTGAGCCCGGCTTTTCTGAGAGCAGAGACATGGAGAGCACGTGAGGGTGAGGAGACAAGGACATAAGGCCGGGCCGGTGGGGTCTCTCTAGTGACAAAATGGCTCCCCGGTCCCCTGTCCCAAGTCCCAGGCCTGGGCTGTTACATAAGCAACAGGTGACCCGCCCGAGACTATTGAAGGACGGGAAGAAGGCTTTTTCTAAGAACTTCAAACGCGTCCTTTTCCCTAGTAGAATGGTAAACCACAATGACTGTGAAGGGCGAGGGAATATTATTGGGGGGTCCCAAGTGCCTTGAGCTGGGTGCGGAGGAGGGGCTGGATGAGAGCCCCCTTCTGACGGACAGACTTGGCCGGAGGGCAGGTTGCTGCTGGAGGCGGGACGTTGGTGGGAGAGGATTAGAATGTTCTCAGGGTAAAGGACGAGGGGTGGGTCCTCTCACATTTGAAATGGGACGCTTTGGCTCAGGAGGAACCTTCCAGGCATGGGAACTCTGGAGCCCAGATGGTGGGAAAATCCTCCGAAAACTTTGGGATTTGGGTCTGTGCAGCCGGGCGGCAGCTGCGGACCTGGAACCGGAGCCGACCCCAGGTGGGACCACCTGCTCGGCTCCACGCATTTTCCCACCCTGGTGGTGGGGGGGCGGGCCTTTCTCACTGCAGGGAGCACGGGGAAAGCGGAGAGACGCGGTTTATAGAAAGCCTCGAGGCGGCGGGCATCCCCCGGGAAGCCTGGCGGAGGCTCCGCGTCCATTACCGAGAAGGCCCAGAGCAGCCGGATCTGCGCGGTTTTCCCGTAGAAAACTGAAAACTCCCGCAGAGGCTGTCAGTACGTCCGCTGCTGATGTCACCTTCTCTGTACCCACAGAGCTGTGTGGCCAACCCTGGGCCATGTGGACTCCGTAAATTTGGAGTTTATAATTGTTCTGACAGGCTAGGGACTGGATCTTCTCTCCCAATTATCTATGAAAAAGCAAATGAAGAGTGTAATTCTGATTGCACGGTACCCAGCCTGCCGTCAGGAGAAGCTCCATGATCTTTCCAAGCATCTGGTACCATGTCGTGAACTCATACGGGGACGGCCAGTGGCTCTCTTAGGCCCCCCGAGTGCCGGTGGGTGACGTGCTCCGGGTCTTGTCCTTGAAGTCACCCACAGAAGCACTGCAGGCAGCTAATTTCAACGGTCTCCTTTAGGAAGCCCCTGGAATCCCCTTCTGGAAAGCTCCCAGAAGGAGCTGAGGGCCTAGGTCTGGGGTCAGGGGGCCTGGGGACCCACCCCAGCTCTGCTGCTCGCTTCCCTGGTTAGTTCCTCATTCTCTCTGAGCCTCAGTTTTCCCAACTGTGAAATGGGGATGATAAAAGTACCCACAACCCCCTGCCGACCGTCTGAGCCCCCGTGCCAGGTTTAGGAGCGGACCACCTTTGGGGGGGGGGTCCTCCAGCCCCGAGGACAGCAGCCGGGGGTCTGCATCCTGACGGCGGCAGCTCGAAAGTGCTGGAACCACCCAGCTCCATCCCAACCGCGTTCCTGACTCACAGACACTTTCAAGATAAGCGGTTATTGTGACGAGTAAAATCAGCCTGGTCATTAACAGTCCTGACCCCTGGGGTTATTCTTTTTTTTTTTTTTTTTTTTTTTTTAAAGATTTTATTTATTTGACAGAGAGAAACACAGTGAGAGAGGGAACACAAGCAGAGGGAATGGTAGCGGGAGAAGCAGGCTTCCTGCTGAGCAGGGAGCCCGATGCGGGGCTCGATCCCAGGCCCCTGGGATCTGACCTGGGCTGAAGGCAGACGCTTAACGACTGAGCCACCCAGGCGCCCCCCCTGGGGTTATTCTGAGGATGAAATTGTTCGGGAACAGGTAGAGCCTCAGTGTCTGGGCGGGGCTCCCTGGTGTTGGCCACAGCGATCTCGTGCCCGATTGCTGTATTCAGGGTGTAAAAACACAGGCAACCCCGTTCCGTTTGAATTTCAGATAAACAAATAAAATTTTAGCGGAACCGAGTCCATGGCAATGGCTGGGACCCACTGTGCTGAAAATGACTCGTTGTTTATGTGAAATTCAAACTGAACTGCGTGTCCTCTGGTAATCCTAGATGGAGGGGATTTACTTCCTCAGATTCCAGCAGATGTCTGTCTCTGGCGTGGTTGATCCTTTTACTCCCTAATTGGAAAAAAAAAAAAAAAAAAAAAAAAAAAAAAAAATATATATATATATATATATATATATGTATGTATGTATGTATATATAGCAGTTTCTGAGTACTAGAACTTATTTTGACAATTACCAAACCTGGCAACAATACAGAAGAATTGTCATTCTCTTTGCATCCCGGGCAGGGTGTAAGCCGGAATGATTTCTTATGTAAACAGTTTGTCAAAATGATTGAAGAACTTGCAAATGTTCCTACCCCCACACTTTGATTACAAAAGTGTTCAATCACAATGTTGCCCAAAATAGCAAAAGAGCTGGGGGAAAAAAAAATCCATTGCTCAAATAATACTGGTAATATGAAATTTTCCCCCAAATTTTCCAGCAAGAAGAGAGACGTTCTCTGATGCCTGTCAGTAAAGGTTTTGGTGGAGCGACAAAAAAGTAAGGAACAAAAACGCAGCCTCCTGGTTTGGCTATGGTCGGCCCGGGAGCAGAGGCTTTGGAAGTGACTGTGCAGGTTCAGGGGACGTCCCGTCCCCCTGCCGTGAACGCGGCAGCTCGAAGCTCGGCCCCCAATCAGCAGCTCTGATTCCTTGACCAGCTGGGTGAAACTGGAAATCAGAGGGTTCGGTTCAAGTCTCAGGAAACACATGGAATTCAGACACAATCCTCACAGCAGGACGGGTCGGGAGCACCATCTTGGCCAAAGGGAGGTGCCCCTGCCGGTGTCTGAGGTGGCGCGTAAGGGTCCAAACGTGCTTAGGCTCAGCCTGGTGGCCGGGCCCCAGGAGGAGTCCGCTGTGCTCCTTCTGGCTGGTTCTCTGTCTGCAAAGGTCATCTCGTGTGTTTGCTGGGGCGTCGGAGGGGGGCACGGCGGCCAGGCCGAGCACCAGCTGGACTCCTCCACCAGATATTCGGGAACACGTGGGTTGCTGACTTCCTGCGACATCGAGGAGTGTGAACCAACCCCCACAGACTTTGGGCTGGGGGCTGGGTCTCCGGAGAGGCTCCCCGGAGGACACGGTGTGGGAGGGCTGGTGGGGTCCCCTCCCCTACCTTGCCATTGCAGTGGGGACTCAACTCCCCGGGAAAGAGGTGAGAACACGCACACGATGGCGGAGAGCGCGCCGGAGCTGCGTGGCCCTGGGGGCCCCAAGGCCCCTTCCCTTCCCCGGGGACAAGCCCGGGGTTGCCTCAGGCCACCTTATCCACGAGACCCAGGAAGCCCAGGGCTTGGGCCCCACAGCACTTCCAGGCTCCTGCAAGAATGTTGTGACTTCTCATAAAATCAGAAGAAAAATGAGTATTATAACAAGAGTGAATATCTAATAACACATCCAGCCTCGGTGGCATTCGTCTTTGTAATAGCACTGCTGTAAAATACACTTTGTAAAGCTTCTTCTGGAGGAGGGGACAGGGTGTCTGCGTGCTTGGGGCCCGCGGGCACCTTGCCAGCTATGGCAATCTCTGCAGACCCGTTTTGTTGTGGAGTTTGGGAGGAAGGCGGGGGGTGGGCCGTGTCCAGCTAGAGGGTGTGCGTGACCCCGGGGACTCCCAGAAACTCTGTGCGGGTGGGGATAGGAGGGCCGAGGTGCTGGGGGTCCGGGGTGCACCCCGGGGGCATCTGGGAGGCCCGAGTGCGATGGGCTTGTTCTGACAGGTGACGGTGAAAAGTTCCTTGATGCTTTGTGCCTCAGTTTCCCTATCTGTGAAGTAGGGCTTCTCACGGGACGGCTGGGAGTGCTCTGAGGAGTGCACGATGGGCACGTGTCATCTGTACGAGTCACGAGCAGGGCACCGACAGGAAGAGAGGAGGGAGGGCCTGTGTTGCTGAGAAGCAAGGCCAACCGCCTTCACCCTACAACGGCTCCACCCCGGGCAGCAGAAGTTCCCTCAGGGCCCTTCTCGGCCTCAGCAAGGCTGTGATCCAATTCTGCAGAAGGACTCTGGGTTGTTGGAAGGTGCACCAGGCCAGACTGGGGGTCCTGAGTGCTCCCCTTTGCAGAGAACCGTGTTGGAGGAATGGCGAAGAGGCAGGGCGTGACCTCGTGGGGGGTCCCCTGTGTCAGCAGGACGTCTGCAGCCAGCTCGGCAAGGCTGGGGGTGCCTGTAGGGACAGCTGGGGAGACAGGTGCTGGTCACCAAGCCTCCAGCCAGCCCGCTAAACAGCTGGGAAGGACACCCAAGCCAGGAGTGGAAATAGTTGTTCAGAACCTCCGGGGGGGGGGGGGTGGCTCCGGGCGGGCCCCTGCCTTCTGGAATCTGGTCCTACGGGTACAGGCCTCCGGGGAGCCATCCACGGGCGGTCAGAGCTCCAGGAGACAGGGCCCCGGGGCGCTAGCCATTCCAGAGGCTGCAGTACGGGGTGGCCACTGAGTCAAAAGGCTGGGCCGCCAATCCGGGCTCCCCATTCCCTGGCTCTGTGACTCAGGGCAACCGCCGTGTGCCCCGGTTTCCTCATCTCTGGTTTCTGTGGGGGTGAAATGAGATCATACGTCTGAGTGTTTTGAAAACCGGCCCCAACTCCCTGTTGCTCTCCCTTTTTGCCCAGAGCTGGGGGAAGGCACCAGGAGGGCTTCCTGGAGAAGGCAGTCTTTGAGTGAGCCCTCAAAGGATGAAAAGGCGTGCCCAGAAGGTGTGCTCCTCTGGGGGAGGGGCTTTCAGACCGAGGGAAAGGCAGGGGAGCGAGAGCAGATGGTAGGCTGTGGACCGGCATGTGGGCCCCCGAGGCCGGGATGTATCTGAGCGCAGGTGAGTGAACATGTGTGTGGGTGCACACACTTGTGAGTGCACGAGCGGGTGGGAGTGGGCATGTGGGCTGGTCTGCTGAGGGCAGTGGGGACCTGGGCCCTGGAGAGTAGCAGGGAACAGAGGGATAAGGGACTGTGGTTGTGCAGGGCCGCGGCGGGGGTGGGGGCTTCCCCTGTAGACCCCGGGGGAGCCATGACTGGGTCTGAAGCAACAGGGACGGACGACGACGAGGGTGACACTCTAGAAAGGGCACTTGGGTTCCCCACCGAGGGTCAGACAGGGCCTGAACACCGTGAGCCCCGGGACAGGAGCCCAGCCAGACCAGAGGCAACAGAGGCTGGAGGGAGCCGCCAGCCTGCTTGCAGGACGATTCTCCCAGGAGAGATTTAAGGCTGGTGATGTCTCTCACCCCATCCTGTGCCTCGTGGGGGGAGCTTGGCCGCCCCTGAACTTGGCCCCACGTGGAATGAGTTTCTGTCCCAGAAAAGCTCAAGAGCCTCCAGGCTGGGCTGAGCGGCTGGGTAGCCCTGAGGTCCCTTATCAAAGAAAGCACTGCCCCGGGCGGCTGTGGGGACAGCCCTGTGACAGGCTGGCTGTGGCTTGGGGAGGTCCCTGGAGGCCTGGCGTGTGGCGTCCTCTCGTCCCGGCCCAGTCGTGCCCTGCCAGACGGACGCTCCGGGGAGAAGGGGCATGAGAGCAGGGTGCCCTGGGGGAGGCCGCTGCTGGAGGCAGCGCTGTCTGCTTGGCTCTGGGGCCCCGGGGGGCTGCTTGGTGACGTGGCCCTTGTGGATGGAGGCCGGCGTCGACAGAGGGCCTCGTCTCCCTGAACGCTCACTGCACTCCCAGGGGCCGTTCCTGCTCCCACCTGCACAAGAGGAGACGGGAAAGGCAGGCAAGGGGTCCAAGCTGAACTTGAACTTCGGACCTGGGAGCCTGCCGTCTTAGCCTCTCCACCACTTCTAGCCCAGGGTTTCCCAACCTCCTCAGCACCACGGGCATCTTGTGCGAAATCCTCCTCCCTCGTGGGGCTGTCCCGGGCGTTATCTGGTATTTAGCGATCCCCCCCCCTGGGGTGACAACCAAAGATGTGTTCAGAGATCCCTGGATGTGGACAAGTGATCCTCCCAGGGGATCCAGCAACTCAGCTCTTCGGGAGGCGAACCTCAAAATCCCTAGGGCTGCCCCTGTCTGCGCTCTGAGCCTCGCTGCGCGGCCACGCGGCTCGGTCGGGTGGCCGGCCGAGATCTCCCCGAAGTCAGCCCTTCTGCCCACCTTTCTGACCTGTATCCTGTTTCACTGGTGTGACCCCGAACAGAGCCTTAGCCTTGGGGGGGTTTACGTGAGCCTTCGGCACCTTCAGATGCCGCTTTATCAAGCCACAGGCCACTCTCAGGTCCAACCGGCTAAGGTCAAGTCCATAGCAAAATCACAGGGCTCTTGGGTCCCCTGTGCGGTGTGAGGAGGAGCATGAGGAGGGCCTACCAGACTCACCGCCTTCCCGGAGGAGGGGCG
>CM053610.1:2253728-2273582 GCA_028646535.1 Procyon lotor | reverse complement strand
AGCCTCGCTGCGCGGCCACGCGGCTCGGTCGGGTGGCCGGCCGAGATCTCCCCGAAGTCAGTCCTTCCGCCCACCTTTCTGACCTGTATCCTGCTTCACTGGTGTGACCCCGAACAGAGCCTTAGCCTTGGGGGGGTTTACGTGAGCCTTCGGCACCTTCAGATGCCGCTTTATCAAGCCACAGGCCACTCTCAGGTCCAACCGGCTAAGGTCAAGTCCATAGCAAAATCACAGGGCTCTTGGGTCCCCTGCGCAGTGTGAGGAGGAGCATGAGGAGGGCCTACCAGACTCACCGCCTTCCCGGAGGAGGGGCGCAGGAAGTGAGGCCCAGACGGGAAGTTCATGTCCTCTCGGGTCCGGCGGACCCTCGCGGGAAGCATCTCCTAGGAGGGCAGGTGTATGTGCTGAGGGCTGTTCCCCCCAGAGGCTGCGGAGACTGGAAAATGCTAGGCCCCAGCAAACTCCCCGCAGCAGCCTGCGTGACAAAACCCTAAGGCCACCCCGGCCCCCTTTAGAAACAAGATGCCCAGGAATATTCAGGGATGGGGTTTCCTCAGAAGAATGGAGGACGCACACGTGCCCCTTGAAGACGGGGGCACAGACCGAAGGACGTGGCTCTGAGCCAAGGGTCACCAAGGGTCGTCAGCAGCCCAGGGGGGTCCCTAGAGGCCGAAGGGGAGGACTATGGACTCTGGGTGAGCAGGGGAGGGGGGCGCCAGAGGGCTGAGAGCCGGGATCGACCTCACGGGGGCCATGTTTCAGGAGAACTGCATGGGCTGGAGGCAGGAGGGTGGGGGGCGGCGAGGGGGTCCATTAAGAAATTGACTTGACGAGGGAGCAGGAGAGCCAGGCCCGCAATCAGCCCGGATCCAGAGGCACCCTGCAAGGGACAGAGAGGACCCAGTGGGGCAGGAGCCGTGGGATCAGACCCACTGCTGGATGAGTGAATCCAGCTGTTTCCAGTCCCTGCTGCCCTCCGCTTGAGGTCCATGGACCAGGGAGGGAAGGAGGGCGAGCTCAGCCGGCACGCGTGCTGGCCTGATTCTTGCCGGGGGATCTCAGGACCCCGGATTCACAGTCTGACCTGATGGTGGGCGAGCGTAGGAAACGGGGACTTTCCCCGACGGGCCGATGGGAGGAGCAGCGGATGACGCTGAACGGCAAAGACACAGGTGCTGGACTGAGGGCAAAAAGCTCTGTGATTCTCAGCCCTCCCTGTGTTGTAGGATTAGGAACACGACTTTGGGGCTTGGCCCATCAAGACATTGGCTCCCCGGTCTCGTGAATATGGGCCGGCCCGTGGCTGGCCTTGGGCAGCTGAATGGGCCCAACTGGTGGCGTGCCAGCCTGGAAGCCAGGCACCCGGAGCCTGTGTGAGTTTTGCTCTCTTGGAGCCCACCTGGCTGCCATTCGAGTAAGCCCAGAATAGCACATAGGGGTGAGAAACCCTACGTGCGGGAGACCAGTTACCCAGTCAAGACCATGCTGGGCCTGCTGACAGCCCGCCAACCCCACACACGCGAGAGCCCAGGCAAGATCAGGGGAGTTGTCAGCCTGACTGTAGCTGACCGTGGACGGAGGGAGTCTTCAAGGCCTAGAA
Source organism: Procyon lotor (assembly GCA_028646535.1). Lineage (NCBI taxonomy): Eukaryota > Metazoa > Chordata > Mammalia > Carnivora > Procyonidae > Procyon > Procyon lotor. Next base: position 2,271,982 of record CM053610.1, on the reverse strand, counting down.
GAGCCACTGGCTGATCCCTAGACCCCCGAATAATAATAGGCATTTGTTATGGCGAGCTGTTGACTTTGGGCCTGTTTGTTACGTGGCAGAAGCTAACTGACACACAGCAGGTAGAGCAAGACAGAAGACTTGACTGGCCCCAAATCATACTCGGGTGCATGTTGGATCCAATGCAGACCCTGCCCCCAGTGGAACCAGTCCCCCAGTAATACCTCTAGAGTCAACGAGGCAGGCGGTTGATTCAGTGACCTCAGAACCCTTTCCAGGAGAAATCAGCTTCATCACGACTGCACGTGGCCTAGGAAACCCGCAGTGTTCCTCACGTGGCAGACAGAGCCACAGAGAACATCCAAGCAGATTTGTAGCTCAGAGGAATTTCTTAGTGCCTCACAGGGCTTGTGGCTCGGGACGTCCTGGGCTGTAGTGAGGAGAGAGGAACACAATGGAGACAAAGGGTCCAAATGCAGCTCTCACTCACTTCATGGGACACGTGGCTGGGGGGGTCCTCGTAGTTCTGGGAAGGCACGGCTTAGTGGGCGGATACCAACACCCTTCCCCGACGCTGCTCTGCCACCAGGATCCAGGGTTCTACTTAGCCAAGGGAGGTCCGGGGGGCTGGGGGGACCCCTGTGCTCTGCAGGTCTTCCCCGACCATCAGCTTTCCCATCGAGACCTGAGCTAGCAGCCACGCCGCCCCGTGAAGAGTCCGGACATTGGTGTTGCAGGAAGGCGGCAAGGTGTGCTCAGAACGGCTTAGCACGGTGGTCACAACCACGGACTTGAGGTCAGGTAGAGACCCGCCCCCTGGCAGCCGCCTTGGGACTTTTCCAATCCTCTTGTCCTCCTCCTCGTGGAAGGAGGACAGTAACACCGACCGCGGGAACCAAAGGACAGGAGTGATGACCGGAGGCCACACTGGGGCTCTTCAGCATGCACAGAAGAGGCTGTCCCATGATAGGCTCGTGATAAACAGTGGCTGAACCCACTAGAAAAAATGTAGGAATGATTCACTCAACACCTACTATGTGCCTAGCGCTTTGCCTAGTGTATCCGGCAGGGTTCGCCAGAGAAACAGAACCCATAGGCTGTGTGTATGTGTGTGTTAGTGACAGATGGAGAGAGAGATTTTAAGGAATTGGCTCACGCAGTTGTGGGGACTGGCAAGTCAGAGATGTGTAGGGCAGGCGGGAAAGTCTGATAGGAGTTCTGTGTTAGTCTTGGAGCAGAATCCCTTAAGAAAACCTCAGTTTTTGTTCTTCAGGCCTTCAACTGATGGGATGAGGCCCACCCACGTGATTGAGGGTTATCTCCTTGACCACATCAAGCCGATTGTAAGCATTAATCACATCTATAAAATGCCTTCTCGGTGACACCCAGTAGCATCAGCCTAACAGTGGGGCACCATGGCCTGGCCGAGATGACCCAAAAAACGAGGGATGCGCTATCCTACATCTTCAGAGCCCAGCCGATAGGTCTGCATTTGTGGGCCTGTGCGCGGCAGAATTCTAGTGTGGCCCCCAGGACGCCCTTCTCTGTCGTGGTGCCCTGGGTAGTCCCTTCCCCAGGAGTGTGGGCAGGACCTGGGGACGGAATGGGATCTCGCCCTGCGATTAGGTCCTGCTATCAGCACAGATGCATTGCAGAGGGGACGAAGGCTGTCCGTCGGCGGATTGCGAGCTGACTAGAAGGGAGAGCATCTGGTGGGCCTGGCAAGTCTGTGTCCAGAAGTCGGAGACAGAAACAAGGGGGATTCAAAGCCAGAGTGGTTTTGGACATGAGAGGCTCTCTGGTGCCGGCTTCGGGGGTGAAGGGGCTGTGCGGTCACCGTGGGAGGCCCCCGGAGCTGGCAGAGGCCCGGGGCCGGGAGTCAGTCTGCCTTTGGCTCAGGAGAGGATTCCAGGGTCCTGGGATCCAGCCCCCCGCCAGGCTCCCTGCTCAGCGGGGAGCCTGCTTCCCTCTCTCCTCCCGACTCCTGCTCTGTCTCTGTCTCTTCCAAATAACTTCCAAGTAAAACCCTCCTGGAGGGGAATGGCGTCCCCTCTTCCCACCTTCAAGACTGTGTGGGTTTGGGGCTGAAGGGCGACAGGTTCACGTGTGGTTTTAGGGGTTTTAAGGCTCCTTGCCGCCCCCTCTGGCAAACCAAGTCCAAGGCCATGGGGCTCACGGGAGGGGCCCCATCCCCCTGCACCAGAGGGCCGTGGTGGGAACTCTGGGGCCTGCACTGCAGCCTCGCCTGGCTCGCCTCCTGGTTCTCTGCCTCTCTCAGCCTGGCCGTCTGCGTCGGGCCACCCAGACCTTGGGACTGGGGCTGGCACACGGGGCCGGGCGTTCCCGGCAGTGACAGGCGGGGCTCAGAAACACGCAGCCCCCCGGCCCGCCCCCGGCGTTCATATGCCCGTGAGCTCTGACGGGCTCACTAACAACAACCGAAAGAATATTTCATGACATATTGACATGTCATGACATGACATGAAAATGACATGAAATCCACACCCCGGTGTCCAGAGTGACGTTTTCCCGGGAGCAGCACGCCAGGTCACCTCGAGGTCTCCCCCATGGGTTCCTGCCGTGATGGCAGAGCTGAGGGGCTGCTCGAGAATGGTGGCCTTGACAGAAAAGGGTGCTGGTGTCTAGCTGGAATTCTGGAAGCTCTCCCTGCCGGTGGTTAAATGGCTGCGGCCCTGAGCCACGGAATGCAAAGCGCCCCTCTCCGTGAGTCCCTGTCGCCTCTCCCAGCCCGTCAGCCGAGGGCTGACAGCTGCCGTCTGGGGCCTCCGAACCCTGGGGACGGCCTGCCCCAGTTGGAATCCCACCGATGGTCCCCCTGCGGCTCCTTCCACAAGCTGTCCTTCCTCTCACCTCGGGGTCTTAGCTCACACTGTTCCCTGTGCACAGACGCTCTTCCCCGCATCCCCACCACCCCGCACAAACTCAGCCGGCGCCCTCGCCTCCTCAGATCCGGGCCAAAGAGTCCACCGAGCCTCCTCGCCCCATGAAGTGAGCTCCCCGAGGTCACTCCTGCTCGGCTTCCCTTGGGGGCACGTTGTGATTCTGCAAACACTGGTTTGTAAACTACTGTCTGCTCGGCCCGCTGTCACAGCCGGGACTGCAGGACGGGGACCTGCGTGGGCTCCGGGCTCCGAGCGGAGCTCCAGGACAAGGGGTTGGCTGGATCAGTGTGTCGTGGCTGCCGGAACAGAGGACCGTGAAGTGGGGGGGCGGCTAGAGCAGCAGGACGTCATTCTGTCACAGTTCTGGAGGCTGAAGTTTAACATCGAGGTGGCAGCTGGATGTGCTCCCTGCAGGGGTCGGCGGGGTGGGGGGGAGACTTCCTGTCTCTTGGAGCTTCTGGGGGCCCCGGGTGGCCTGTAGCTCATGTCCCACCAGCCTCTGCCTCGGGGGCCCCACGGCCCCTCTCTGTTGGAGTCTGGCACTTGCCATCGATTGAGGGTCCACCCGGATAATCAAGGATGATGTCACCTCAAGCTCCCTGATCCTGCAAAGACCTTTTATCCAAACAAGGTCATGTCGACAGTTTCCAGGGATTGGGACCTGATGTCCTTGGGGGCCATAATCCAGCAAACTATGGTTTCCTGGCTCAAAATGTGTGGAGTCGGGGGCGATCTTCTCTTGCCTGTGGCACTTTCTCAGACTTTGTTTGTCAGCTGTTTTCTAGAATGTTCCTCGACTTGGGCTGGTCTGATGTTCTTGTCGGGGCCAGACTGGGTCGCGATGGGAAAGGGGCTCAAGAGAACCTTCTTATCTCATTTCATCAAAGGTCCACACCACACAAGCTGACAGGTGGCTGTGGATGTTGACCTTGAATCCCGGGCTGAGGTCATGGGCTCATCAGGTTGTTCTACTGGGCAGTGTCTCCTGGTTTTTCTCTCCCTTTCCCCGCTGTCCTCTTGGGATGGAGGTCTCCGCTCACGCCACACTTCAGGAGAGGGGTCCTGCTCCACCTCCCGGATGCTGGAGGGCCCATAAACCATTTGGGATTCTTCTTTATGGGAGATTTGTCTCTTCTCCCCAGTTTATTTATTTGTTCAATCATCTCTGTAATCGGTACGGTCTCATGGATATTTATTCTAACCGTGGGTTACAACCCGATACTACTTTATTTATTTAATCACTCGAATCGCTCCAGCGTTGACGGTCTCCCGAGTCGCTTGGACACGGCCCCTTCATTGCGGCTGCTCATCATCGCTGTCGCTTTTTATCATTGCCTCGCTGTCTGGCACTGTGAGATGCCTCAAGTTCACCTGGTATGTTCCAGGGCAGAATAAACCACTTCTGCCAGGAGCCCTGGGTCCTTTATTGGAGAGCGGCAATGGAGGCCGCGCTCTGGGCTGGGCCCAGGCCTTGCTGCGGGGGGTGCTTGCCCCGGGCCGTGCCAGCCGACACCCTGGGGATCGGTGTGTGTATGGACCCGTGTGGGCACACATCTACACGCCTTCTCCTCCACCCCCTGCGTCTGTATTAAGCTCAGCGTGAGTGCCCACCGATGCCTCTCACTGTATCACGTTTACCGCGGACCGTTCCAGCCTCCTCCCCTTGCGTGTCCTGCTCTCACAGCGAGAAAGCTGCTCTGGGGGGGCCTCGGCTTCCCCATCTGTAAGACACGAGGCTTAGGAGAAGAGACCGTCCACCAGGGTGGATACCCGAGGACACCAAGTTCAAGCAAACACGGATAAGCGGTTGCCTAAACCAGGTCTTGTTATTTTTTTATTTTTATTTTTTTCATTTGAACGCTGTAGGTTTTTCCTGGTGGGTCTCCAAGTGCACTCTGGGAGAATCTTTTACCTTTTCCAGGGATTATGTTGTCAGTAAGGAGCCCAAGCTGGGACCGATGACATGGAAAGGTAAGGCGGTGTCGGGGGGCAGGGGGTCGCCGGCCGTGTGGACAGCACAGCCCCCTCCTCGTCCCCCAAGGGTCTTTGGCCAAACAGGCCCCTTTGTCCGGGGAGCCAGCGGAGTTTCGGGCCTGATCTCTGGTGGGCCACCCAGGACACAGCCCCACCCGGCAGACATCCGCGGACATGGGGGGACTCAAGGAGACGCAAAGTCACTGTCCGTGGATCTTTTCCAGGAATCCCTCCTACAGCTGCCCTTTCAAGGGATGACCGTGTTGACCCAGTCCCTGGGCTCGGTCACAGTTCCGCAGCTATTGGATAACGCTGAGCCAATCAAAGCAAATATTCCTCCTGAGCATGGAATCCACAACCGTCTGGCCCTCTCCCACCGTCCCCTCCTTTCTCCCAGCTCCGTGAACCCTCACCTGGTGGCATTAGCGGAGGGGTTCGTCACGCGCTTGGGTCTTTGGGGCCCACCTCTGTCCCCGTCGGGGGACACGAGCACCCCAGGACAGAGCGTCTCTCTTGTTCACCGCGTGAGGGGCTACGGTTGTGGGATGTGTCACCCGGAGACCGTGGGGACTGTGGTCATTCTGTTTCATTTCCCTGAACTTCAGCTTTCCCATCTGTGCAGGGGAGCTAACGACAGGCCCAAGAGAAGTACGATAACTGTTTCAGTCCGAGATGAGGAATCCGCACACTAGGGTTTGCTAAGCACGGCTGTGATTGCTGGCACTTCCCCCTTCCTTCCTTCTGTCCGTCTGTCCTACGATCCCCGAGTATCCCTGCAGTACAAGACTCCGTCCGAAGCCCTTCGGAGTAAGAGGGATGGTTCTAGAAGCTCAGTTAATCATGGTAGGAAAAGATAAATAAACGCCTGCACTCTAGTTCCGTCGCATTAAGGGTGGTGACAGAGGTGACGGGGGGCCATTGTCCCACGAGTAGGGGGGCGGCGGGGGCAGGAGAAGCACATCCGAGTGGGGCCCACAGGCCGGCTGCTTGAGTGTGGACCGGCCTGTCAGCGGGAGACCCCCGTGCCCGCCTTAGTGCGGGAAACTGAATTGTAAGAGTTAAAAAAGAAGAGAGAGATGACTGTGTCTCCCCTGAAACGATGGCAGCACGAACCTCCTCTGTCTAAGGGACCGCGGCAATGACAACACTTGTCGGGAATCTGTCGTCGGAAGAGAGGCAGGTGCTCACACGCACCCTTCTCTGCAAGGTGAGAGCTACCACCCCCTCGGCCCTGACATCAGTACTCGATCGCAAAGGAATTCGGGGCTAGAATCGCTAGAGTCTCAGTGATCGGTAATCTGTCCCCAGGAGAAGAGGGCAGGGCTGCTGGAATGTGGTGTGATGGGGACACTACTCCCCCTCCTAGGAGCACACCCCCCTCTGCCCTGCCCTCGGGCCCACTGGATTCTGGATGGTTCTGCCCCTTTCTTCAGTGATGGTTTAGAGATGCGGAGGTCTCCTTGGGTCCCCCTGCACCTTTGCTCCTTGCAAGACTGGCGTCCTCTGACGGCGTCACTGGCCATTTCCCTGCAGGTCACTGAGCTGGGTTTCCTTCTGTGCTCCTCGGCCGAGAACTTAGACCACCCCAGGACCCCCGGCTCCGGGGTGCATGTGACTAAAGCCAGGGAAACAGGTGGATGAGCCGTGGTGGGCCCCTTGGACCCCCGCTCTGCCACCCCTGGCCGGATGCCCCGGGACAGTGGGGCCCTGGACTCTCGGAGCCTCAGTCTGCTCGTCCGGCGAGGCACGTGACCGCACAGCCTCTCCCCCGGGGCTGATGCGAGGGCTTGGGGTGGTAATGATGCCCAGGGCATGACAAAAGCTCAGGAAGTGACTATTTTTAATATGCTCAGTGTTATCATTATTAATAGTGCTTGTGGGGAAGGAGGAAGGGGGCCTCAGGGGACGCCCATTGTCACAGGTTTATCGCCCGGCTGCAGGGCCTCGGGGATGGCCCCAAGAGACCCGCAGGGCCCTGTGCCAAGTGGCTCCTGGGATTCAGGAAAGCAGAAGGGAAATGCTGTCTTGGCCTTTTTGACCCCAGCCGTTCTCCCCAGCCCCATTCAGCTACCGTGGAAGCTGGGGCCGGGGATGGGGTGTCAGGGCCGGGTTTCCTCTGCTCTGCTTTCCATTGTCTTCGGGAGGAGCGGAGCACAGCACCCACCCCTCCCCCTGTTGCCCCATCTCTCTCGCTGCCTCCCTCCCTCCCTCCATCTGCTCTCAGGGACCAGGGCCAACCCCCTAAGGGACTCAGATGGTGATAGAACACTAGGACTTTTCTCCAGAAGTGGAGGTGACACCTGCAGACGCCTAGCAGGGTCCCCCAGCGGGCTGGTGGCTGCTCTGGGGTACAGTGTGGCCCAGGCTTGGAGCTCGGGAGGGGGTCCCCTCTGGGCAGCCCCTCAAGGCCACATCCCGGATGCGGCTGGGCCGTGGCTGAGGCCAGACGCGAGCAGGCATGTCCCCCGGCCGGACCTTGTAGGGAAGGAAGGAAGCTGGAGCCGAGCCCCGCCATGCCAAGTCCCGGCTTCATGCACTCCGCAGCTCAGCACATCCTCGCGCCGTCCCGGGAGGAAACGGGTGGTCAAGGGCATGGCGTTCAAGTCGGACGTGGTCACGTTCAAAACCTGGCTCCGCCGCTTAGCTACCGCGTGGCCGTGAGCCATCTTGGACCTGCACGTGGAGGGCTTGGATGAGCGACAGAGAAAAGGCACAGGCAGGGTTTAGGGGACAGCCTGCACGTGGTGGTGGTCCAAAGCGGTAGCAGTGCCATCCCCATTGTAGAAACAAGGCAGCGGAGGCCCAGGGAGTAAGGAGTAAAGAGAGGCCTGTGCGGGGGGGGGCCAGAGGGGAGGAAGGGAGTGAGCAACGCTCCCTCAGAGAGGTTCACCCAGTGTTAGCTGAGAAGCGACAGAGACGGAAGACATCACTGATATCCAGGCAGCTCCAGATTGTCTGCTCCAGTTCTGAGAAGCTGGTAAAAATCCACCGGCTCCTTGGCCATCTTCCCTTGCCTTCAAACCCTGCCTGATCATCTGTGCTGGGTGGTGGTAGGGTCCTTCTCTGAGCACCCACCATACTTGGGAAAGCTGCCCCTTTCCTGCTGACCAGCAACTTTGTTGAACTGAGGTCTGTGGGGAGAGTCCCATGCAATGGGGCTCATTGCCAGACCCCTAAACCCAGCATGGTGCCCAGCACTCAGCAGGAACTTCATACAAGTGGGTAGGTGGGCGATCAGAAGGATGGACGGACGAACAGATGGATGGATGGATGGATGGGTGGGTGGATAGGTGGATGGATGTGTGGGTGGGTGGGTAGGTGGGTGGATGGATGGATGGGTGGATGGGTGGATGGATGGAGGGTGGATGGATGGGTGGATGGATGGATGGTGGATGGATAGATGGATGGGTGGGTGGGTGGATGGGTGGATGCATGGGTGCATCAGGGCCACTCAGTTTTTCCCTCAAGTTCATGAGCTTGTTGAAGCCAAAGCCATGTAAGAGCCTCATGGAAACAGAATTAATTGGTTCACCTAGTGAGGAGCGAGAGGACAAAGCCACACATTGAAAGGGTATCTGTGTGAGCAGAGTGGACTGAAGGAGGGAAGAAGGCAGCCCGGGGGCCTTGGCAAGGTCTGGGGTGTTCCCGCGAGAGCCGCACGCGTCCCTGGGGCAGGCCAGGTCGAGAACGCTGCCCTGCCGCTCCCCCACGGCATTTGCTGACTGCTGAACTTGGATGTGAGTGTGAGGCTTGCTCAGGGCCCCAGAGGGTAAGGGGCTGTTTCAGGAACACAGAGGAATTCCAGCTCATCTGTTGACTTCAGAGCTGGTCGTGGGAGTTTGATTTCAAACTGTTTTTGTTTTTTTTAGATATAAATAAAATAATATACATTCATGATTGTACAAAAACAAACGAATCATGACAGAAGGATGACAAAGGAAACCCTCGCCCTGAGGTTACACTTCACAGATGGGCTCACATGTGTACGTGTAGCTCACGTTTTCGCCACCACGGTGGATCCTCTCATGTGCTTTTCCTCCTGTGGACCCCCTGGGACATCTTTCCGTCTCCGCTCCGGATTGGAGGGGTACGGTGCGGCTACCCTGGTCTCTAGGTTGGGACCCGCTCGCAGTTGGCGGCCGTGCAACCCTGGCCTTGGATGAAGGAATACGGATCGGCCTGCTGGTGTGGAGTTCTCATGGTGGGACCCCCTGTCTTATTTTAGGGTCCCCCAGCGCTGGAGTACGAATGGCAGTCACAGGTTCTCCCCAAGAAATCTCGGAGCTGAGACATATAGGTGCGTCGGGAGGGCTAATCCCTAGAAGCCTGAGTCAGAGGGAGCGGGGTCTGGGATTCTAGGGATACTGCTCAGCTGCTCCCCTGTCAGAGGAGACAGCTGGTCCTGGACTCTGGGCGCGGCTTCTGTTTGCCCCAAGTCTTGTACATTCTTTCCATGCAGCGGGCTCGGGGCTGGGAGGCACAGAGCCCGGGGAAGGCGGGGGCCTCGAGAGGGGGCCTGGCGGGGCAGGATGGGCGGCTCTGCTGGCACCCACGACCTTGCCTCTGACCCCCCGTCTGTAGAATGGGGGTGCTGGCGGCACACACGTCAAGGGCCCCTCCGTCGGTCCTGAGCCCTGGGCCCTCCGCGGCTGTGGAGAGTCCAAGAAGCCCCTGTCTGTGTCCTCAGGAGACGGGTGGGGTCGAAGACCCTGGGGTCAAATGTCAAAAATCATTCAAACACTGCACACCTCCCAGCCACCGGGGTGCCAAGTGCCCAGTGAGGTGAGCAGTGCTGAGGCCTCCTGTCCTAGGAAGGTCAAGGGAAGAGGAGGGCCGCCTTCAGCGTGTGGGTTTATGAGATTCGGGACAGACACCTGCCAGGGGATGCTGGCCGCCCCACTGCCCGGTGGGGCCACCGCCCCTGATGCCCCCTCTTCTCTGAAGTGGTTTTGAGTCCCAGAGGGTAGGCGGGCTGTTCAACGACAGACAGACAGACGGGCCCAGAGAGGCAATGCAACTTGCCCCAGGTCGCAGTTTCTCACCTTCCCATAGGGAGCTCCACCACTTCTACTGTTTGGCTTTATCTGAAATCTCTGCTCCTCTTTCCATGAAATGAGAGCCTTGTTAGGTCTCTGGAGCCAGAGGACCTGAGTCCCTCCCTGCCGATGTCCATCCTTGCACTAGCGGCTTCCCCTGGGTGTGCCTGCAGGGCTCCGTGGAGAGGGCAGGACAACGGGACCAGCCACAGCGTGTGCAGGTGGCACAACGCAGGTCACCGTGGGTGGCTGTGGGCCCCCGGCTCAGGATCCGGCCCGAGACGAGGGCACACCAGGGCTCCAGGGAGCCCAGCCCCCTATGGACGCACTCAGCGCCAAGCCCGGAGTCGAGCAAGGGTAGCACGGTCTTGTAGCTCATCCCCCCGTCTGACCTTTGGATTCAGAGATGCATTAATAGGGCACTTTGGACGGCACTTGGCGTGTCAAGCTTTTAATTAATGCGCCGGACTGAATATATTCAGCTGAACCATTCTGCCTCGTCCATCCAATTACCCAGATTCATTATACAACTTGATTGCGTTTTCCATTACTCAGTGACTTTGCTAAATGGGCAGCCATGCCGCTGACGGGCAGCCCAGCGCCAATATTGATTAGAGGACGCAGTTTATTACCTAGAGCAGGTGACGCTCGGGCTTGTAAATCTCATGCTGGACATAGCTTCTCGGCAGCGTCCAAGTTGGGGGATGGAATTTTATTTGGATGAAGCATTTGGGCCATCGACCCTCCTTCCAAACTTCCCCTGTGCCCTGCTTGTGTTTAATTGGATTGCTTTCCCATTGCCAAGTCTCCCCGTAAATATAATCAGAAACTCTTCCTGCTTTAATAGCAGAAATGGACGGAAGGTGTTTTTCACCTTCCCCGTGTTCCAGAATGACACCACGCCACGGGCTTGCCAAGAAGCCTCTGGGGGATCAGCCACGGGCGGACGCGGAGCCCCCTTTTACTCTCGCTGGCTTCAGGGTGGGGCCGATGGCTGAGCCACCCTCTCTTGCCTTTTGTGGCACTGGGGGAAAAGGTGGCCTTGAACCCTTGGTGAGAGAGAGCAGCCGCAGTGAAGTTCAGCTGGTGAACCCAGAGCTCGAGAACTTGCTTTCAAGGTTATGATCGTGATCTCAAGGGGAGAGACCTTCCCCCCTCCGTAGTGTCGAGGGTCTGCCTTCCTCCACGATTTCCTTCATTTCCATCACCTTCTGAATTGGATCAGTCTGCCTGAGACATGGGGGGCAGCAGGGGGAAAATAGGAATAAGGGGGAGAAGACACAATGATCGGACTGTTTCCTTCCATACAAAGGCTAGTAAACACCAAGTACATTTGCCTTTGCCACCTCTAGTCCTCAGATAACCGAGGAAGTGTTTGGGTTACTTCTTACTTTTTATTTCTGGATAGTTTTAGAGTCCCAGGAGAGTTACAAACATAGTCTAGAGGGTTCCTGTCAAACCCTCACCCAGCTTCCCCTCATGTTCACACGGAAGTGGCTTTAATCGTCTCGGAGGAGAGAGCTGAGGCCCAGAGAGGTCAAGGAACCTGCACAAGGTCACACAGCAATGTGGGATTTGAACTTGGATCTGCGTGTCACATCGCCTGCAATACCCCAACTTCCTGTAAAGAAGGAGCAGGTGCTTGTCCTACAACCCCAGGACCAGGAGCAGAGCTGGAGGTCCCCGCAAAGTCAGACCCGCACTTGCGTCCAGGAGGGACCCTGCCTTCCAAAGGCACCGAAGAGCCGTGACCACCTGGAGGGGGGCGGGGAGAACAGGGCGAGGCGAGCTCCGCCCACCGGCAGCCCAGCCTCCCCTGCCCCCCTCCCGTTCAGAGCCGCCCGAGTCGGGTCCTGTGGGCCTGCTTCCAGCCCACCTCCCCGGAGCCAGTCGGCAGCCCGCGCGCGTGACGGGCCTCGTGGCGACATGTCTGCTGGCAAATCCGATAGTGCAATTAGCAACGTTTAACCTTGAGAATAATGAGCCATCACCAAAGACAAAATTCTCGTTGGCCAAGCTCGACAGACAGCCTTTCAACCAACAGCGTTCGGATGGTCTGGATGCTCCTAATGAGAACGGAGCTGCGGCTGCTTTAACTCCGTAGGCCAATAGGTCAAAAATAAATCCCATTTATCAAACGCGTCCTGTCGCCGGGCTCGGAGCTCAGTGCTCGGCGTCAGCTTCGCTCTCTGGGTCCTGCCCAAACCTGGGGGAGACAAGTGTTGTCGTGACCTCCTGAAAACCAATTTTAAATTTTGAAAGGACTGGGGGTGCACGGGAAACTGTGTATTGCGGTGTGCACGTAGCGTGTTATAGGTGTGTGTGTGTGTGTGTGTGTGGCCCGTATACAGACATAGTCTATTCGGTGAGGAGGCCAGACTGTGGACAGGCTGAAGGGACTGGCCCCACAGGGCCCCACGGGACCCTGCGGGCAAGTGGCCGAGCTAAGATACGTCAAAGTCAGGTTCCCAAACTGCACCTGCACCTGCAACCCCCCACCCCGACCCCCTGAGAGGCTTTCCAATGACGACCCCCCTCCCCGGCCCTCCCGAGAGGACAGAACCAACAAGGGAAGACGGCATCACTTGTGGATGAACTTAACCCTTGTAAAACTCCATAGCTCGTGTGTGGCAGGTGCTAAAAATGTCTTCTTGCTAATTTATCTCCACTAAAGCTGGTACGCAAAGGGCAGAGCTGCAAAAAAAGTACAGCGCAAAGTCTCTTCCTGTCTGTCATGGCTCCTGATGTGTGATGGGTCAGGTGTGGGGGGGTCCTGTGGACAAAGCGCGTGGCTGCCTGATCGGGGACAGCCAGGGTGCAGGGACATCGCTGGCCATGGGAAACCCAGGTCCCCACTGCACAGGAGCGGCCCCCACACACAGAAGGGAAAGTAGCTGTTTGCATCCTAGGACCTCAAATTAATAACAAATTGCGAAATGAATGCACGCTAGGGACTTGCCTTTGTTCCTGACACTGTTAGGGATTTAGAAGGTCATTGAGCTACAATAAATAATAATAATAATAATAAACTCCTATTTTGTGCTGGGGAGATAGGGATTCTTTTTTCGTTTCTTTCTTTCTTCTTCTTTTTTTTTTGGTGGGGGGAGACATGGGGTGGGAGATGTTTTAATGGCTCCGGGGAGGGAGTTTGAAATCATTTCCACCCAGCAGAGTGGGTGGAAACTTACTGCAAGTTAAATTAAAAAAAAAAAATCAATAGCATTTCAGGTGATTGTGAATTAGGGGTTATTTGCTGGGGCTTAAGGGGATTCAGGTTAAAGCCAAAGATGATCGATGGGCAATTACCACCATGGAGAGGGGTGCCTGCCAGCTTGCTGCCATCCCGGGGGCAGGCAGGGGTGGCTGGAGATGAGCAGGTGGCCCGGACGGCACCCCTCCGACACCCAAAGCCTGCAGCGTGTGAGCACGTGTCGAGCCCAAGGAATCGTGGCTCGAATGAGTTAGGAAAGCCATTTGCGGTTTCCTCTGCCCCTCAAAGACCCCAACCCTCTGGCCTCTCCCCTTCCCGCCCCGGAGACACCCCCACCCACCAGGGAGGAAATGAGCCCCACTCCCCTTTCAGATCGGAGCAGACAAAGCCAGAGGTGTGGACCCGAAGCTGCCTCCACGCCGATCAATCCTGGGGCTTTAATAACTACAATTTTCTGATTTGAAGGCAAAACCAAATAACCCAGAGGAGTAATTCAGGCCACATGCGGCCTTCTTCCTGAGAAGGAGCACAAATTGATTTCTCTTTTATAAGCCCAATTTTGCACTGTTCACCGACCCCCCAGCATCATTTTGGAGCTCCCTTTCTTCTGTTCTGCTTGAGGTCCAATTAACAGAGGATCAGAAAGTTTCTTGCTTCCTCTTTCTCACCTTTGTTGGTTCTGATTCTGGGCTGAGGACACGCGGGGACACCCGCAGCCCCGGCTGGCCTCGGGAAAGTCGCTGACCCTTTGGGGTCTTGGTTTCCCCATTGCCATGGCCAAGGGGCTGGAGGTGCTGAGTTGTCCCCCTTTGCCTGAATGCCGGACCCTACGAAACAGCCACCGCTGTGTCGCCCAGGGGGGCTGATTCAGAATCTTCAGGGGTCAGTGCCTCTCTGGCTCCCACCTCTCTCATCCTCAAAGACGAGAGTATAAACCTGGCTCAGATTTCCTCAGGGGCTCCTGCCTCCCTTGGAGGGAAACCACAACTGGACTGTGGCCACACTGTGCTCCATCCTCTGTCTCTGCCTGCCCCATGTCCCTCGGTCCTTCCTTACTCTGCGGAACCACTCGGGCTTCCTTTCAATTGCTGGTACTCTCCCAGTTGGTTCCTGCCCCAGGGCCTTTCCCCGTCTGTTTCGTCAGCCTCGAATCTGCCCACGGCCAGCCCCATCGCGTTCCTCCGTCCTCAGCTCTGCTGTGGGCTCACTTTCTCCCTGTCCCTTCCCATCACCCGCGGCTTTGTTCTTTTTGTTCACCTGCTTGCGATCATCCTGCCTGACGGGGACCCGCTCCTTCATCCCAGCCCCCTGGCGGGCAGGCAGTGGGTCTTTGGAGCATCTGCCGAGTGGGCGGACGGACGTGACTTGTGATGAGGTTGGGAGGCGCTGGAGCAGAGCCAGACGCTCATTAAGGGCCTTTTGCAGCTGTGACATTTTATGAGTCTGGGTTCGTCTCTCTCAAGCTCCTCATTTTATACATGAGGAAGCAGAGGTCCCCGTGGGGTTGATGATAATGGGAGGGTTCCTCTCATAGCTATTAGTGGGGTCCTCGGGCTGCCCCTTCTCCACTCTGGGAGTGCCGCCAGGTGGCTTGGGAGCTGGAGAGAAGGGGGCTGGTGGCGGGAGGCCTCCGAGGCCAGGGACAGGACCCACCGGTCTTGGTGGGGACCACGACCCCGAAGCAAGGAGCTGAACTCGGTGCGGGGAGCTGGGCCTCTCCGGCTGGGGCCATGCAGGTCCCGAGAGAGGGAGAGTCCGAGGCACAGTGGCTCGTCTGTGGCCAAGAGCTCCCCAGGCTCTTAGATGTGGCCGTTGTCTTCCCCTTCGAGCTGCCCCCCAGCTCAGCTCTGTGCATTTGAAATATTCTAGAGACCCCTCCCCCTGCCCAGAGCCCACTCAGGAGGGCTCCTCGCAGGACACTGAACCCAAACTGGCCAAGCCCCCTGCCCCGGGCCCATGGTTAAGACAGGGCGGCTGGCAGCGTATTCATGGGCCCCACTCCTACGTGGCCCCCACCGGAGGTGACACCCCTCTCATCTCCTTCCCACCGCTCAACTCCTGAACCCGGGGCAGAGGGGGACGCTGGCGGGGTGGCGGGGGGGGACACAGGATTCGTGCGCTTGTTTTCCTGCTCTAGGAGGGTGTCCCGCTGTCTGGCTGTGGGAGGGACAGCCCAGTGGGGCGCCCACGCGGGGTCCGGTGGGGGTGAGGGGGGCGGGGGGCTGTGCTGATGCTGCGCGGGGACTGCCATCCACGCCGTTGGGGTCAGGAAAGCGTTGGCAAGGCCCAGCTGAGGTGGAAGCCTGCTGGTTCCCCATTAGTCGTTATGGAAACTCTCTACCCCGAGAGGTCATTCAGCTGCATGCATAAACAATTTCCCGAAAGGTTAGTGAGATTCAGGGGTGACAGGCATGATGGCATGATTACAGGAGTGTGGGACGCAGCCCTGCCGCGGCCATGGGCACAGGCCAGCCCCGGGGCCGGTGTGGGCGAGGACCTAGTGAGGCCGCCTGCCGGCCCAGCGGCCCGGGCCTGGCCCACACGGCCCCCTCCCAGCCCATAGGACTCCGGACGGGGGAGAGTCGGAAGGCAGCACACAGGCCGCCCTGGGCTTGCTGAGCATGCCCTTCCCGCCGGGCTGGATCCTGGAAAACATCGCCGAATGAGGGGCTCTGTATGATGACAATAATCAAATAATAATAGCTGTGTGCTAATAATACACCCCTCCGGTGTTAGTGCTTAATATTATTTAATTATATTATTCGTGATCAAACATTATTAAGAGTAATGTACAGTACCATTATGCCCCAGGCCATCACGGTTTTGAGACCTATCGTTCTTTTGTCTTTTTTTTTTTTTTAAGATTTATTTATTTAAGAGAGAGTGTGCGAGCAGAGGGAGCAGCAGGGAGAGCAGGAGAGAGAAACCCAAGCAGGTGCAGGGCTGAGTGAGGAGCCCGAGGGGGGCTCGATCCCAGGATCCTGCGATCAGGCCCCGAGGGGAGAGCAAGAGCTGAATGCCCCTAATTCTAGCCCCACGAGGCAGGCACTGTATCATCCCCATGTTATGATGGGCCAAACTGTCATGCTCCCTAATATCCTTTCATCACACAGGACCCCAGAGTTCCCGGAAAGTAGCATGTCTTTCTTTCACAGAACATTCATTCAACAAGTATTTACTGAGCCCCTCCTGTGTGCGCCCTTTGTTCTGGGGCGCGGGCAGGGCAGCTCTCCCCTGAGCCCATACCCCGTGTCTCCTCAGAAGCTTCCCTGACCCTGCAGGCTGCGGCCCGGGGCCTCCTGGACATGTGCAGAGGCTCTGCACCTCCTTGGCATTTCGGGGCACCTGCTTGTTCTGCCTCGGGCTCTCCCTCCGGGGCTGGGAAGCCTTTGTGGGCCGAGACTACGCCTTTTGTCTTTGTGTTTCCTGAAATAGGCAAGTCACAGACTATTTGTTGGACTTTATCACTAGGAAAGAAGATCCGGGAGGGTTGGGTCTGTGCTGGTCGCCGCCGCGGCCCCCAACATGCTGTCTGGTCCGTAACGGCGCCCGATGCATATTTGTCGGATAGATGACCGGACAGAGGCAGGGACTGGGGCATGAGCGGATGGCTCTGCGTCTTCGGCTGTCGGATGGATGGAAGGACGGAAGGAAGGGCTCACAGACAGACAGACAGGCGGGTAGACAGTCGGGCGGTTCAGTGGGTGAGTGGCTAGAGGTCTGGATAGTTGAGTATATGGATAAACAAAATGCTTGTTAACAAGATAGAGGTTTAGATGATCAAACGGTTGGTTTACAATGTAAGCACGATGAGCAGAATGCTTCCCACAGGCTTGGTTCTTGAAAGAGAGAGAGAGGGATGGACCAGCTGGCTGGAGGGATGGAGAGGACCCCCGCCTCCCCCACGACTCCACCTCTGTCCCACTCACTGACCTGGTGGTGCCGGGGTTCCGTCCCCACGTGGAGAAGCCCCAGCTTGGAGAAAGTCACCCGTCCTGGCTCCCCTCCCGGGTCGCCGAGCCCTTGCCTCCTGTGCGCGCAGACTGCTGGGTAACAGATTGTGACCCTCCGCCTGGGTTTCCTCGGCTGGCTGGAGAGAAACCCGTTCTCGGAGCTATGAAACTCCACGGGGGCTGTCCCGAGGGCTCTCCTCCCTCGCTTGCTTGGCCCAAACAAGCCACTTTGTTTAATCTCTTGGGCTCTTTCCCAGGAAGGGCTGCTGTCACCGTGGCTGTTTGCACCGGCCTGGCGTCCACGGGCTCCTCTGCCCACGCCCCGCCGCCGCAGGTCTGTCCCATTTTTAGGAAGTGGAAACAGATGGTGAAGAAGTGACAGAGCGCCAAGAGTCCAGTGGCCCCGTGGCCGCGAGGACGGGATGGGCTTGCCATTGTGGGGTAGGCCTGCTAAGCTGCACTTTTCCACGTGTCCTCAGGAGTGCTGACCTGGGGCCTCCGCCTAGGAGGGGACGCTCAGGGCCAGGCTGCCGGGCGTTGGCAGGGGTGGGCCAGGCGGGCGGTGCTCTTGTCCCACAAGGTCAGGGAGGGGCCGTCAGAGCCTCACCGTGTGCAAACATGGTCCGTGGACCAGGGGTCTGGGGACTCAGAGGGGGACGGGACGAGTGTCAGACTTCTGCTAGCCATGTGGCAATGTGGACATGCTTTCATTCATTCCTGATTCACTCGACAAACATCTGGGGAGCGCAGGACTGGGCTCCGGGCCTCCACACCCTCTGAGCGGAGCTCCCAGTGTGCGTGCCCAGCCCGCGTCGCCAGCCAGCCCTGTCTCTGGCCTCACTCCCTCCAGTCTCCTCACGCCCCTCGCTGGGGCCACTCTGGCCTTCCGGCTTTTCCTTCCCTCGCCCCTACTGGCCCTTTCTCGCACCCCTTCACCGTGCTCTGAGCACTTAAGATACATTCCCCATTTGCTTAAAATCTCCCTCCACCCCTGGGCGCAGAGATGTGTGACAATGGCGGCTTTGTCTTGCCCTGGGCTGAGTCATTGGTGCCGTCACTTGGTTGAGCGAGTGAGGGGACGAGGGCAGAGAACAGGCTGAGCCGGCTGCCTGCCCTCATGATGTAGACGGCAGAGCAGCGAGCCAGGCCTTAAACAAAGACAAGTAACTAGGGGTGCCTGGGTGGCTCA
>CM053610.1:2212661-2253228 GCA_028646535.1 Procyon lotor | reverse complement strand
GAAGGACAGAATTTGGTTAATGGTTGTGATGTCTCTCTGGATCTGCATGGAAAATGGAGCAAGTGTGGACACAGGGAGATCAATCAGAGCACATTTGCCAAAGTCTGGGTGGGAAATGATATTTGGAGGTGTTAGAGACGGGAAAATGTCTGATAGCGCTCTACCATTTTTCAGCTGTTCAGACTGGAGTGCAAAGCAAAGTGGTGTGGCCTGGCTGCCTGCAATCCCACCTCTTACTGTGGGAAGGGTCTGTGCCTTCCAGCTCTCATTTGTCTACCACTTCTCTGCTGATGCCTTGAATCAGATATATATTTACTTCGCAGGAGCTTTTCTTAGGATCAAGTTGCGCTCCCTTCCTAAACAAGCGGCTCCTTGAGGACAGGGCTAGTAACTTCCTTTTGCCTTCATAGTCCTATTCCAGGTATCTTGAATGTCCATGTCATGTAATTAGCACTGAAGTTATATGTGTTGGATGAATGAATGCGTAATTCAGCCCGTCTACAAATGGTTGACCAGATGGCCAAAGGTTTTCCAAGTCAGTTTCTCCCTTCTACTGTCCTCCATTTAGTGGTGTTGGCTTTCAAAGACCTCTTGCTTTGGCGTTTCCTTCAGAACCCCTCTTGCTGCTCCTCTGAAGACTGTGTTGAGCCCTGAGAAACCATTTCCTTGTGGGGCTGGTGTTTCCCCAATATTTCTATATGTTGACTTAAAGGTCTTCGATTTCCTTACGAGGCATCTGAGGGAGAGGGGCTGAACTACAGTGTGGACTGTTGGTCGGATATTTGAAACAGAGTATTTAAACAACCTGTCTCGTGATATTTACAATGATAGTCGAAAATGTATTCTGCGATAGTCATTGATACAAATGCACAATTCCCAAATTACTACCCTCTATTGTTCACAAGAAAGAACCATGGTCCTAACGTAACCGCCAACGCTAACATTTCCTGAATGGCCCAGAACAATTGTTCTTGCTGGTTTCACTTGAGAATCACTTTCAAGAAGGAGACTTTTTCAATTTGCCATAAATCCTATGATGTTTATTTTTAGAAGTTTCATTTCCATAATAATTTGCAAATGAGAAGGGCTTTGAACCCAGGTCTGACTTTGCAGGAACTCCCCAAGAGGAGAGCTGATTGTATTAGGTGAAATAGAAACAAAAACAGAATTTTGGGGGAACACCAACTTCTTTGTCACAAATCCTCCCATAGCATATGTGCCTGAGCTGTCAACCCTCATCTGCAATGTTCATGTACTGGAAATGGGATTATAGTAACCCTTCACACTTTAGTTAGAACAAGAGGCACTTGTTTTAGCTCTCCACCATGAATCCATGTGAACCTATGTTCATCCCAACTTTGGGGGGGTGAACATCCCAACCTTTTCATCCCAACTTTGCTATGACCAGTGAAGGAGCAGTGACCTTCTGATTGCTAAGACCCAAAGATAGCTTTGAAGGCAAGACAGGCTCTGATCCAGGAAGGGTTCCCAAGTTCACTGAAGACCTTTGCAAAATCCAAAACGGGGATCCGAAAAACCATCCGGTGAAAGTCAGGGACTGGTCCTCACCAGCGAGGACTCCCCAAGAGAGAGGGAAGGCCTTTTGATGAAGCAGAGGTCCTAAATTTGAGTCTTGGCTTTCCCCCTCCCTAGCCATGTGACCTTGGCCAAGTTCTAGGCCCACAGAGGAACAGTCTGGATGCCTATTCCAAATCTCTCACTTTTCAGATGAGGACACTGTGCTGGTAAAAAAAAAAGGGGGGGGGGCTGCCATGTTCACAGTGCATGTTATACTTTCTGAGCCCAAATGCCAGCCCAGAGGGACCTTCCTCCTCACATTTGTGTGAGTGAGCCAAGCCATCCTTCTGATCCAAAGCCCTCTATCAAGTGAGAGAACTGGAGAAAGGTTTTCCTAGAGCAGAGGTCAACCTCTCCATCTTATTTTGTAGAATGGAGGAGAAGAGCTCAACAAAACATTGGACTTTGCATTGGGCTCTCAGGACCTCCTACCTGGATGTAGGATTTCCCCAGAAGTATGGCTCCCTCAGTTGCTATAATTCAAGAAGGACCGAAAAAAATAGTATGTTCTCTCCAACAGGAGAAGGAAAGAAAGGAGAGATGAGAATTGCATTCAGTAGAGTTGAGTAGAGCTGAGTTCACTCAAGCCACAAAATGAGGGAGGATTTTTCCATGAGAGTCCGAGTCTTTCTAGCTCTTGTCCAATGTCCAAGCCATTATCGAGTGCCTGCTGTATACTAGGTACTGTGTCACATGCTGAAGTTGCAGGAAGTAGCAAGACGTGGCCTCTGTCCTTGGGGTGTCCCCAGTCTTCCGGGGACACCCCACTCGGGGAGGGGGGCTGGCCAGGCTGTCCCACTTCCGCGCACCTGTGTTTGACTCTCCTTGTCTCCCGCTCTTGATCCCCCCGCCATTGTCCGGCCCTGGCTCTGCATCTCGCTTTTTTTCCTTCCCGACTCTGCTGTCTGTTTTTGACCACAGTACTTATGCAAGTATGTTTTTATTCACTGAACATTGCACTGAGTTTTTCTCACGCGTTCTTTAAACAAGAATGAGCAAGCAGTGTGTTGAGCCTCTCTCTCAACCCACAGTGTTCATTGGCTTTTTTGGCATATGGGAGTCTTGCTGGGAAAGATTCTTGTCCTCAACTTTAGGGGTATACGTATCATGCCTCCCAGAACAAGACTGAAAACTCCACCGGACACATTTTGGGAGGCCCAATTTTAATCTTTAACAGTTCACTTAGAAAAACCACATAGAAAGGTAGGTTTTTTCCAGGGACCCCGGGGTAGAGCTTGGTGAGCACACAGTAGTTTAGATTCAGAGGCATTATGGCGCTCAGAGTGTTTACCCGATGAATGAGTGATATATGGTGACAGAAGCTGGCCCCAGGCTTTGCTGATTGCTAAAGGTCTCTCCAGCTTCCCCTCTCTCAAGCGGTATAAAATATTCTCGGGAAGTCTTATTTTCTGTTTAGGCAGATCCATCCCTTTGCTGTCAATAAGAACAGAACGAAAAAGGTCACGATTTTTCATTGTCAACAAGAAACAATGAGTGGGTGCATTAGGGCTGCGGGCTGGAAAAAGAGGACGGAAACAAAACTGTCTTTCCACTTGGCCCTGACGCCGGTGAGCGAGCCCATCGGGCGCCCACGCTCCAGGGGGAAGGCTTCTGAGCCTCGAGATCGTGGTGGTCTTGGGGCACTATTTCCTTGAAAGGCACTCCCATTCAGAAGAGGAAAATGGAATTATGTTCGTCCAAGGAGCCCCCCCGACGACCCGTAGTGTAGATCCTGATTGGGTTTCCTTGACACACGTTTGTAACTTGAACCGTAATATGTTTTGTGCTCTGTGATGGGCTTGACAAGTGGTAGTCTGGGAAGTTCATTCATGCGTGCGACCAACAACGTCTATGGTGGGTGAATGACCTCTATCTTTGATCGGTGTGGCTGTCGCGAGGGGGCGAGCTCGGGGGCCAGGCACGTCGACTTCCCAGGTGCACAGTCTGGGTCTGGCCCACGTGGAAGGTTTGTAAGCAACAGACAGAGCCTTTTGCGATCACATATGCGTGGAGAGGCCCCGGCAGGCCTTGGGGGGGAACAGTCAATGGGGTGCATTGTGAGAAACAAGCCAGTTAGCCGCGCCTGAGTTGGGAACGAGAAGGTCTGAGTGGTGATGATTATAGAATGAGTCCAAGAAGGAAGGACGGACGGACAGACTTCGGGGCTTGTAAACCCCAAATGGTGTCTTTATGAAATGCTTAAAAGTCCCTTTTTCTTCATCCCATAAAACCAGTCTCTTACCATTGAGATATAGTCATTGTTTTAAAAAGTGGCCAACAGTTTGGCTCTTATTTTCAAATTCTTTTAATGGAGTCATTACGGACAAGACAGTGAGAGCGAGAGAACTTCGAAAGCCGATTTGAAGGCAGTTGTTTGAGAGGCCAGGAGAGTCTCCATCAAGAGTGAGCCGGAAAACATTGCCAAGAGAATTCATGTTGGCTCAGCAAATAAACTGGCCCCGGAAAAGCTGATTAATGTTTATTTACATCCATCCCAATGTTCGGGCTTTGGTGACCACAGCAGGCCAACTGAGATAAGAGAGCAGGGCACACTCATTAAGGGCCCGCCATCTTCCCCAGGGTCACTCTATTACCCCTGGTTCATTTATTCACTTTGAAATTATGATGGGGAATTGACGCCTCAAAGTGTGTATCTTGTCACGACTGATTTCCCCTTGTTTGTGGAGAAATCAGGTGCATATTCACTGTTGCCCAGATCGAGGGCCCCTGGCTGAGTCCCAGGCCCGGGGCCGGAGCCGTACCAGCTGCCGTTGGCTCTCCCCGCAGCCCTTCCGCCACCGGGAGCAAGAGAAGATGTGTACCCCAAGCTGGGGCTCCATCGGGGGCCTCAGAGTTCAAGAGGAGCGTCACATTGCCAAGTGGGCCCCGAACGCCGCTGCCCCTTCCCGGAATGGCCCACGAAAGCCGTTCCCTGCCGATGGCATTTACCGAACGCGCTGATGGTGCCTGGTCTTCTTCCCACTCCCCTCCCTCACCATCTCGCTGTGGCCCATCTTCACCGGCCCTCTTGGTCCCTTCCAGTCAGGGTACCCTCTGGGCCTATTGCCACCGACATCACCTCTTCCAAAGGCCTGCAGAAAATGCTTGGACGTTTCCAAGCTGGGAGGACCTTGTTCCCGAGTGACCATTTTTGGGAGGGCCCGACAGCAGATTCAGTGTTTCGGCCATCCTGTCGTCCGGGAGAATGCCATTCGCTCCCCTTAGGAAGCGGACGGGGACCCAGGAAACAGCGTTGTGTGTCCTGCATGTAGATGAGCAAAGGGAGAGAAGATAGCCGCCGTCCAAAGCCCCCATCACATCCTCAAAAGGAGGGACAGCGTGGCAGTGGGGACCTAGGGAGAATGGCCAAGGGGACGCCGTCCTCGCCGGACACGGCGTATCCCAAGTCATATGGCCATGACCTTCCACGGATGGACACACTGTTATGACTTTTCTGATACCGATGTAACATTCACCACAACTAGTAGCTCAGACTAGTAGTGGACACAGCACCAAGCACAGCCCAGAGGGCGGCCGGGGCAGGACTCCTGGGCAGCCAAGGGACGGGGAGGACCTCGCCCTGTGGAGCCAGAGGGGTGTGCGGGCCCGGTTCCGGAGTGTCCTCCACACCCAAATCCAAGGGCTGGTTCGAAGCCTTCCCTTCCCACGCAAGGCACTGTTCTGAGGGTTCTGTGCACGTGAACTTTCCAAATCCTCGTCGTGGCCCTTTAAATAGGGCAGAAGTGTCCGGCAATGTCTAGACACATGTCTGGTTGTCACGACTGGCGTG
The DNA here is from genome assembly GCA_028646535.1 of Procyon lotor. Classification (NCBI taxonomy): domain Eukaryota; kingdom Metazoa; phylum Chordata; class Mammalia; order Carnivora; family Procyonidae; genus Procyon; species Procyon lotor. Next base: position 2,247,860 of record CM053610.1, on the reverse strand, counting down.
GGGGTGCTCCCAGCCTCGAGGGGGTCGATACCCGATGGCGACCCGGGCAGCCCCCCGACTCGGAACGGCCCCGAAAGACTCTAGCGCCAAAACAGAGGACCACTGACAGGGGTTGAATCATCACCCCCACCAGACAGGTGAGAAAACAAAACACACGGACAGGGGCAGTGTGTGTGCGGCAAGTGTGAGGCCGGGCTGCTTCTCTGCTGCCTTCGTTCACTCTGCCTGCAGGTGCGTGAGGCTCCCCCCCCATTTCTCCGCACGGGCTGGAGACCACCCCCAAGCGGCCGATTCGGAGCCATCTTTCCAAAAAGTTGAAGGCACAGCACCTGGCGGTGTGATCTCTTGGTTCCTGAATTGAGTGGTTTGGGAAAACCATCAAAGGCAGCGGGCAGAGAGAAGCCCACCGCGTAGGACCAACGTCACGGGAGCCTGTGCCAAATCCAAGGAAGGCTTCTTGCCGAAACCTCACATTCTTGGATCCTCAAAAAAGCAGCCTCTGAATTTTCGTGTATTTTAGCCTTTGAGAATCCGAGAAGTCTGAGTAATAAACATGAGGCTAGAACACAGTTCCTCCCTCTCCTTCTCCCACACAGGCCCGGGGCCGGTGGCCGGGGGTGCCGGAGCCACTGGGGTCACGCCGGGACTCCCCCATGAGAATGAATGGTGCCCAGGAGCCCAGCGGGGCCTTGAGCTGGTCCCTGGGAGGGAGGCATGGATCGAAAAAGTCTGTGCCGGGTTACCAAGGGTGCTGTTGGCATTGTCAGTGCGAGGGTCTGTTTTGTTTTTTCCTGATTCCGCTAAGCTGGACAGTGACCACGGTCTGTTAGATACCTTGCAAAAAGCCTTTCCGAACAGCTGGGCTGCTCTGCACATTTAATCTCAGCCCGGAAAGAGGAGCGAGAGACGGCCTCACTGGTAAACACCAGCGAGCCGCCAGCTGTTGCTGACACAGCCTGCAGGAGTCTGACCCACGCCCCTCCCCGGAGCTCCCCGTTCTCGAAGTCCCTTGGCAAGGATGGAATATTTTATTCCACCATTAGAGCTCAGGCCCGCTGTGCCTTCCCGGGAACAAGGGTGAGGGGATCACGGTTTCCTTGCAGCATTTTACAGACTTTGCGAGGTGCATGAGGACACCCCCCAAAAGAAAGGGGGAGTGGGATCTCCTGAATTCAGAGAAGATCTGGGGGTGCAGCCCCTCTCCTGCCCTCTTTGCTCACACCCACACCCCTGGAAAACAGTGCCCTCCAAACAGGGAGAGCTGAGGCTCGCCCACAGTGCTGGTCTGTGCAACCCAAGAAAGGGATCTAGTGCCACCTTGAGCTGCTTTTCAGGAAGCAGCCGAAACGTCTAGAAACTTCTGGTCCCTGTTTACAAGAGCTGCCACCCCAAGCGTCAAGCTGGGGTCTGTCTCTTGTTTTCCAGGCTCTCGGAGTCTGTTTCCCCAATTCCCAGGCGACCCCCCTGACCCCTATCAAGTGGGAATGTGGCGGGGGCCTCGCGGAGCTGCTGGACGGGCCCAGCCCCCCTCGCAGCCCCCCAGACCTGGGGGCCACTCTCTCCAGCAAGGAGGGGCCCCCGCAGGGCCAGCCTCCCGGCCCCCGGGCCTCCTTGAGCTCTTCAAATGTCACTTAGCAGCAATTAAGTAATCAGGGAAGAAAGATTTCCTGAAAATTAGTTCAAGGTTGGGGGTAAGAGGGAAATTGCCAGGCAGAGACTCCTTGTTTATGAAAGCTGTCCCTTCTCAGCCCTGTTTTCCTTCCAACTAATCAGCCACCCGGCGATCTCCCCCCACCCCGCCGACTGGGGAGCCTCAACCCCCCTGCTCCTCACGTGGAAGACCCGGCCTCATCAGCCCCCCTCCAAAGGGCTCTGCGTGGCCGCCCCAAGGCAGGTTTCCACCTCACTCAGGAGAGTCCACTTACTGCATCAGAAAGGAGAGGGGACTCAGGGCCAAAGGGGGGCCTCCGCGACCGGTCCTCCTCAGCTCAACCCGGGCACCGGGTCCCTCTGGAGGCTGGCTGGGAACGTCCTCCCCCAATGCCACTGCCCACCCTCCACCCCCACCCATGAGAAAACCGGCTGTTTTGGGGAGCCTTCTCTGATCACCTCTGTCAAAGCTTCCCTCTAAAGGGAAAGTCTCATCTGTGCCTTGACTCAAGGGAGGGGTCCCACAGTGGCTTGGGTTAGCGCAGGACCCAGGCTTGCTTTATTTTATAGGAGGTAGCGTGGTTTTTATTTTTTACTGTTGAGAAAAAATTCTCCGTGCTTCCCAAACAAGGGTGGTTCTGCTCTCCAGGGGACCCCTGGCAACAGCTGGGGTCATTTTGGGCATAACGTCGGGGGTGGGAGGACGCTGTTGGGGTCCGGGGGACATCGGCTCGACACCCGCACATAGGACAGCCTCCTACGACAAAGAATAACTTGCCCCCAACATCATTCGTGCCAAGGTGGAGATCTGAGTGGGCATAGAGCAAGCCAGCAAATCCCAAGTGCGTATGGCCGTGACCTTCCACGGATGACCTTCCACAGAGAGACACATTGTTATTACTTTTCTGATACCGATGTAACATTCGCCACAACTAGTAGCTTTAACAACCCTCCTTTATTATTTTGCTGTTCTGCAGGCTGGAAGGTTTTTAGGAGAGAATCCACCTCCTGGCCCTTTCCTGCTCCCAGAGGCACCCGTGATCCTCGGCTCACGGCCCCATCCTCTGTCTCCACCTCTTTTCTGTCCCTGACCATCTCGCCTCCATGATGATGACCTTGGGCTCACCCAGTGACCCAGGAGAGCCTCCCCCACCTCAACATCCATCCCAGCTGCAAAGTCCCCTTTGCCATATAAGGTGGCTTATTCGTGGGTTTCGAGGATTAGGATGTTGACACCTTTGCGGGGGGCAGGGGGGCATTATCCAGCCTGCTGCCTTGACTCAGACAGAAACGAAGACTACTTCCAAGACCTAGAAGGCTCCCATGTGCTCCTTCCCTCCCCCCAGTAACCCTCCCCGCCGTTCTGATTTCTATCACCATAGGAAACTTTGCTTGTCCTTGGGGCTAATGATTGAACACTCAGACCCAGCTTGGAAAGGACCAGAACTTAATGAGGGTGGACAGTGGTTAGGCAGCAGCCAGAGATGAGCATTAATAATAGAAGAGATGGTGGGGAAGAAGGAGCAGAGGGTGGGCTGCAAGCGCCAGGAATCACATGTTCACAGAGCCTCAAATCATTTGGAATTTTAAGATGCTTAACATGTTGTGCTAAGATACAAAGAGTCGTCCCGGATGAGGGGCCTGGGGCGCGGCTGCCCCACAGAATGACAGACTGAGACGGCAAGTTGCAAACATTCACGATTTTTCTCGTTTATCCAACAACACCGAGATGGGGCTTGGGGCCAAGCAGCAAGGCTCGGAGGCTGGGGCAGGAGTACAAGGACCAGGGCATCATACCGCCTTTTCAGACTGGCTTCTTTGACTTAGCGATATGTTTTCAAGGTGACTTCTGTGCCTTTTGGGAGCTTGCTGGGTCTTTGAATTTTCAAGGGTTTTGTTAGTAGGATGGTTGTTCAGAGACATTCCACAAGTCATCCAAGGAGCCGAGGGAGCCGACCGATGGCTTGGACTCCACGGCCTGTCACCAGTCGGCTTCCAGAAACCCTAGCCCAGGTCTGCCCGCCAGAGGGGGCAGCACCACAGATAGGTCCCCTGCCAACGTCCTGGTCAAGTGGTGAGCCCAAAGGCAGGTATGATTTTCCAGACGACCACGGGCTGGGGTTTATGCTCGGAAGAGATTTCTCAATTTCCTTCATCTAGAGTCTTATTTCAGATAGCGCTCAAGACCTCGAATTTTGGAAGTGCTCCTGGGGGCCGGGGAGTTGGGCGAGAATGCGGGAGAGACCCAGTGTTGGTCGGTCCTCTCCGGGAGACCAATATGGCCCCGCCATCCTGAGCCCTGCCTGCCGCTCCCTTGGCCCACGGGTCCAGCTGGCCGCCTGTCTTCACGAGCTCACCCTGGAACCTACGTGTATTATGTGCAGAGCCTTTTAAAATGTTTTTTTTTCTTATTAAAATAATAATAGCTGCACTACAAAACTGTTAATCTGGCAGTAAATTCTTACAGAAAATTTACTGCTATGGCTATATTTCAGAAATTGGCCATATTATCCCAGAAGGAGGTACAATTAAACATTTAAGAATAAAAGTCGTGCAGGATTTAGGCGGCGCCTCTTGTCTGAAGGTTTCAAAAACTGTCTATTCTTTTCCCATCAAATGCTCTACAGATGGTTTCAGGGGCTGAGAAACGGCAGAGTTAAGTTCAAGGTCAGCCATGAACTCATCTGCAGAGGCAACTGGTCTCATTACTCGGTCGGCTGTTCCCTGTAGCCCCGGCTGCGGCTGGTTTCTGTTTTTCGGAAGGCACGTACCCCACCCCTGGGCTCCTGTGATTCACCAGGACTCCTGAAGGGGGTCTGACCTGAATGTGGGGCTCCCGTGTGGTCAGGGCGTTGCCGGACCAGAGAAGGGGAACTCATGGGGTTGGGGGGGGCATCTCATGGACAAACATAGGACAGAACGTGAGATTAGAGTCGCATTGACAACCCCCCACCCTCCCGGGAAAGATGCCCCACGAGGAAGAAGTAAGAAGCGAATCCTGGATAAGAAGTCGGAGGCTGCGGCTCGAGTGGGAGCTGCTGAAGGCGTGAAGCAGGTCTCCGCCCTGGGCAGGGGCTGTCCCTGGGCCTGGGGACCTGGGCTCGTGCATGCGCAGAGTGTAATCCGTCCTAGATAGAGGAGCTGGACGACGTGGGGTTGGTCCAGAACACGGGGGCAGGGGCAGCCCAGGGGGTGTATTCTGAGTAAGGCCAGCAGGGCAGGCAGCAGCAGGGGCTCTGGATTACTGGGGGGCCTGAAAAGCCAACTGGACAAAGCCTTTCTCCAACCTTTCTGCCCACTACGTGCCCAGCTCTGTGCAGAGAGAGCAGGCCCGGTCCGGGGCAGTCAGGCCTCGTGCCGCGGGCAGTGGGGAGCCACGGAATGCTGATGGGCGAGAGAGAGCCCAGAGACCTCTGGGGCCTCGGAATGAAGCTCTGGGTACCCCTTCCTCCCTCTGCTCCCCCAGCGTGCTGGCCTCGTGGGGCCGGGCGGGGCTTACTCTCTGCCCAGCTCCGGGGTACCCAGGGGAGCTGTCTGCCCTGCGGACTCGGGGAGCTGTGGCTGCCACTCTGCCCCGGGCAGGTGTGACCCAGCCACGGCTTTCGGTCTCAGCCATCGTTCATTCTTCTGTGGCTGGGTCGGCGCCGGACCCCCAGCCACCCTCCCTGGTGCGTGTGGCCGGGATTCCCGTTCCATTGCGGGGAACCTGCGGACTCAAGAGGTACCGGAAGTCCCTGGCCCAAGACCCGCCAGCCAGCGTCCGAGCAGAGTCATGCCCGGGGTCACCCAGTCCCGGGTCCCTGCGCCCCTCAGCAGCCAGGAGATCTCGGTTCTGAGGTCTGTGCCAGCCGCCCTGCTTTGCGGGGACACAGGAGGGCCCCGTACACGGAGGAAGTTCCTGCTTTCCTGTCGCAGACTTGGAACCAAGCCCTGCCCCATGTGCTCCCCCCGCCCTGGAGACGAAGCAGCAGAAGTCAGAGGATGGAGGGTCAGCACACACGACCCTCCTGTCTCACTGGGCCAGGGCCCGGCTGCCTCTGGGAGCTTATGCCTCGGGGCGAGCTTAGACGTTGGGATGAAAGTCACGGTTTTTTCGGCCACACATTGGCCTTCCATCTCGCTTTGCCCAATCCGCCCATGGGGGCGCCCAGAAGGGCAGCCGTGGAGGGCCAGCGGGGGAGGCGGGGCGGGTTCTAGAAGGAGGTGCTAGCAATGGGAAAGGGTGTTTGGTCGTCCTGTGGAGGCTGTGGCCTGTGCCAACTTTTGATTTTCCTCAAGTTAGGCTGTAATTATCCTGCATCTTCCTGAAGATCGACTGACCTGTGACTTCGAGCGAGTGTCCAGGCCCCTTGGAAGAAGTTGTTCTGGTCGGCTCGGAGCGAAGGGAGCTCTCCGGCTCTCTCTGCACGTGATCTTCCAGAAGGCTCAGCAGCCGGAGAGCTCACAGGAAGACACCCCCTGGGCTCTGCTGGGAAGCCTGGCGCATTATGAGAGGATTTCTGTTTTGTTTTGTGTCTTTGGATCTCAGAGGAAATGTGTAAAAGGGTGCTCAGAAGGAGCTGGGCAATACCTGGACGGCACAGCTGCCTGGGACCCCAATGACATTAAAAATGAAGAAGGAGAAATGATGGGAAATGATTGCAAAAGTTTTTTCTCCAAGTCGAGGAGGGGGATGGGGAGAAGAGAGAACATAATTTATTGGGGGTTGGGGAAAGGGCAGGACTCGCTCTAATAAACATCTCGCAAGAAAGCTAACTAAGGAGAGTCTTTCTTGGCCCCATAACGGATCGTGCACTCGGCAAGCTCCAGGGATATGGGCCGGAGGAATTAGCGGAGGAATCTGGATCCTATCGGCAGATGGTGTGGCCCGAGCTAACGAGCACACGCCCTAAAACGAAGCAGATGGGGCCTCGTTGGAGGAAAGGCGGCATCTTATACTACGTTTCAGAGGTTTTGTAGGGTAATGATAATAACATCGTCCTCTCTGCTTCTCCCAAAGCACCCGGCTTCGTAAATAGGTCAGCACCACGCAGATCCTCAGTCCCCACGTCCCCGGACCGCAGCCTCCAGGCTCAGCCCGCGAGGCTTGGAGGGTGGACAGTGGGTAGGGGTAGTGAGTAGGTGGACAGGGGTAGGGGCCTTGGATGGAGCTCAGGGCTTCTGCGCTCCCTAGAAGGCTTTTCTCTGCTTCCACGAGGGGATTCCTTGTCCCCGCGGCCCTCCAGAGGCTGGAAACTGGAGCCAGATGGGTCCGTGGCATGCCACAGTGGTCCCTCCCTCCCTCCGTGACACTGAGCTGGTTGCATTTGAAAAGTGAGAGCATTTACATTGCAGCCCAGGCGCACAACTTCTCTGGAAGAGCCGGGGAGATGTGGCAGCTGCGGCCCCGTCCCCTGTGGTGCTGGCGGCTGGGCGGGGGCCCCCCCAGCCCATGTCCCTTGTTTAGGGTCTGGCCTCAGGCCACGTCTCTGGCCTGCCCTCCCTAGATGTCTGAGGGTGTGACACCTGTCCTCTGCCAGCCCCCCCCTCCATTTGGGGCAGGGACGCTGCCAAGTCCCCAAGGCAAATGGAAAAAGGGGACGAACACCATAGCAATACTGAAAACGAGGCAGAAGTTTCAGTTCTTGCCAGAATCCCGTGGGCACTACGCAGTGATGTCCGCACGAGAGCACGCGCTAATCACGTTAGGACCACATCCTCCGAAACTCGAATTCACTCGGACGAGTCCGTGGAGCCCAGTTCCAGCTAGGCCGTCTGATCCAGCCCGCCGGTTTGACGGTGCAGAGGGCCTTTAAGAAAACGTTAGTGGAAATCTAAGTGCCTATCAGCAGAAAATGGGCTAAATAAAACGAAACATCGTATATGACAGAATTCTAATTAGCAGTTAAAATGAGTGAACTACAGCTCCATTGATGTATATTTAAATATACACACAACAGAATACTGTATAACAGGACTTGGCAAAGTACCCACCCACTGCCTGTTTTTGTAAATAAAGTTTTATTGGCACACGTCCATGCCCATTTGTTTACAGATTGCCTGTGGTTGCTTTCACACCGAAACAGCAGAGACAAGTAGCTGCAGTGGAGACCATATGGTCTACCGAGCCGAAAATCTTTATTAGCTGGCCATTTACAGAAAGACTTGGCTCTCCTCGCTCTACATTATTTTGGGATGTGTGTGTGTGTGTGTGTGTGTGTGTATACATTTTTTTCATGCATAGATATTTGGTTGGAAAGATTTTGAAGTTCATGGCTGAGGCCGTCTGTGAGAGGGAATCCAAGGCGAGGAGTAAATAGTATAAGATTTCCTTGATCCTAAAATGCCATTTCTTCAGTTAAAAAAATATATATTTGGAGCAGTACAGATAAATGTTAACAGCTGTCAGAGTCCAGCTGTGGGTTCATACGTGTTTGTTTTTTTAGCATTTGAACTTTTCTGTATTTAAAATGTTTTACATAAAAATTATTTCATCAAAGAACAAAATAAAGTTTTAGGAATGGAATAATTACCCCTACATTATAAAGCTCTCGGAGTGACGTTATAATTACATGTTTAAAATGATCTACTGTAGCCATCTTCTTCAATATTGAAATTACCCAAGGTTTTCATCCACGTTATTTGGGAAGAAAAGATTTAAGTTTCAGGTTTTCTTATACTTGTATATTTTGCAAATTCCCTACTGTATTTTTATAAATAGTTCCTAGGTACGACCCACAAATTCGCTTAATCCAGGCACCCATTTCCCTCCCCCTCGTGGTCCCGTGTGATTTTCCCTCTACACGGGAGCAGTGTAAGGACTCATCCAAGAACAGCAGACTAATTATGTAACCGGTGCCTTCCAGCATGTGAATGGCCCCATCTGAGAATCCAGGAAAAATAACCAGCCGGGGCCTTGTCCCACTTTACTCAAATCACATGGACAATTTACGTCCGTGAATTGGAATTTCAGTTTGATCTCAGTGCTTACACGGAGGGGCCAAGGCACACGGGAGGGGAGGAGAAGAGGGGAGCTGACGAAGTTAAGAATTAGAGGGACATAAAACAGACGCGGGCACTCTGCCGGGTGCCCCCACCGGCCGGGTGCTGGGTTGGGGCCGGTGACTCGGGCGCATGGGTCCCGTGCAGGGCCAGGGGAGCCCGTGGGCGACGTGAGGGACGATGGATGGACAGCGGGCTTTCGGGTCTGCAGTCTCTCCCTCTGGGCCCTTTGCACCCGGGGAGCTGAGCTTGGGCTCTGGCAACTTCAGAACACACCCCCTTCCCTACCTGAATGAGGGCTTGTGCCCAGAACGCAAGGCGGCCAGAGGGGCGTCTTTTGAAAACAGACTTCTGGAATTTCCCAGACTTCTTGCAAATAATTCACAGTACTTTGTCAGGGTGGAAAACCCTAAATGTCTTCCTACTCCGTCTGGAATATATACAGCACAGTCTTTGTGACTTGGCTGCGCCCGGCCACGGAGACCTCTGCTCTGGGCCCCGTTGCACCGCCGTGAACTTGGTGACCTCCAGGAGATCAGAGGTCCTCTGTCTACTGGTCGGCGGGACCAGGGATCCGGGGAAGGGCCACGTTTTCTGAAAATCACAGGGTCACTCCACGGTGGTGGGCCGGGTGGGCAGCTAGCTCCGTAGGACCCCGGGTGGAGAGCAGAGAAGGGTCCAGAGAGAGAGGAGGAGCAAGCGGCTTGGAGCCTGGGGCAGGAAGGGCCCTTCTGCTGTGAGTGTGGCCCCTCCCCAGATGCGCTTCAGCCGCGTGGCCCCACCATCGCATGGCCGTCTATCCTGGTTACAGAAGGGGTGCCCTGCTCCACTGGGCCCCCTTTTCTTGGCCTTCTGTGTCCATCCCACTTGTCACCTGCCTGTGGGCCCCCTGACCCAGCTGACACAGCAGCTCCCGGGCCTGTCCCCGCCCCGCAGGAGGTTTACGGTCAGACACGAGCCTCGGCTAGAGCTGCAGCCTCGGAGTGTCCTTACCGTCTCCAAAGCTCATCTGGGAGATGGGGACGATCACAGGGTCTGTCTCGTAGGCGTGTGGCAGAGATTCGGGGACATCAGGACCAGAGCTCTGGGGGGGAGGTCAGAGGATTGCTCCCTTCCCCACGCCCCCTCTGCCAGGCGGCCCCCTCTCTTCCTCCTCCTGAAGCAGCCTTCTCTCGCCTTCTCTCTTCTCCTTTGCCTTTTTCCTGGGCCCTGGTCACTACTCCCAATCCCTCGCCCCCAGCGTCCCAACCCTGAAGACAGTCCCTTTATGCACGAAGCATGTCATCTCTTGTGCCGTGGGGACTCCACGCCCTGCGGTGACACTTTTCTCTGGTACTCGGAGCACCTTCTCTGTACGGGGCGCCGTCCTCACGCTGAGGGGTGGCCTTGACCGAGGAGGCGAGAACTTCTACCTGTCCGAGGGATGATAATGGAAAAAAGTAGAACGACAACACAGGCGACGATTAGGGCCTGTCTGGCCCTGGCGAGGGGTGATGGGAGGGAGTGTTGAGGGGGCGCGTTCAGTGGGCGGTCGGCCCATGGCTCTGGGGCTGGCCCACCAGAGGGAGGCGGGTGGCTGTGTGAACAGGACGTGGATCAGGCAGGCGACAGATCGGCAGGCGCAAAGGCCCAACGTCGGGGACTCGGACGCCTGAGACCGAGCTCTGGCCTGCCGGGAGGGAGAGGGAGGGTGTGACCTGAAACGGGGAGACTGGGGGGCTGCAGCCCAAAGTTGGGGGCAGTCTCCTTTCCATTTGAAAAAGCTGTGGGCCGCTGCTGGGGGGAAGAACGGACCGTGGGGCCCAGCACAGGGGAGGAGTGTTTTCTCCACCTTTGCTGCCCTTTACTGGGGAGAACAGGGCATGTTTTCTAATTTAAGCTCCAGCTAAATTAAACTAATTTAGCTTCACAGAACCTAGGAATTAATGGCCGGTCCAATGACCCCACTGCTGCAGAAACATGGAAGAATCACAAAGCCTTGCACACAGAGAGGATAATGGAAAATGCTTATGGGTCTGACCTCGGCCACAGCTGGGTTTTAATAAAATTAACACATTTGGGAACTCTGTTGTTTTTCTCTTTCTCAAAACAAAACAAAAATGAAACGTACCACCCCGGTTCCTACTGAAAAGTGCATGGTCCCAGAGCTGTGCTGAATACCTATTACTGCATTAACGGGATTTCTCCTAAATCCCCCCCCCAAACAAAGCCACAGCTCTTTAGGGGAAGGCTGACCTTAATTTAATTATTGAGAATTACTTTAAGATTCATGTTTTTTCCTCATATTACTGAAAAGTAATCATTGTCATAATGAAGACCGCATGTGTCCTAGTTCTAATTATTAAATCGTTATATTGTTTTATAATTCCCATTAGCTACTTTGGCTGAAGGGTCAGATGAATAATGGTAGAAGCGTTTTTTCTTTTGCGAGATGACATTTTAGTTTCCATCCATATGATTCAGTGCAGCATGCGAAATGGCCGGGACAGAAGACAGTGTTGGCCATCATGGTGGCTGGGGTCCCACAAGGATCCGGGTAGGGTTCCTGACACAGAGCAACGGGGCCAAGGGTCTCCAGCTCTGGAGCTGGCCCCTGAAGGCGAGAGGGAGGCACTCCCTGAGCCAAGTCTGAGTGCCTTTTCTGATGGGCCCTTCTTGGAGTGGCCTTAATCCTTCAGACCCTGAGGGCTGTTGCTGAGGCTACCTGCCTTCCTCGAAGTCCTCTGAAAGGTGAAGACAGAGCAGCAAACACAGATGAGTGCGTGTGCAATTAGTACCTACAAGGTGAAGTTGTTTCAGCTGCAAATCTGAGTCACCGGAGCAAAAGGAGAAAAACCGGCAAAGCCGATGTATCTTCCACTACAAAATAAAACACAAGAAAATTTGTAAGGACACACGTAGATAAGGCATGATTTTGGGGGCAGAGTAAAATTCCAAATAATGGAAAAAGCCACATTATCAGAATCTTTCCAAAAGTCTCCGCAGCCAGAAATCTTTTATGAAGCGATACGTGCCGTGGTGGTGCCGGGAGCAGCCGCGCCTGCCTGGACCAGGACCTGTAGTAGTTGCTCATGAAGCCCTTCCCAGAGGATCTCTGGTGGAGTCTGAGTTTGTCCTGGGAACCACGGCAGGCTCTGGACAGAAGGAACCTACGGCAGTTGTGGCCGCACATCAGCACTCACGAAGGCCACCGCAGAGCGGATCGGCAGAGTCCAGCCATTGTGGAAAAGAGCGGGCACTGCTCTGCTCCCCAGTGCGTTCCAAGGGACACGGCCGCCTGACCAGCCCATCTGCAGGGACCATGGAGGGGACGGGGGGCCCTGGGCCTGGAACAACGGCAGCCTAGAGATGGAGTCATAGGGCCTTCAGGGGAGGTTGGAACCCCTTGTTCAATGCCAAGGTCCTGTTCAGACTTGCCCTCTGACCCACAGGCTGCCCTTCGTGGAGCAGTCAAACAAGGAGGTGCTTAACAGGTGCGTGCCGACTGTCCCTCCGTGAAAGCAACTCTTCGGCAAAGAAACGTCAGCAGGGCGTCCCAGGAAGGTTCCGGAGATGCTTACTGGAAAGCTGCATGCCGGAGACCTGTTTCTCAAAGCCAGGAGCTCCTGTGTATTATGGCCAAGGAGCTGAGACTCCAGGAGGGTGTCGGCAGCCAGGACGGCATCGGAAGTTGGAGACGCAGGGGTAGACGAGACTCTCCTGCCCCAACCCTCCCTGGCCTCTGCATAGACAGACCCCTGCAGGTCCTTGAAAACTAGGGGACAGCTCTATAATTTGCCTCTAATAGGGGCACAAATTGCAGCAATGACTTAACCATGGCAACAAGCAGTTATATTAGGGCTGAAACTTAAAATGGGGGAGAAAGAAAGGAACACCTGAAGGATCCAGCAGTCCCTTCTTGGCCACTTGGACAGACGACAGACAGGGGAGGACTTCACGGTGGGTACGGGGCCCCAGGCTCGGAAGAACCCACACTTAGCTTAATCCGGGGCGGTTGCCGTCTCAAAATTCTTAAAGGTCGTCGGCCGAGAGGGCCGTCTTCCCCTGGCCCCGGCCCCACACATTGTGGCTGGACCCAATTATAGAATCTGTTGCTATACCTTGCTTGTCTCTCCATGTCTCTCTCCGAGTTTCTCAGGCAAATGACTATGTGCCAGCGCTTCCTGTTTTTCTCTTAATTATTATTTATCTGCCCTTTTAAATTAATGTGTAACGTGCAGACAGCAAAGCTCAAAAATCTTAATCACTTTTTTTATGCATGGCTGAGTCCTTGTCATGTGCTAGATGTCTCCATTTCCCGGAAGATTCTTCGGTTTGGCGTCCTAGTTGTTACTCCCCGGGTACCCGCCATCGGATGCTAAGCTTTGTGGCTATGTTTACAGCAGTATTTTATCCCAGAAACGTTTTCTTATTTAATTTCCTCACCTCTCTTGGAGATTTTTCAGGTCCCTGGGAATCCAGAAGATCGTAGGGGAAGAAGAAATAAAAGATAGAACTATTTTAAATAACACTGGCTATGGCAAATCTTCCGAAGTCGGAAGAATCTCTGAGTCCTTCAAATACTGTGAGACATAATTCTATTTTTTTTTAAAGATTTTATTTACTTATTTGACAGAGAGAGAGAGAGATCACAAGTAGGCAGAGAGGCAGGCGGAGAAGGGGGGAAGCAGGCTCCCTGCTGAGCAGAGAGCCCGATGCGGGGCTCGATCCCAGGACCCTGAGATCATGCCCTGAGCTGAAGGCAGAGGCTTAACCCTCTGGGCCACCCAGGCGCCCCCATAATTCTATTTTGATGGTCCATTTCTGCAATGAGATCCTTGGGTTTTCTTATGAGATGCTTTCAGGGATCTGGAATCATATATTTTTGAAATGATATATTACCTTAAATTATCTTAATTGGTTCATTAATGTGAACTTGATATAAAGTAGCCTCTCGAAGTGCATTGCTAAGGAAGGGAAGGAAATTAATAACCTAATCAGGCATTTGGCAACAACTGACATGCCTCCTGGAAAGGGTACTCAGAAATTTCATTTAAAAATGTAATTATATTGATTAGAAAGACGTAGTCCTTTGTTTCAGGGAGAGGATCTTATAGTTTAAGAGCATTTAGCTGAATTGATAGAGTTATATTTAAAATGCTATCTTCTTAATTGTATAAAATGTAATTTCCAGGCTTTTACTGCAGAAAGACGGGGGTTTCTGGAGTCTTCTGTCGTTTTAATGTTGATTTGGAGGTGACCCTTGGTGTTGCTGGAAATGAAAACAAAAATGAACTAGGATTTTATGCAAGGCATCTTCATGTCAGAGCCCGCCTTGTGGTGGGAAAGGTGGCCGTGGCCAGTAGTGACAGGTGTGAGGCAGTCGAAGCCGGTGGGCAAGAAGGGGGCCCCCAGTCCCCCTTCTCCTTGGGAAACACACCCCCAAGGCCAGCTCCCAGGAGCCTGAGCCTCATTCCCCATGGCCCAACTTTCCTTTTGGGAGCCAAGAACCTTGGCATAATTTTTCGGTCTTCTTTGCGGTCACATATTTACCTTCTTCGAGGGAGGGCTGGATATTTTGAAACAAGTCATTAAAGCTAAAACAAGTTAGTGATAAGCCGGGAAGATGATGTTCTGAGATTAAATTCTGGACAACGAGGCAAATCACCAAAGTCCTGAGGCTGATTTTCTCGTGAGCCTTCAAAAGCTCCCTCATCCTTTGATCCTGGGGGTCCTCTTTCTCCTGGTTATTTATCTGAAGGAAAGCATACCTAAGAAGGAAAAAAAAAAAACCCACGCTGCCTGCATGTGGATATGTTTAGGCGTGTTTATAGTAATAGTTGGATAAATAAACAAGCAGGCCAAGTGGAAAATAACCTCGATGCTCCTGAGAGGGTCTGCAAGCCCTCCTGGGCCCAGGCCCCCCACACGGATGTCATGAAGATGGCCCCAGCACAGGCACATTGATGAGGCCGTGCGGGAGGAACCCGAGACCCCACGGCGTCTGAGGGGGGGCAGTCTGAGGAGCTCGTGACTCTTGATCTCAGGGTCATGGGTTCGAGCCCCACGTTGAGGGTAGAGATTACTTAAATAAATAAACATCAAAAAAAAGAACCTGAGATCTCCAAATTGTAGGTACCTCTACCTTTGGGGAAAAACAGCTGACCCCAACAAGGTCAGGCTTGTGGGATTCTGAGGGGAGGACCTGTCCCCTTGTTTGAGCTTAAAACTGTATCTTTATGGCAAAAATGCGCAGGACAGAGAAGGGAAGCCAAGGAAAACATCAGCCCTCCCTCCCTTTACAGCACGATTCTGAGATGGAAGTATTTTGAGCAATGACGCCATCTCTAGAATGTGTAATAATCTCTTAAGGTAACTGTGACGTAAGGGACAAGGGATATTTGGAAGTGTATGTATTTTATATATATTTTAATATATAGAGATTATATATGTAAATAAAATATCTATAATTTATATATAAATACATAATATACATTTTACATATTATATATTTATATGTAAAATTATATATATTTTATCTTATGACTGCTACCCAACCTTTAGAAAGTTCATAGAAAAATCTTCATGTAAAATCATCCACTTTGCTCAGTACCACGCAGTGAGGATATTGTTTTTACCACCAAGTGATGGGGTGGGGGGTGACACTGGGTCCAAGTAGGCCACCGGTGAGCTCGCTGATGGCCCAAGGCTTCGTGGCGGACTTCAGAGGAGCCTTGTCCCTGGGTCTGAGGCCCTCGTCAGACAAAAAGGGACTCGGGCAGATGGGTCTGTTCTGTCCTCTGAGTTCAGGCGAGTGTCTCAGCCGCACAACCCATGGCCTCCCCAAGGACTTGCCTGCCATCTTGGTTGTGCTCAGTCCAAGGAGCATCATCCCTCAGAGGACCTTCCGCCCATTTGACCTGACAATCCTTGGAGGCGGAAGCTGAAGCCGCAGCTCCAGGCCCCGAGGAAACCAACTCAAACTCCCTCAGAGGCCAGAGCTAGTGGGGAGAGGCTTTGTTCTTGTGCAACCCACGGGCAGACTCTTCATGCCTGTGTAGAAATCTATCTTCTGTCATCTTTGACTCAGATCATGCAGCTCTCTTGATTTATCTGTTCTCACTTTTGACAGAGACTACGATCAAAGGAAATATTTCTCTAATGTGAGGAAAACACATTGTCCCCGAGTGATCACCAGCAAGGAGCACCGCCTCGGGGGGACAGTAGGGAGTGGGGGAGGATATGGCAAAATTGGGAAGCCCCATCCCGAGGGGGCTCCATCATGGCTGCTTGCGGCTTCGAACTGTCTGTGGCACACAATTCTTTTGTCTCGCCAAGTCTCGAACACCTGGTGTGTTTGTAGAGCCCAATAAAAATGGCAACAAAGACATACAAAACACAATCCCCATTTAAAAAAAATTATTAGCTCCAAGAGCCATAAAATTAATGTATCACATTGCCATAGAAGTTTCTAAATGCTCGCATGTCCCTCGGAACGGGATGGCTCAGAATGACTCCATCCAAGAGGCAGGGAACCTGGTGTGTTTATGAACCATCAAGGCACCTGCAGTTGTGAGGGGCCGCATCCCTCCTCTGCAGACCTGGCATGTCCCGCAGTGGTTAAGCCGCAGGGATACCGTACCAACCCCCGGGCATAGATGTGATGTCAGGGGAACGTGGACAGGCCGCCGCCAGTAGCTGCCCCACGAGATCTTTCTGCTTCGTGTGAGCTCCACTGTCACAGTTCTCAAATCTCAAAGCGTGGTACTTGGGCCATCGACATTGGCACTGCCTGGAAACTCGCTCAGAAATGCCCATTCTCAGGCTCCATCTGAGATACGCTGAATTAGAAACTCTGGGAGTGAGACCTGCCAGGGACTGTGGATGAGCCCTCCAGGGGCTTGGATGTCCCCCCAAGTTTGAGAACCTCCACTTCACTGCGTTTTAAAGCAATGAGGCCCATCCACAGTTAAGAAATATCTTTGCCCTCGCATACAACTCATCCAAACTTAACTGGGTTTGGCATCCTTCTTTCAGAGGGCTCAGAGCGAATGCAATTTCCTAACAATTGCATTATATTAAATAATGCAACACCTTCGGCTCTCTATTTCCTTTTCTCTAAGCCCCGCCAGTAAGTCGAAAGCAGAGAAACCGCTTAAAAATCCAGCTGTGAAGGTCTGTACTCAGGAATGTTTCTCAAGTCACTCTTCTGTTAGATGTCAGTAATGGCAGATAATAAACTCCCTCCTGCAATGCGGCACCTTCCTTACTACGAGACCATTAAGCTGTCTGAAGCAAGAGTTCCCTCCGATTAAACAGGAAATGCCTTCTGCAGTCTGGTATCCATCCAGGGTCTCCGAAGGATGGGGCCCAGACAAAGAATAATAAAAAGCCTTTCATTTGCTCCAAGTGCTCTATTCCTCAAGGTACCTTCATGTAAACAATCTGCAGAGAGCCTGGCCAGGACCAGGTGAGACGGACAATGAGGACAAGTGACGTCTCCACTTGGGGGACAAGGAAATTGAACTGTGAGCGGTGGAGGGGGCTGCCCGGACGTGTGCGGTCTGCTGAGTGTGGGGTCCCTGCCCAGGAACCTTCTTCTCTTGAACTAGAACCAGAAGTTGGATGGGTTTGCTCAGACACCACGGTTCCCCCTGAGCCTCCCACTTAACTCCCGAGGGGTCAGACTGCCTCCAAGTGGGGCATTTGTCCAGCCTCGGTCTGGCCGGGCGTCCCAGGCCTCATGGCTCACCCCCAGGCTGTCGGTCTGGTGTCAACAGCTTCGGTGTCACCAAGGAGTCCGACGAAGATCTAATTAAATAGATCATCGGTCCTGAGAGGCGAAATGTGAATGGACGCACAATGACCATACTTTGCTATTTCCGCGCCTGTGTCAACTCGGAGCGAATAGCCCAGATTAATCGGAAGGCTTCATTCCTTGGCATTTGTAGCCAAGTGGTAGCCAACCGGCAAGGTTTGGTCATCTCCCGAAGCCCAGTGACGATGTCTGCAGACACGTCGGGTTGCCACGGCTTGGACAAGGGTACGCGGGTGCATCGTGGGCGGAGGCCAGAGACGTGACTGGATGGTGCACGGAGAACCCCCACCACGGGGGCGTCTGGCTCAAGACGGAGAAGCCGCTCGAAGGCGCTACCCTTCCCCATTTAGCCACACCTTGCACAACAAGATAAACCAAGCAGTGCCCTAGAGACAGAGGAGGAGGGCTGGTGCGGAAAGTACGGATTTGGTGTCGAACGTACAGATTTGCTGGTCAGTGAAACTGGGGTCTCAGTTTCAACCCTCTTTGCCGAAGGGAAGATCTTTCCAACTGAGGGCTCGTTAGTTAGTATCTTTCGGCTCTATGTTATGCAACCAAACCGCCAATTTATTTTTGTTTAATGGAAGTTGAAATGCTAATCTTGGGCAAACCGTATGAAATATAGATGGGACGAGCGGGTCCCAGCGCCTCCTTTCTTGGGCGCACGCAGCCTGGCCGCAGGGGCCGGTGGAGGCTTGGCTTTCCCGCTCCAATACTTCAGTTCCGTCGAATGGATTTTTATCTGGCGCCACGGGGCCACGGCTGGCTGGAGCAGGGTTGGGAGAGAGGAGTTTCGGGCAAGGCACGAGGTGGGGTGTCGGAAGGAGGCGGGCCAGGCGCGAAGGCGTGAGGCTCAGAGAGGAGGACTGATGAGGAGAAAGAGGGTAGGAGCGTGAGCTCTAGGGGTTCTCCCCGTAGCCTGAGATCCCCCCGAGGATGCTGCTAACAGCTAACTTTGTGCCGCAGAGGAAATTCTCTGACGTCACCAGGGGTAGAAGTTTCCACGGACCTCAGAAGCAGGTGGCTTTGTCCATTCTCCCTCCTGCAGCCCCTCGTCCTCTTCCACCTGTTGCTGGGCCGGCACCAAGAAGACAGCGAGAATGAAGAGCACGCCTGGGCTTCCCAGAGCCCTGCACCGGGTTTCCCAGTTTCTCCACTGGTGAGATCTGAGCCGTCAGGCCTGCCTCCTGCCTTCTGTGTGAATGAGCACATTTTGGTAACGATTTGGAGCTGCACAGGAAGACGCCACCATTCCTGGCTGAAATGGAGCATCCCAGGCTTACTTCTGAAGCACATCTCCTTTGCTCCCTCTTGTAATCGTGTTTTCTGCACTAACTTTATTTGTGTGAAAATGGGGTACGAGATCTGGCAGGGGGATGCATATGAATGTGAATGATATTCACTACGTCCCGAGTGCCTCCCCTGGATCCGGGGATCAGGAGGAAGGTTGGGGTAGGTGGGAAGTAATCCTCACAATGGAGGCAGAGATCCTGCAGGGAGCAGACCTCCCAAGACAGAGACCCGCTCTCCTGCGAGTTCACAAAGGGAGGAACCAGCTACCCCCACTTCTGAGCCCCAGGTCCCCGGCTGCCGGTGGGATGGGTCTGCGCCCCCGCTTGTGCCCTTCATGTTTTTGCAGAAATAATCATCGTATTTATCTTCCTGGGAGGCCACAGAACAGGAGGTGAGGCTCAGGCTGGAGTGAGTCCGTCAGACGGGATGGGTACCAGACACTCGTCAGGTCTGTCAGTTCCATCCTGGAGAGGCCTTCAACCAGAGGCAGCTAGACAGGAAATTGGAATTTCTCCCCTCTCCAATTGTTCATTATCTGCAACAAGATCTTAATAAAACAGACAGAGGGTCAGTAATTAGAGCTTGGTAATTAAGCTGAAAAGGAGCAGTGTAGCTCCGTGGCGGAACACGGTGATATCCTCTGACATATGGTGACCTACAGACGGAGGGCAGGGGCGCAGGAGGGGCGGCGCGGTGGCCGAGACCCCAGACGGCGGCCCTGGGCTGCCTCTGCTCCGTCGGGGCGGTCGGAGGGGCTCGCGTTCAGGTGGGGCGGCTTTTGTGGGCCGGCTGGGACCTTTGACGGGCGGCACCGGCAGCTTTGTTTAACCAGATTGTAAGACAATGAAATGAAAATGAAATGTCTGTGTATGTCCATGGCTTTTCCTAATGGCAAATGTGAAATTTCCTGAGAAGCTTGCCTGGAAAAAGAAATGAGTCTCCACTTTCAAAGGGGAGAGAGCAGAGGGAGCTCTAGGAAACACACCTGGTGTGAGCTCAGGGCTGTAAGGTGGAGAATGATGAAACGCCCTGGGCAATACCGAGAGGGGAAAAAAACAAAACAGAAGACCAGCAAACAAAAAAACCCTAAAGAACAAAAGACAGCCCACCACCTCGGGCTGTCACTTTTCCCCCCAAGCTTATCTCCTGGTGAATTTTGCAATCTTGAGGACTTTGCCCCGAGCAGGGGATGGCTCCGCTCCAGACCCTGAACTGCAGGGATGCGGGTTTATCTCAGTCATGGGCTTTGATGTCCTGGGAGGATGTGAGTGCAGTTCTCTGTCATCAAACGGCCTGCTTGAGGCTCAGCCGCTCCCCTGGAGGGTCCTTGCAAGGACCTCTCGCGTCTGTAGCCGGAGCCCAGTGAGAAGGCCCTTCTGGCTGTCAAGCTCACTCTCGGTTTTCCTTTCTTCTTCAGAGATAATCCCCAAAGCAGTTTCATCTGTCTCTCAAGCAGGGAGAGGCATGGGGTCTAACAGATGTATGTGGTTACCTGTGCTCGTCCTCTGCGCTGAAAGGCCGGGGTTCAGAGCTTCCACTGTCCCAGTCGCCCGTTCTTGGGGACACGGCTCCTCCCTGCCCAGCCCACTTCCTTCCAGTCCGGCTTTGCCTCCTCTTCTCCCTCTGCCTCTGTCCTGATCCCAACTGGCTCACCGGGTCCTTTTTCCTTCCAAGGTTGGAAAATACCTTTGCCTCCAATTTTCCGAGCCATGAGCACATTAATCTCTCGTTCCAAACTTGCTGGTTCAATTGCGGACCACCAGCACAGAGCTCCGCCCGGGGTCAGGAGGCAGACGTCCAGAGAGACGTGTCGGCTGGGAGAACCTGGCATGGCCGGACACACGGGGACCGCGGAGTGTCGTGCTCTCTCCCGGCCGAGGCGCCTGCCCCGCAACCAGCCCATGATTCTGTCAGGCCCCCTGCATGCCCGGGCATCCGTGGGGCCGCAGGAGACACTTGAGTTACACCGTCTCGTCGACATTGGAGTTGGTGCTCAACGACCCTGGCCATCACCGCATGGTTTCCTTCGGGGCGGGGAGGAGACAGGCATCCCTGATCATAAGTGGGGTCCCGGCCAGACTCTGGCTTATTGCAGGTCGACTGGGCCCATGGACCTACGCAGGGGGCAGCTCCCTGATTCCCGGATGCCCATTTAGGATGGATGTGGCAGGCACATCGGGTAATCTCAGTGGAGAAGGTCAAGCCAGAGCTCTGAAACTTTGTGCCTTGTCGTCCGTGTGTCGCATCCCAGGACAGGGTGGGGATCAGTGTCACTTTCCAAGGGCTCAAAGATCCAGGCATGAGGGGCCTCACATCTCTGTGTGCTGCCTTCTCTCTGGCCCCGGTAGACCACCGGAAGCCTGCTCAACAGGACAGCAGTACCCCAGCAGATTTGATGCGACAGCACTACCTCTGCTAGGGCGAACTAGCTCCGCCCCAGGCCCGGGGTACACGGACATCGCTGGGGCAAACGCATTCCCTACTGTCCCGATCAGAAAAGCAGCCCAGACATGGTTTGCAGTGATTGGGAACAGACAGCCGTGTACCATTGCAGGTTGGCCCAGGGCTAGCTCACCGTCCCACCTGTGTCATCACGAAATCAGTGTCACCCGGATGCCAGCAGGACATCAGCCTGTTGCACTGCATCGGTGACATCGTGTTGACCGGGCCACCAAGCAAGAGGTGGCCAGGCTGCGGGTGGCCTTAAGCAAACATACACTTTGGGGGGGCAGAGATAGACCCTGCAAAGATTCTGGGCCCCGTTCCACCCATGGGGGTCCGGCGGTTTCTGGAGTAGAATTCAGCAATTCGTCACCTACATACAACGCCCCGGGCTCATCCCGACAAGTATCGTCCTTAACCCCCCAAACCTACCAGGCCACCCCCAGCACCCCTGCCGGCAGCCCTCAGTTTGCTATCATTGAGTCTCTTATGGTTTGTTTCCCTCTCACTCTCTTTTTTCCCCCACCTGTATGTTCATCTTGTTTCTTAAATTTCACATATGGGTGAAATCATATGGTATTTGTCTTTCTCTGACTTTTTTCACTTGGCACAATGCCCTCTAGTTCTATCCACATTGTTGCAAATGGCTAGATTTCATTCTTTTGATGGCTGAGTAATATTCTACTGTGTGTGTATAATATAACATATAATATATACATCATAGATAATATATATTATACACACACACACACACATAAATACCACTTCTTCTTTATTTATTCATCAGTCAGTGGACACTTGGGCTTTTCCCATAATTTGGCTACTGTTGATAATGCAGCTCTAAACATAGGGGTGCCCCTTTGAGTCTGTATTTTGTGTCCTTTGGATAAATACATAGCAGTGCAATTGCTGGGTCATAGGGTGGCTCTACTTTCAACTTTTTGAGGAACCTCCATGCTGTTTTCCTGAGAGGGCGCACCAGTTTGCATTCCCGCCAACAGTGCACAAGGGTTCCCCTTTCTCTGCATTCGCAAAAGGGATTTATTCAGAAGCTGGTCTCAGGAAACACTGGGGCAAAGAGCAAAGGGAGACCAGGAAAGGGAGGCAGCGCCTACATGCTGTGCGAGCAGGTGAGGTGCCCCTGGTGTAAGCCATCGGCCCCCAAGTAATTCTGGGAGACTGAGCAGCACGTGAGGTCGTCATCCCTGAGAGGGAACACACATAAGTACCCTCCAGTTCTGCCCGAGGCTGGTAGAGGGCTGATTCCAGGGACACTGACCCTCTGGTCCTTGGGCATCCCCTCCATGGAGAGAGCTGCAGTCATCCTCTTGGCTGTGAGCACTCAGGAAACACGCGGGGTCTGCCCAGACACATCTGCAATGGACACACGGCCCGAATCATACACTTGGTGCTGTCCTTCAATGCTCCTCACTTGAGACATGTAAAGATTGACTCTCGAAAGAAATCGGTGCCCCTTTTCCTCTCCTTCCCGCCCCCTCTCCAGGCCACTACTGCCCAGGTCTTATGCTTGTCGCTCGGGACCGGCAGGAACAAGCCTCAGCCCCAGCCTTCATAAATTCTCAGCTTGGGGCAGAGTGACAGACAGCTGGGTTGGCGTGACTGGTAAATTTCGCAGAGCTGAGAGAATCCTGCTGACCTCCCTATGAATTTGAGATTGTCGTTTTCGACAAGGCGTCTCCAAATATTGTTTTTTGTCGTTTATCCAGAAAGGCGCACACGCACGGGTGGAAACCCCTTGTACATCGGGTCCGTGTGTGTGTTCGTGTATGTGGCGCCACTTTTCAGGGCTGCAGAAACCTGGGCCTCTTAGGGTGACTGGAGGAGTGATTTTCTTTGCCTTTCAAGAGACCTTCCGCCTCTCAAATGCAAACACAGCCGATCTACCTTTCCTCCAGCTTTAATAATAGTTCTGTGAAAGCCCCAGGGACTCTGCCTTGCCTAACCTTCAAACCAGATTTACAAGTCAAGGGATGTTAGAAATGAATTAATTACCCCCACGAAATGCAAGCGGGACACAGTGCACATAAAAGGGAAGAGAGAGACTCTTATTTCCCAAGCAGAAAAGGTTACCGGAGAAATGCTCCGGAATTATTCTTCCTTCCAACACATCTCCAATGTGTTTGAAAGCCATATGCACCAACTTATTTGCATATTTCCTGAGAAGCCGGGCTGCCCCTGTGTCTCCTCTGCCCTGCAGATGCCCGCACACGACCCTGCAGCAGAGACGCATTGTTCTCCATCCCTTCCAAGGGTGCACAGGGAAAGCCCCGTCTTTCTTTTCTGCAATGGGCTTTTAATTGCCTTCTTATTGCAGATATGATATTTTGCTCTTAGTTCCGGCGTCTAAGGTAAATACTTACGTGCACGTGCAAGCAACGACACACTTTGCCTCCCTGTCCCCTTCATGGGGCTCAGCCCTGACTTCACCAACCCCATCACAACCACCCCCTGGAAACTTCTCCAGGAAACATAAAAAACAGCCAGTTTCTCATTGTTCATCTCTGTATGAAGTGACCTCCCTTGGGGGTGTTGGGGAAGAAGCCTTGATTTCAGGGGAAGACTCTAGAGAATAAAGAAAAGAGAAAAAGAAAAAGAAAAGCCTCACCCCTCTCTTTTCAAGCATTTCACTTAAAATTGCATGATAGGGGAAAAAATGTTTTAAAGACGCACACGCACGGAGAGATGGGTGCCAAATCTTTCCCACATCAAACTGTACTTTTAAAGTCCTGCTGGCAAATAAATGCTAAAAAAGTAAGTTCAGGACTAAGGGCAATGTTACGACAATCCTGTAGACTTTGCCGCTTTAGAATGAAAGTTTCAAGCTGTAACGAAAAAAAAAGTCTCTGGAGCTACAGTTTATCCAATATATTGAAGCCAGATTTTGTCAACCACAAAAATGTCATCCCAGAGACCATATGCAGAAACATGTTTTCTTCGGAACTTCTAAAGTGGAAATCAAATATATGATGAAGACAATTAGATGAAATTTGGAAAAGTTCAAACCCAGGAGACCTGGGGCAGCTTTAGGCTGGGGCCCCTTTGGGAAGGAGATTCATGCTTCCCAGGAGGTGGGTGGTGGGGGTCGGGGCTGGGGGCTGGGGGGGAGGGGAGGGGGCTCCAAAGGGCAGTATTGCAACTGCCCAGGATGAAAAAAATCCAGAGTATTTGAGTGAACTGAGTGGGAGGGACAGGAAGGCTATTTGATCTACAGTGTTGCAATGGTGCTTTGTAGATTTCCTTTGTATCTGATCTCGCTAATCCAGCTCAGGATGATAGGGGTCTCTAACCTGAGCTCTGCCACCGGGCACAGAGCCGTCCTAATGAATGCCTGCAGCCTCAGGAGGGGAAAGGGTGGTTTTCATAGCTGGGCCTGGGCACAGATTGGGAGAGAGACCCCCATGGGCTTGCATTTGGAAGTTTAGGCTGGCATGACCTGGGGGTGGGGAAGGGGCCTCGGCTGTGTCCGGGGGGCTGGGTGACCCGCTGGTCCGTGGTCTGGCTGCAGCTCGGCCCCTCTGACTGCCTTCCTGTGCTTCCTTCACTCTGAGTGGTGAGAGCACTTCTCAGGGGTCACCTTCTCGAATCCTCACAATAAAGGAAGGGTCCATGTCACCTCCAGGTTGAGGGTGGGGAAGCTAAGTCACAAGGGAGTTGAAAGGTCACACCTTTGAGAAGGGGACCGGAACCCAGGTGGGCCCCGAATTTCTACGGCCCCTGTGCCTTCCTGTCTAAAACAGCAGCCACCAGCCAGCGGTGACTACTTATATTTAAATTAGCTACAGGTGAACTTCAAGTTCTGCTCCTCAGTCACACTAGCCTGTCAAGTGGCTAATAGCCACAGTGGCCAGGGTGCCCTATACTGGCCAGTGCTGGTGTGGAGCACCTCCATCCCTGCAGAATGTCCCACAGGACGGTACAAGGTGCTCATCTAGACCTCAGCCCGGGGACGGACGGCTTGTAAAACAGGGCAAATTCAGGAGTGATTATTCACGTGTGAAAGGAATCCTGGACTCCCAAAGGGGGCTGCCCACATGATTTCCATTAACCAGAGGGTTGTGGTGTCCATTTCCAGGTCGTTACCTGCTGGACCGATGAGGGGGAGGGAGTGGGTTGACGACTAGGGCCAGAGAATGTTCTGGAGTGTTGGGCGGAGTTCAAAGCGAAGGCGGAGCAGAGTCCCAGTCTGAGGCCCGTCAGTGGCTTCCAGGCTACCTGCTCAGTTCCTTTCTGTGGTTGGATTTTGGTCTTAAAAATGGGGTCCCTTGGGGCGTCTGGGTGGCTCAGTCTATTGGGCATCTGCCTTGGGCTCGGGTCATGATCAGGGTCCTGGAATCAAGTCCAGGGTCGGGCTCTCTGCTCAGCAGGGAGCTTGCTTCTCCTTCTCCTGCTCGTTTGCACGTTCTCTCTCTCTCTAATAAATAAATAAAATCCTTTTAGAAATGGGGTGTCCTGCTTCATAGGGCAAGCCGGCGGTGAGCCCAGATGCCCTGCTCTCCATTTGCTTCTCATCCTGGCGTGGCCACCACCTTGCTGTGGGGCCTTGAGCAAGGCCTTTGACCTTCTGTGTCTCGGCTTCCCCACGTGCAGATGGGAAAACGGGCCACCGTGGCGCCCTGCACACCCCTCTCGTTCCTTTGCTCTGTCAGCTGTCACCGTGCAGGGGGAGGATGAGTCTCCAGGACGAGCATGACAGGCAGGGCAGCGTCGTGCCTCATTTGTTGAAACTCCTACCCCATGCCGAGTTCCCCAGGCAAGCTCAGTGTGGAATAAATGGGTGACTGAGCCGTGGACGAGTGTGTCCCCGGAGGGAGTCCCGGGAGGGAGCCTCCACGGGGGACTTTTGAAAGGAAGCCATGCTCTCTAGACACTTGTCACCCGTCGGCGAGTCAGGCATGGGACGGGGTGAACTCAAGGAGGTGAGTTCAGGGCACTTAGTCTCAACTTGACCCCACAGGGAGCTCTGGAGATGAGTTACTCCTCCAAATTTTCTCCCCACTGCCTGACCCCCCCCCCAAGTTGAGAGCCCTTGGCTGTCTGATCCCCGCATCTGACATTCAGGGACTGTGTTTACTCAGGCATTCAATAGTTCAGTAGTCGATGCCCCTGGGGAGACTGTGGGTTATGGCTCCATGGGCACCTCCAGGGGCGGGGTTCCCACGGGTGGGCAGGGGTCTTCTAGAGGGGGGCGCGAGCATGAGCCCATAGCAGCTGGGGCGTGCGTGCATCTGCCAGGAGAGGGGACACGGGGGGCGGGGGGGTGGGGGCTCTACCACTTTTGCTTCTGTCATTCTCCTGTCCCCGAAAGAGAAGACATTCCGTTTATGTTTGCGGAACTTTTTTCAAGCGAAGGCGTCTTTTGGTCCCTTCTAGAATGTACTGAGGTCCTTGAGATCGCTGCTGCTGTGTCTTCCCCAGGAAGAAATGAAGCCGTCTGGTTTTGTGTCTAGTCAGCCGTGCCCTCGTAAATGGCAGCTCAAAGGGGTCAGGCAGCACAGACAGAGTGGGAAAGTTGCCTCATTAACGACGCGAGGCCCTGAATGTTCTGAAGCCATCGATCCCAAAGGCGGCTGCATTAATTAGAAATATTTTCATTCAATGCGAGGCTGTGGCAGAACATTTGGCCGTCTGGAAGCAGGAAAGAGACACTCAATTGCCCAGTTCACCAATGTGCTTTGCAAAGCCTTGGTATTTCCATGTCCCTAAAAGACAAAAGATCCACAAAGACAGTGCATTTGGCCTGATGCAAACTTCACTGAGTTTCTGACGGGGAATGCTTGCCCCGCACATGTAATACTTTTCTAATTAGTCCGAGTGTTCCCTTCTAACAAGGCAAGGCAGTCTGGGAGGTTGGAAAAAATTCTCTTCCTGCCAGACTAGAAAGAGAGGCAATGTTTTGAAAGAGCAGCTCTTGTCTTTCATGGTCGGAGTAGACTCGTGTCTGTGTCTTCGCATCTAAAGAAGCCTCTGGCTTCAGCTTTCCCGTCCATCCGGCCTCAGATGTCTCCAACGGTCTTGCAGCAGCCAAATTAAATAGGACGATGTTTAAGAATGTCACAACACATGCCTCCGCTTCGTACGCAACTGGAGGGGCCCCGGCCGGCCCTGGTTTCTCAAGTCTGAGGCCTCTGTTGGAGATGGTGCTGAAATAGCACAGGGGGCCGACGGGGAGAGGGAGGGCAGACGCACCTGAAATCCAAAATCCCAAAGGTTGTGGGGCTTCGGGTGGTGGTCCTTGAGGTGAACAGTGCTTAACCTGCCCGCTGTAGGGTCCTCAGCTGTAAACTGGGAATAATAATACCAGACTCACAGTGCTGTCGTGAGAACAGCAGGTGTGCCGGGCAAGCCCTGCCTGCATGTCGGTCCGTGTCATTGTTAACCACGGTGACATTACTGGGCTGGGGTTCCTGATTGCGGAGCCCAAAAGCAAACCCCTGGAAAGAGAGTCTTTCTTCCTGGGGAGCAATTTATTTCCCATGTATTTTCTGGAACTTTCTCATCAGACGATGTTGATATTTAAGCTTCCGTCTCAACCCAGAGCAGAGCCTTCTGCAGAATCGTGGCTGGGAAGACCCCACCTGGGGGCTGGGTTGTCATGTCTCCTCCGTGGGAGGCTTTGGCCGTGAGTGGGGGGCCAGCCCGGCTTTCTGCACGGAAACGCGCCTCTCCCCCTGGAGCTGAGCTGCTCAGAGCAGCACACCCTCCCCAAGAGCTTCTGTGACCTTTTCCGGAAGGCAGAAAGGTTAGGAATGTAGGAGTGTAGGTCAGTCGGTGACCCTGGAGCTCAGAATTCTTGGACTCCGATCCTCCCGCTGATAAGATGTAAGTGGATGTAAAAGAATTTCCTCGAGAGAGGGGCCCAAGAGGGCTCCCAAGCTGAAAATAACTTTGCCTTTTCTCTTCCTTGGGTTCAATTTCTTCCATCTTTGGATCCGGTTCTACCTCGTTTCTCAGCTCACATATGTTTGCATGGGTTTAATTAGGATGAAACGTCCGTGATTCACTACGCTCTTTGGCAAACGGAGGAGAAGGCAGGAAACCGTGCTCGCTGTGTGTCCCGATCACCTGGGGTTCACGCAGATCTGTTTCCCTGAGGCTCCCCGAGGCTGCGTGGGATACCCAAAAGGGCAAAGTGGGGGGGTGGGCTCCTGGGGCCGCTCTGGTGCTGCAGGGTGTTCTTCTGCCGCAAGAAGAGCTTTGGCAGGATGACCATGGTTAATAACAGTGTGTGGTGCATTCGAGACTTGCTGAGAGAGTAGATCTCAAGTGTTCTCACCGCACAACAAATTAAACAGGTGCATATGTCTATGCAAAGCGTCCCGTTGTGTTCTTCAACCCATGTCACATTCACTTACCAGTGGTACCTCAATAAATCTGGGGGGAAAAGAGCTTCCCTTCCTTCTCCAGAAGCCTCCCCCACCGTGCTCCACACTTCCATCTTGCTGACCCAAGTAATTCTTTTTGCAAGAAGGAAAAGGCCATTAAAAATACTTCTAGACACACACCTAATGGACCAAACGATTAAATCCAACCACGTGCGTCTTCAGCTCAGCTATCTTGTCGAAACGTGACAAAACGAGCATTTGTCTCTTATTGGAAATGAAATATTTTCAAGGCTGCTCTAATTTGGAGAACAAGATTGATTGTGAGCTTTCCGACTTAGCCAGGCGCAAGGGTCTGCAGCTGTTGGGTGACTAAATAAGCAGAGGCTCCAGCAAGACACGGAGCTATGGAGGGCTGCCCCAGAGCCTGGCTTGAAATAGAGGGCACACCATTCGAGTTTCTAAAGGTGGGAACATGACATTCAAGGTGGCAGACTCCACCCCCAGCACGGAGCCCAACACAGAGCCCGAACTCAAGACCCTGAGATGAAGACCTGAGCTGAAATCAGGACTCAGATACCCAGCCTACTGGGCCACCCAGGTGCCCCGAAGGAGGGTCCTTTCTGTTATTATTATTATTATTATTATTATTATTATTATTATTAAATTCTAGTTAGTTAACATATAGTGCCATTTTTCAACCAGATCCTTCCCTTTTCCTGGAGTTAGTTTCTAGAGGATTCTGAAGTTAACAGAGGTATAACATTGGGATGATAGGGTTTATAGGAAATGGGTATATATCCCCTTCTCTGTGGGTTTAGGGGAAAGATCACCTCGGTGCTCCTTAGTTTTCATTCCTGCCTTCTTGAGAACGGACCTAATGCTTTCCACATTCCCTCCGTGGGTAAACGGCTCCGTGCATCTGGGGGAAGGCTTGGAATTCCAGGACTGTGTTCACTGGGGCTCCTCCGTCCCACAGCAAAGCCATCCCCAGAGGCAGAGGCAAAGCCGTCCGGAAGCATAATGCATCAGGTGTGGAAGGAGTTCCCAGATAAGTAGACATGACGCAGGCACCGGGTTCTCCCTTGACCACCGTGATGCAGAGTTCATGTCTGTAATGGGCAAAGCTACAGAAACTAAGCCATTTGGAAATTTGGAATACATCTGATCCAAATAAAGAGAAAGTCTGACAGAGATAAGATTGCAACTGTCCCTTCTGACAGTGCACAAATTGCTGGACCCACGTGATGGATTTTTCCTTCTCTCCCCTTCCTTTCCCACTCTCTCCTTCCTCGTCCCCTCCCTCCATCCCTCCTTCCTTCCTCCTTCCTTCCCTTTCTCCCTCCCCCCCTCCCCCCCGCGCTTCCTCCATTTCTCGGCTGGAACATTCCAGCTCAGTTGTTTACCTAGCTGAAACCAACTGGCTAATTGTCCGTTTTCCTCTTTTCCTCGTAACAAGCAGTGTCTTACCTGAGCTAAATGCTTACTCACGCAAGATAATAAGAAATACCAAAAGCCACAGAAGCATTCAGAAGACAAACAGGTTATAAAATTGCCTATTAGGGATCTAATTTAAAATCATTTCCGAAAGGTTCTGCATTCTTTCCTTCCTCTGCCAGCTGCCACCCCCTCTTTAAAATTTCCAGCGCTCCATGCAAAATGTGGGTGTTTGCAAAGGTCAGTTCCACAAGGCTCCCTTGGAACCTCAATTACTTTCTCATGAAAGGAAAAGCGGGCAAAAAAAAGAAAAAAGGCACCAAGACAGTCTGCGGAAATTTTAATTAGGTACCAAAAGGCAAATGCAAATCTTGGATTTTTCCAAAAGCCAAGATAAATTTGCTTACCCACAACACCTGTTGCTGATAATGCTTCCTGAGGTTAAGTGGGTGAGCCTTGTGTAGGAACACGAAGGGACACCCCCCTCTGTAGCATAAGCCTGTGTGCATAAACGTGCCATTACACAGGAGCCAAAAACACGTTCAAAGGGTTTTTGTAACCAAAAGGAAAGAAAAATGTGTTATTTTCATGTCATGTTAATGTGTTTTTTTCCCTGCCACTAATTATGCTATTTCAAGAAAATAATTGGAATTGGCTAGGAGAAATTAAGAATAGAAACTTGCAAATTATATAACCTAATGAATCTAACTTTTGGTAATGAACCTAGTTGCTACTTAACACGCATCATTGGACCCTGCATTAAACAGAGGAGCCCTGCTAATTCCTTTAATGCAACTGAACCATTCTTAATAATTCATAATTAAGTCTGGCTCAGAAATGATAGTCTCCATGGCAATATTGATTTATTTGCTTTTTGGGTCTCTGCCAAATGTTGAAAATGACAGAATTCAGAGTTGCAGGAGGTGAGCGCCATCAACAAAGATCACAGAAGCAAATGGGTGACAAAGGGCTGTACCGAAAGTCCTTTCTCTCTTAACTTCCAAGAGACAGAAGCTATAGCATGGGAGAAAATGGAATGTGGGGCTTATGGGCTCACCGCTTAGGTTTTAGCCTGAAATAGCAACGCCAAGCACGTCCTCGTGCTGGAAAAATAGAAGCCCGTTAAGATCTGTGTCTGCCGTGTGAGAGCAAAGGTCTGCCGAAGGCTGGGGGAGAGGCTGGCCCCGCTCACCCCATTTCCAGCTCCCTTTCTGCTTGAAAGACCATCAAAGTCCGCACTTAGAGAATGACTTGAACGAAGACAAATTCAAAAATTTGGTCTTGACCTGTTTGGTCTTCCATGCTTTCTCCGTGGGCACTTTAATTGCAGACACTCTAGGCTCTGCACCGTGTGCTGTTCACATAGACTTGAAAAACCTCAAATTTCCCTCCGACCACGATCACTCATTTTTTTTTTTTTTTTTTGGCCTGGTCTTCATAAAAATGTCATTCTGCTCGAGGCTGAAACGCTCCCCAAAGACCTATCGTCTGAACCCTGAACTCTGACACAGAAGGGAATGAATGGGGCTCCCAAGGCAGGGCTGTTATTTCTAGAACATGTAGTCAGGAAAACACGGATACTAACAATAAAAGTAATGGACTCAATTAACGTCTATCTTCAGAGATATAATAAACAGGAGTCAAACAGTGCATCAGCACCGTATTTTAAAAGTCCAATGAGGAGCCTGCCTTAGAGGGCGTTGGAGAAGAAACCCAGGGCAGAGCATGGGCCAGCTCGAATGTTCTGCTTCTTGGAATGCTGCGGCCCCAAGTCAGGCTCTCGTTAACTCTTGAGGCTCTTCTGTTTGTGATTTACAGGGTGTTTTCTTCTGATGCCTTCCAGCCAGCTGGGCAACCACACTTTACTGAATGGGAGTCTGATGTGTGTGGAATGTCGTCCTAGAGGATTTTAAAAATGGCTTAAAGTAGTCCAAGGCCAGCAACGTTCTGCAGGGGAAACTGCCAAGGCATCACGCAGCAGATCCCGTGCCGGGCTTCCTCCAGGTGAGGAACGTCACCCGTGAAGTGTGGTGTAAGTCACATGCACAAATGCACACACATACACACCGCCCCATCGCTGTGCCCCGTAATGAGCCTCCTGGCCCCGAGCGAGCCTGCGGTATGTGGAGACAGACCGGCTTTGAGTCCCTTGCCGCCGCCAGTCAGCCATGCAGTCCTGGGCAAAGTCACCGTGCTCGTCCCCCATTTCTTTAGCTCTCAGATGGGTTGATTGGCACTGATCTGTCTGCTTCCCAGGTGGGGCTGAGGATTTCCAAGGCCGGGGGGGCTGGGAAAGCAGAGGGTAAAGGGTCAAGCAGACCACAGTGTCCCGGCTCTTCCTTATACCTGCTCCTGTGTGCAATAAGTCCTTATTTGTACAATATGGAGGTCACAGTGACGTCTGTCTCATAGGATCATGGTATTCAGTGGACTGACATGAAGGGCACAGGATAACCCTTCTCATTATGGCTATTAACAAGCATGCTTTGTTGCAAAGGAAAGTGGAAAAGAGATTGTCCTCTTCTCTCTGAGAGGGACCTGACTTATGTCCATAAAGTCATGGGACCTTTAGAGCCTCTTGGGAGGCCCCTGAAATAAACCCCGAAGGACAACATGGCCTTTGAAAAGGGTGGCAACTATGTAATTTTAAAAACGGCATATAACTCCCACAAAAACTAGAACAAACGAGTTTTCGATCTCGAATACATGGATGGCTCCTGGATCGTCCATCTACGCCGGTTCACACAATAGACAGACAAGCAGAGAGCTCTTGCTCGTTTACTCACAATCAGCATCGGCCGAGCCCCTGCTGAGTGTGAAGTCCTCGCTAAACACAGGGGACCTCTGGGAGAGGTGCCCTGCATCTTCGTGGAGCTCACAACTTAACAAGGGACAGTGACTACACGTCCAGAGAGGAGCAAGAGGGCTGGGAGCCCCCACAGAAGGGGAGATGTGATTCTTGGGTGCAGCGGGGGGTGGGCTGGGAAAAACCAAGAGGTGGAGCAGCAGTCAGCCGTTTCGGGCATTCAAGGAGTGGAGATGGGGGATGTGGGGTGGGGGGGGGGGTGCGGCGGCTGATTCCTGTGCGTGGAGAGGTGGGAGAGAGCCGTTGAGTTGGGGCAAACTCATGAGGAATCTTGAAAATCATGCTAAGGACTTTGGATTTCACGGGGTGGAGGTGGGGGAGGTCAACAGAGGCTCTAAACAGGATTGGGATGTGAGCTAATTTCCCCTATTGAATGCTCACTCCAGGGGGTAGGAGGGTTGGACCAGATCCGGGTGAGACCAAGGCATGGTAAGAGTGGTGAGACCAAGGTAACACCCCGAGCAGGTGTTAGAGGTTTGGCGGGAGACCGTGGGACAGGCTGGCCTTGACTCAGATGGGAGTCCCCGATCTCCAGCACAGCGTCCCTCACTCTTGGATGAGAGAGCACAGAAGGGCAATTCAGGGAAGGGGCTTCTCCTCACCATCAGTGTTCCTGAGACTGTGATGTGTTGGGAGAACCAAGGAAAAGGCAGAAAGTGGAGACGGGCAGGATGAGGCTTATTTGTGAAGGAGGAGACTGAGGAACAAGAGAGGGCTGTGGCCCCTTCCTTCCCTCCTCTTGACTTTCTGGAAATGAAAGGAAGGGTGAAGAAACCCTGGTGTGATTTCCCTGGGATGGGACGCAAGGCGAGGAAGCATCCCTTGCAGGTCCAGGAAAATCACTTCATCGCCCTAGATAGCCTGCCTGTCCCTAATGGACACTGTGCTATTCAATTCACGCCAAATAAATTAATCGGCAGAGGAGCATATGGAGGGATGCATAAATCCCTCATTGATATGCGTTATTGAAAATCAGGAACTGAGGTGGGGAAAGATCGTGTGAGCGTCTTCAGCAACCCCACGGTGGCCATAAACGTTACAGAAATCCACAGGTAGCCTTGGGAAACCTTCCTTATTCCCGTGCCTCTCGCCTCTCCTTCCACTTTAATTTAAAAAGCTATTGATGGCCTGGCTCAAAGATCCCTGTTTTTCTATTCAAACACCTTTCTTGAAGTTTGGAAAATAGAAAGTATTCCTCTGGGTATAAAGAACACACATTTCAAGAATGAGGAACCTGGCAAAGTGAAATTAAAAAGTTGGCTGTAGATAACACAGCTGTCAGGCACAAGTGTTTTATTATCAAGGTTCTTAAAACTAAGCACTAAGTAAAGGTTTCTCCCACCCGTGTACCGGGGGACTATTAGCCTGCTCTCAGATCGAGGCTCTCCGCGCTCCTCAAACACCTGCTCAGCCTCCTATCTGATACTGTTTCCCTCATGCTCCATCCCTCCCTCCCTCCCTTTCTCTCCCCTCTTTTTGACCAAGCAGAGCCCAAACACATACTTGCCATTTATACTCTGAAATAGCTAAGATTTAAAGTGTCAACAATATCCGAAACATAAAACAAATCTACTGTTTCCAAAGCAGACGCGGCAACAAACCGGCTGATAGTTACAAAGTGCCCCCGTCAGTCCTGGTGCGCGGGGCGCTGGGGTGTGCGGGTCCCGGGCGCCGGCCCTGGGGGCAGCCTGGGGAGCGGGGTGAGCTGAGCTGTGATGTACAATGCCAGAGGATGGAATGACACTTGGAAGTTGAGCGTTTTTCAAATTTCATAGGAAATGATGATTGCTCTTGGCATGGGGACATTTGGATCTCCTTTCTCTCCCGAGGACACAGTTGGGCTCAGACTGAGTTGGAATAAACATGCAGCTGGGGAGGGAAGGCATGAATTTATGACTTTCCCTCATAGGCGATGTGATACATTTGCACAGAGACAGTTAGCTTAGGGCTTCTCAAGCGGGTGTTGAGTCTCACCCCCTGGTTCTCAAAAGGCTTTCAAAAGGCAGCCGAATGTGGAGACAGAGGGCCTTGGTGGGAAGCGGCCAGTATTTGCTGGCTTTGGTAATCAGAGGACCCGATAAGCCACCCATAGGCTTCAGCTTCTTCGTTGTAAAATGGATTAATATACTTGTGTGTGGAGTCACGATTACATGGAGGATGTAGGTACAAAGTGGAGGTATCCTGTCTAGCCTGTCCCCAGCTCTCCATGCTCCCTTCCTTGTGCTCACTCTCTCACTCACCTATTCACTCATCCACCCATCCACCCATCCATCCATCCATCCATCCATCCATCCATCCATCCATCCATCCACCCAACTGTCCATCCATCCATCCACCCATCTACCCATCCATCCATCTATCCATCCATCCATCCATCCATCCATCCATCCATC
>CM053610.1:2191892-2212161 GCA_028646535.1 Procyon lotor | reverse complement strand
ATCCATCCATCTATTATGAACTCCTGTCACAGACCAGGTACAAGGCTGGCACGGGGCACAGAGCTGTGAACAAGACAGGGAAGTCCTGCCCGTGGGCAGCTCCTGGTCTGCAGAAGAGAGAGAAAGTTTTCAGCCTTCCCCGAGTGCTAGAAAGAGAACACAAATGAGAGATGCTGTGGGGAGCACTAGGCCTGGAGGGAGCGGTCCAGGCCGTCACACTAGGGGCAGCAGCTACGCTGACACCACTTGGCACCAGGTGGGTTAGAGCTCCTCCTCTGTGCCGCGTACTGTGCGAGTTCTGGATGCGTCGCCACGGTAGAGCAGCTGTGGAACTCCCCAGGAGGTTTACCATCTAGGGGAGGGAGGGCTGACAGAACCACACAAAAAAGTACAAAACGACAAGATGGGCGAGGGCGAAAGAGGGGCGCGGTGCCAGGCCAGCACGTGGCTCCGGCAGGCTGCCCCAGAGCCGTGACGCTGGTGCTCCGTCCCGAAGACAGAGTGGGCGAAGGGAGCGTGCGGGGAGCAGAGGGAGGAGGCAAGGGCTGCTGGCCGGCAGAGGATGCTAGGGTCCGGAAAGGGGCCAGCCAGAGGAGGAGGTGAGGCAGGGGCGATCGAGGGGCAGGGGAGCTGGCTGGGGACGGCCACCCGGGGCCGGGCCGGTTTCCTGGGTCTGAGTGGGACTGAGAGCTGGACAGCCAGCAGAGGGATGTGAGGAGGAGACGCGTCTGCCTCGGGACGCAGGAGGTCCAGTCGAGTCCCTCAGCTCCCCTTCCGGACCCTTCTCATCCTCCCCGGATCAGGAAGGACCAAAAAGGGTCCCGTGGTTCGGAGAGCGGGAGCTGGAGGTGGCCGCTTCCCTTGGTTCTCTGTCCGAAGGAGCGCCCTCTTGTGTCAGCTCGTGGAGGTTCCTCGTGGATGGAGATGTGTGTTCCCCCTTCTGGGAGCTCGGGGGCTGATGCGCCCGGTACTGAGTGATGCTGACCCATGGCCTAGTAAACTCCGTATACAGCAGCTTTGCAACGATATTTATAACAGAAAAATATTTGGAGCTTGTGTATGTCCGTCGCTAGGGAGTGGGTTGAGTAGATCGTGGCCGGGTTTCTCAACCTTGGCCCCACTGACATTTGGGACGGATAATTCTCCGTGGCGGGGCTGTCCCGTGTCTTACGGGACATTGGGCAGCACCTCTGGCCTCCATGTACTTGATGCCAGGAAGCCCCCACCCAGTCATGACAACCAAAAATGTCTCCAGATGTTGTCAAGCCCCCCCCTCCCCGGCGGCAGACCTGGCCCCCAGTTAAGAACCCCTGGAGGAGCGTGCACGTACACCATGTGACATCATACGGGCTCTGAAGAAGGGAGAAGACCCTTCCTGGTCTGGACTCCAGGCAGCCCCTCCCTTGACGTCGGCAGCTCCGTGGGAAGAACTCTCAGGCCACCGCGGCGGGGTCTGGAGGTGAGGACTTGGAAAACCACCAGTGGGGAGCAGAGGCAGAGGACATGGTGCACAGCGCTCCCCACGCTGCTCGGCTCATGGCTGCAGTGAGAAGAAGCATCGAGAAAAGCCGATGAAGTTTAAGGAGAAGGATCCAGAGCAGATGTGTGTACCGTATACATTTCAAGGGTGTGGAGCAGAGCCTGCCGAGGCCCACGGGGACCCTCAAGGCCACGGGGCCAAGAACTTCTCCGCAGCTCTCGGAGAGGGCTGTCCACCCAGGCTGTGGGCCCAGGCTCTCTGACCACCCATGCTGTTTGGGGTCCAGCGAGCAGCCCTGGACAGGTGTCAGGTCATTTAGAAACCCCATCTGGAGAGTCATCTTAAGGCCCCCAGGATGTCAGTATGCCCAATTAATTCCAGTTGGCACCAAATTAGCAAGTTTTCCCGAAGAATGCTCATGTTTCCAGTGGTCCTCATTGGTTTTATTTACAAAAACGGAGAGCAGCCCTGACATACGGACCAGATTCGCTGGCAGAGCAATTCACAGTGGAAAAAAGTCCGTTTTTGTGGACATTGGCTTGACGTATGCTTTTCCCTAAACCCCAGGCGCGGGAGGAGTCGTGCTAATGGCTGCCTGGCTCACTTTCCATCGCTCTCTCCTTAATGCGTAAATGTGAAAAGAAAACATATCATTCCTCTCCTATCTTCCCCTGCCTGACTCACGGGCTCGAACGCGGTTTTTTGCTGGCTCAGCTGAAGCTGGGAGCCCGGACCTTGGCCTCCCTTCCAGCACCACCGTAGACACCAGCTGCTCTCAGCCGAAACTTTTCACGTACGGTCTTCTCTTCTAGAAAAAAATAACGAAAAGGCCCCTCTTAGGTTATAAAAAAATGTTGCTAAAAACCTGAGCGCATCTGTCCCGAGACGATGGTTTAATGGAAACTTCTCCAGGGTTCTCCGCATGCCAGAGCCCTCCAGAGCAGCTCGGGCACTGAGAGCCCCTGGTAGCACAGCTGGGAGAAGCAGCCCAGGCCACGGCCATGGCCACCGTCAGGCCGTCAGCCACATATGCCCCTGGATAGAACTAGATATGTGGGGGGGCGGGGGGTGGGAGTGGGGGAGAAGAAATGTCCCTCTGGACCTTAAGGCCCAACCACCACCCAGTCCCCAAAGAACAGGGTGGTTAGGAGCCTTTGTGCTGAACCACAGAGACCCCAGGGGCCACCAGTGGCTCTCTCGCGGACAAGGTGCCCATGAGCTCAGGTAAGTGCTGAGCTGGCCCAGCAGGCTGGGGACAATCATATCCTCGCTGCTCCTGCTCCAATATGATATCCCCTAGCCCCCCACCCAACAAAGTGTGGGCTCTGGGACATTGTTGGGGGGCCACCTTGCAAGGTGTATACCAGTGTCCCCTCCCTCTGATGGTCTCTTCCTCTCCCTGCAACCTGTGGGAGTCCAGAGGGGCCCTGCCTGGGGAACGAGGGCAGCAGCAGGAGAAAGGCCCGGGATTTGTCAGGACACAGGCTCCTTTCCAAAGCTATCTGCAGATGGAAACTTCGCGGAGAGTCTCCGGACTGCAGAGGGAGATTTTTTCCATCCGCCCACGCAGCCTGCTCATTTGTGAGGCAACAGCACCCTCTGTGGTCAGAGAGCAGTATTGCCTCTAGAACTTTCCCGGGGTTTCAGAGCACCTGCGCCCAGGGTAAGAGGGTGTGCAGCAGGTGCGTGGCCGGGGAAGGGAAGGTGGCCCTGGTGCGCCCCCTCCCGTCTGTGGGTCAGAACGGTTCCTTTCCACCCCAGAACCTGGCGGCCATTCCTTCTGACCACAGATGACGGGGCGAGGAGGCAGAAGGGCCCGTATCCGATCCGGAGAAGCCCGCTCCCCTTCCCACGACCCCCCTCCTCTGGTCCCCCAGCCTATCCCCACGGGGCCAGCCCTCCCTAACGCAATCCCGGTTTTTTTGCTCTGGTCTTTGCAGTGCCAGGGGCTGAGTGGAGCCCACCTTGCCTTTATGCCTCCCCAGCACACCCTAGCCGGGGAAACAGGGGTGCGGCTTGCTTTGAAACAGTCCAGAGAGCCCGGCTCTCCTGGGGGGGGTCTGTTTACTTGTGCACGTTTCCCTGCACAATGCCTGAAGAGACAGGGGAGCTCTTCTCCCCCTTGGAGCCCCCTCCACCCCCCAGGAGGCAGCAAAGCAGGGGGACGTGGGCCCTACGATCTTCCACACTAGGACCCTGGTCTCCCCCACTGCACCCTCTTTCTCAGTCTCCCAGGGGCTCGGAGATGCGAGTCAGCCAGGAGAGCTGGGTGGCCTGTCCCGGGCCTGCTCCCCAGCCTCGCCCTGAGCCCCGCGGCCTGGCGCCCCTCCTGCCCTGCTCTCTCAAGCCCCCTGTGACTCCCACGGAGAACCGTTTGCCTTTACTCATCACCTTAAAGGAGCACCATAGGTCATTGTCCCAAGGTGAAGGGCAAACGTGGTCTGCTGAAAGCCAGAACCCGAATTTTGTAAATGGAAAGGGCGGGAATCCCGTCCCTCCTACACCACACAGGACCGTTAAACGAGCACAGGGATGGGGCCCGTGCTCCCCCAGCAGGCCGCCGATGCTTCTGGCATTTGCTGTGCCCAGGCTGAGTGCTCACGGGACCCCAAGGTGGGTGTTAATAACGGAGGTTCCGAGAGGCTGGGCAATTGTCGCAGTCAGACAGCAATGAGGATTTGAACTCGGCTCTGGGGCCCAGCTCTTAACCTCCATGCTTTGGGATGATAGCCGCTTCATCAGGTCTACCCAGCTAGAAATGACAGATTCGGTTTCCAAACCAAACGCTTGACTGGCCCTTCATCTTGTCCTTAGCTGTCAGGTCCCCCTGTCTCTCTGGGGGGCAGGTTTAGACTCCCCGTCCCCCGAAATGGGAACCAAGCCACACAGTCATCGTGATGCTCGTTCCGTGTCTGCACATGGCCGGGCACTTCCTTTGCATCACTCAACGTCCCCGCTGCTGCTCGGGGCTCAGTTGTTATCATTCTCATCTCACAGATGAGGGAACTGAGGGTCAGAGGATTTGAGCGCCTTGGCCAAGGCCCCACAGCAGGAGCGCAGCTGGGCCAGGTCTTGAGGCTGCCAGCCCCAGAGCCTCAGCCCTTGGCCATCACGCTCCAGCAGTAGGGATTCATGCTACCGTCCACATCCTGGCCTCCGTGTAAGAATTGCTTGGGCCACAGATGTGTTCTGAACGCTCCCTCCAGGTCAGGGTGTGGGGTGCTGAGCGGCTCTTACTTTCTCACCGGCCTCTGCTGTGACAGAGGGGATAAGTGGGACTCAAGGCCATCTGGGGGCCGGGACCCAGGAGGTGAGAGGCTCAGGGAAAGCCCAGGTGTATTCTTGCTGCCTTTTCTTCCTCTCCGGATGTTTACCCTGCATCCCTCTGCACCCCTGCCCATGCCCAAACACAGGGGCATTTCCATCTATGGGGCGACCCTCTGCTCTCTTGTCTGCTCTGCACGCAGAGCACTTGATTCCACTCAGGGAGGAGCTCCGCTCCGACTCTCAGTCCGTGGGGCTTGGATGAGGTTCACCTGCCTCCCTCCCTGACCAGAGTGATGACCACATGGCTCAGCTTGGCCAGTTGGGGTCGCGACAGTTTGGTTAGCGATGGGCACAGCAAGGGAAAGCTGTGCGCTGCCGGGGTGGGAGCCAGCCGTGGTCACCGGCCTTCCAGATGTGCCCCCCCCAGCCCCCGATGATTCTCACTTCCTGGTATCCCTGCTGTACGCAGTCCCTGCTCCCCTTGGTGAAGCCACCTGGTGTTACCATCCCAAGATGGCAGAAATGAGGAAGGATGACTTCTAGGTTCTGAAAGACATCGCAGCCTCCTCCCTGATCACTCTCCCCACGGCCATGTTGTGAGGACACGCAAGCAGCTGTGTGGAGAGGCCCATGTGGCAAGAAACTGCAGCCTCCTGCCCAGAGCCACCAGGGTGCGCCATCTTGGAAGCTGCTCTTCTAGCCCCATTCAACCCGTCAGATGACGCGGCCAAGCTGACATCTCGGTTGTAACCTCATGAGAGACCTCAAGCCGTGACACCACTTCTGAATTCCTGGTCCATAAAAATTGTGTGAGATAATAGAGGTTTATTATTTTAGGCAGATACATTTTTGTGGCAATTTGCTACACGGTGCTAGCAGCAAATTTAGAAGCAAGCACAGAGGAATGCAGCACTGAGAGATGGAGGATGTCACGCTCATTATGACATATTGGACCACCTAGATCCAGCCATGCCTGAAGCCAGGAATCTCTAGATTTCTAATTTAATTCAATCAATCCTTTTGCTCAAGCAAGTGTGGGTTGGGTCTCTTTGCAACACCAATATAGGGACTTGAACAAAAAATATGCACCAGGAATCCCACCCTGGCCTTCCGGGCTAAGGGGCTGCCTGGGCCCATCTTATGCGAAGGGAGAGAATCCATCTACAGAGACACAGAAAGCCAGCTGAGAACTGGAGTAGTAACCTCCCCTCCATCACTGAAGAGCCCTGTGCCTGCACATGGCCTTGGGCCTGTGCCAATGGGCTGTCACTCAGGGTCCTGGCTTCAGGGGATGCAGAGGCAGCAGGAGGCCTTGGAGCCAGCCCCGCCCCTCAGGCCCCCGGGGACCCCCCCCAGGACCAGCTGGAGCTGGGAGAGCGAGGGGGCGTTTGTGACATCGCCAGATGAGACGATGACTAATGGCCCTGCCAGGCCCTGGGGATACGGGGCAGGCTCAGCACGGCAGATGTTCCTGATTGCAGGAAATCGAGGTGGGGGGCTCAGGGCCCGCGGCGCTGCACCTATGGTGGGCCGGGCCCAGCCTTGTTAAGAATGAAGCGCTCGGTGTGGGTAGGCTGGCGAGGGGATGACAATGAACTTGCACGCGGGCCATTCGCAAAGGCCACCATCTGCTTCCAGTTAATGACATAGCCTTGCTCTAGTGTTGCTCTTTTTTTAAAAAAAAAAAAAAAAAAAACAACAACAACAAAAAGTCATCTTTTTTTTTTTCTTAAATGAAGTTAATCGTTTTTTAAGTCACCATATGTTGCCTTCGATTCGATCCTTTGCAGTAGTTTATGTAACCCACGTTGGAGGACCGGGTGTGAGCCCTGGAGGGGCGTGCGTCTGGAGGAGGGGGGCCTCAGAAGAGAACAGGAGTTCTGTTCCCCGAAGAAGGGGAAGGTGGGCCCTGTGGGCAGGAACCCGGGCTACCAGGCCACGGGTTCTCCAACGTGGCTGCACTTTGGAGTCATGGAGGGAGATGGAAAAAACAGACGCAGGGCCACCCAAGTTTCTCCTTGGTCCCTGTGGGGCCCTGGGAGTCTGGAGTTTAGAATCTTCTCACATATTTTAATGAGCGGCCAAGCTGGCCCCCATCTGCGCTGCCTCGGGGAATGGCCAGGAAGATAAAACCCTTACAATCCCCGCTATTACCCGGATCATTGCAATAGCGATTATTAATGTTATTTGAGCTAAGAAGATTGGGGTTCTGAGAAGTCTACTGGTCCAGACAATCTGGGCTGAGCATAGGGCTTCTGTGATTCCAAAGCCCCAGGCCAAGAGGGAAGCTATTTTAACTTGGCCAAAGAAAATTGGTATTATTTCAGGTCTAGCTCACAATCAGCAATCATTCTACATTTTTATTTTCAATCAGTAGACGGCTTGCAGGGTTTAAAGACTTGGGAGGTGAGTGGGAAGCCTTCTCCCCAAAGTGTGCCCAAACTCCAGATTCTAGAGACTTTGGGGGAGCGCCATGGCTGCAAGGCACAGATAGGGTAGGAAGTTCTCACCCTAGCGTTGGGGGAAGAGAGGGGCAGTGAGGGAGGGGGGAACCCTGCCCCAGGCCCAGCTGCAGAATTACCAGCCTGGAGAGAGGGAGTGAGGCAGGTGCATGGTAGAGCCTTAATCTCTTAGAGGTGCCTGGTGCTGTGGGTGAGTATTCCTGGGTCAGGGAGGAAAGACATCGAATCTTGGGGCCACCGGCAAGGTCTTGCATAATGAACAGCCTTGAACTTCCACAGGCAGCAGGGGAAGGGGACAACATCATGGGGGCTCCTGGTGGCAAGAGGGAGCCCCCAGATTCAGCGGTCCATGCTGGGAGCTTATTTCTCACGTATCCACCTTTCTGCATCTCGCCCTTGATGCTTGTCATCTTACACCTGTGGCCGGCAGGAACCTGCATCACCTGGAAGGCTCCTTAAAAGGCAGGTGCCGGCCCCACCCTCAAGTTTCTAAGAATTTGCGTCTCTCCCTTGGTCCCAGGTGCTGCTGCTGTGGCTGGTCCAGGGAGCTCAGAGAACTGCCCTTTTGATCAACGTTCACAACAGTGTTGTGAGAGAGAGACAGAGCGGGAAGCTGGGCGGAGGCTACTGCCCAAGGCCACCCAGCTCTCAACAGAGGCAAGACGGGAGCCACCAACCCCGGTCAGGTACCCCGCCTCTCATTCGAGGCTTGTTCTCCGACAGGTGTCCTGAGTCAGGACGAACGCCACTTCCTGTTCCTCCGGAAGCTTCCAGAGTTTTTGATGCCAAGGCTGCCCCCCAACCAATTCGGTACAAATCCCTGGGGTGACCCAAAACCAGGTGATTTCCGTGCGGCCACATGGGAGATCTGGGCTTTGGAGGACCCTGAGCCGCATTAGCAGGGAGGCTGGGCAGCCCTGCAGGAGGTGGGCTAGGGAGGTGGCCGTCCCCCACCTCGAAGACCGCTATTCCTGTGTGGTCAGCTGTCCCCTGCAGGGGGTGCCCTGGGGCCAGGGTAACTAAGGGAAGAGGGACTTTCCCAGCGGGCAGCAGTGGGGCGGAGACCTCAGGTGACGTACAGAGTGCCCAGGTCGCTTTGAATGTCAACAAACAGCACAAACTTATTTGTATTACAAGTATGCCCCAAATAGTACATGGGGCATCCGTCTACTCAAAAATTCTTCGTTATATTCTTTGTGATGTATCTGAAATTCAAACCGAACAGGGCACCCTGAATTTCCTTATTTGTTAAATGCTGCAACTTTGTGCAGAACCCCGCTCAGAAGAGGGACCCCAGGCCAAGCAGGTAACTCTGCAGGGGTCCCAGCCCCCAGCACAGCACCGGGCACCCCGCTGGGGGCCGAAGTCCAGAGGGAGGGACTGAGTGAGCAGTCGTTCATTCGGTTAAGCCCTTGGAGCAGCGATGTGTGGCTGCGGGGTTCATTCTCCCACTCGAATACTCAGGGTCTGCTCAGCAGGGCGGGGAGCAGGGTGCAGGTGGGTAAGTCCCCAGGATGCACACAGGGGGTGTGCACCCTCAGGGACCCCTCCTCAATGCCTGTGCCTGAGATTGGTACCCCGCTGCTTCTGGTCCTGCTGAATAGATGCATTTCTTCCCAGCTTTCTTTGAGGGGTGCAGCCCTGGGTCTATTTGGAAAGCACCTTTGGGGAGAGGGGAGGACTCTATGTGTAGGGAGAGCGGACGCCCAACCCCAGCACAGGGCATCTGGCCGACACCTTGATTTCCTTGATTTCGGCCTTCAGAGACCCCAAGCCGAGAGCCCAGGGCCCACCTGGACTTCTGCCCTCCAGAAACAGCAAAATGGTGAGGCTGGGCTCTCTGAAGCTGCTAAGTTTGTGGTACCTTGGTACAGTAACAATGGAAAATGAATCTATGTTTCCAACCTCTGCCGCCAGGGACGGTATGTCTTTTTAGGGCTCCTGGGAGTACCCTGGGCCCCGGCAGACAGCTCAGGATAAATAACTCCCCTGTTTTAGGGTCTGGGACCTAAAGTCCCTTCTGCCACGTCACATGACACAGGTGCCAGAGGCGAGGGCGTGGCCGTCTTCCGACTCCCGGAGCCCCCCAGACGCCCGAGTCCATGCCTGCCCGCACCACCCGGAGCCGCCCCCGGAACGTGCTGGGCCCGGCAAGCTCCCTGCACCCTCGCCTGCCTCCAGCGCTCTCCCTCCCCCAAAGGTACCCAGTCTCTTGTTTCCGAAACTGTTTAAGAGGCCTGATCCAGGATGTATATGTTTCTGGGTCTCTGGTTTCTCCCAGCCAATGTTCCGCCCGCGAGATCCATTCATTTCATTGTCTCTATAATGGGATTTTCCACCGCACGAGTGCGTCCTGGTCTGTGAGGCTACCGCTGATGGGCACCGGGGTTCGGGGGTTCGGGGCTCCCGCGGACACGGCCAACGTGCCATTCTGCGTTACAAAGCATTTGAGGTGGCTTCCGCTGACACGGGGCACCCGAGCAGAGCCGCACGTGTGGGTGAGCCGTG
This sequence comes from Procyon lotor, assembly GCA_028646535.1. NCBI lineage: Eukaryota > Metazoa > Chordata > Mammalia > Carnivora > Procyonidae > Procyon > Procyon lotor. The sequence goes on along the minus strand of CM053610.1, from coordinate 2,202,444 downwards.
AACGGCCCCGTGGTCGGCCGCAGGCTGTTGTCCCATTGCTGGCCTTCTAGTCTCTGTGTTGCTGGGCCCTAGTGGCCTCTGGCTGTCGCTCGACTCTCCTGCCTCAGTTTCCTCTCCTTGCAGAAGGTATTAATAGTCACCCCCTCAAAGGTGAGGGTGAATTAGTCCTAAGTACATGATAAATATGGACTATCATTATAAGCACAGCAGCATAATAACAAAATAAAATTTTTTTAAAAAGGTGAAATTAAAAACAGGGAAGAAAAACAACGGTAGGGACCTAGGGTGGGCTCACGAATGAGCCCTGTGCGTGGAATGCCCACCCTCCAGCCACATACCCCCAGGAAGTGGGCAGGGAGCAGAGGGCCCACACTGTCCCCTTATAGGCTCAGGACCCAGGGCAGCTTGCCTGCGGCACAGGGACAGCAGAAAGTGCCAACTGGAGTAAAGTGTGTCCTCCTGAACTATTGACTTTTTTTATATACATTTTTTATTTTTATTTTTTAATGTAAATCCTGGTGTAATTAACATCCAGCATACAGTGTAGTGATGCAACAATCATATACGTGACTCAGAGCTCCTCGTGGCAAGAGGGGACTCTTAATCCCCTCCGCCCCACCTCCCTCTGGTGACCATGAGTGTGTTCTCTGTAGGTAAGGGTCTGGATTTTGGTTTGTATCTTTTCTTCTTTGTTTGTTTGTTTCTTAAATCCCACAGATGAGTGAAACTGTACTGTATTTGTCTTTCTCTGACTTATTTCACTTAGCATGATGCCCTCTAGCTCCATCCATGTTGTTGCAAATGGTAAGATTTCATCCTTTTTATGGCTGAGTAATATTCCATTGTGTATTTGCACACACTGCCTCCTTATCCTTTCATCTGCTGATGGACCCTTAGGCTGCTTCCATAATTTGGTTATTGTAAGTAATGCTGCACTGAACATAGTTGTGCGTATCTTATAGAATTAGTGTTTTCATGTTCTTTGGGTAAATATCCAGTAGCAGAATTATTGAATAATACGATAGTTCCATCTGTCATATTTTCAGGACCCTCCGTCCTGTTTTCCAGAGTGGCTGTACCAGTTTGCATTCCCACCAATGGTGCACAAGGGTTTGTTTTTCTTCATGTCCTCGCCAACACCTGTTGCTTCTTGTGTTGTTAATTTTTAGCCATTCTGACAGGTGGGAGGTGGTATCTCATTGTGGTTTTGATTTGTGTTTCCCCGATGATGAGAGATGTTGAGCATCTTTTCATGCGTCCGTCGGCCACCTGGATGTCTTCATTGGAGAAATGTCTGTTCGTGTGTTCTGTCCATTTTCTAAATTGGATTATTTGGCTTTTTGGTGTTGAATTGTGTAAGTTCTTCATATATTTTGGATACTAGCCCTTCATCAGAGATGTCATTTGCAAATATCTTGTCCCACTCAGTAGGTTGTCTTTTAGTTTCCTTGATTGTGACTTTCGCTGTGCGGAAACTTTTTATTTGGATGTAGTCCCAAAAGTTCACTTTTGCTTTTGTTTCCCTTGCCTCAGGAGACCTATCTAGAAAAATACTACTATGGCCAATATCAAGAGATTAGTGCCCATGCTCTCTTCTCGGATTTGTGTGGTTTCAGGTCTCATGTTGAGGTCCTTAATCCATTTTGAGTTTACTTTTGTGTGTGGTGTAAGAAAGTGGGCCGGTTTCATTCTTCCGCACGTAGCTGTCCAGTTTTCCCAACAGCATTTGTTGACTGTTTTTCCCGTTGGATAAGCTTGCCTCCTTTGTTGAAGATTAATTGACCATGTAATTGTGGCTTTATTTCTGGGCTCTCTATTCTGTTCCATTAACATTTTTGTGTCGACTTTTGTGCCACTACCGTCCAGCTTTGACAACCACAGCTCCGGAGTCTAGCTTGAAATCTGGGATTATACCTCCAGTTTTGTTCTTTTTCAGGACTGCTATAGCTATGTGGGGTCTTCTGTGGTTCCATACGCATGTTTAGGATTATTTCTCCTAGTTCTGTGAAGAATGCTGTTGGTCTTTTGGTAGGGGTTGCATGAAATATGATTTTTATTTTCAAACAAAGATGCACAAAATTTGAAATAGACTGAAAAATCCCTTGCATTCCTAACATCAGGCAAGCCTCCTCAGAAACATCTAGCATTTGCCCCCTATCCTGGTGGTTGGGGCAGCGCCAGCTCTGTGCTTTCTGATGGCACCAAAGGGCAAGAGTGTGAGGCCCGAGATTCAAAACGTCCCAAAGAAAAAAGCAAGAGAAGCATCCCTCACACCTTCCTCGTGATTTTGACTAATGCTGCTGTTGCTGATGATGGTGTCATGTCACACAGGCCAGTGGGTCCCTGCTGTGCCTCCTTCACTCACTTGTCTCCCTGATGAGCCCCAACCTATTTGGGGGTACCACGGCCCCCCAGGAGCCCACCAGAGACTCCGGCTTGTGCTTTGCCTTCTCCCTCTGCATTCCCATGTCAGTCCTGGAGGCAGGGGTGACCATGGAGGAAGGAGGGGCAGCTGCAGGCGGCCCACTCACTCCCATCCCCGACCCAGGACTAGTAGAGAATAAAGAGGAAGAGAGAGAGGAAGTAGAGGGAGCCGGGAAGGAGAGGGGTGCTGAGTGGGGGCTCCAGAGGCTGGTCCCTGACCTGACACGTGTTGGGATCACGCTGGGCTCTGGAAAGCACCAGGCAGATGCATGTTGGGAAGGGAAGACTGTGGAGTGTGTGGGTGGGTGGGGAGGGTCCACGAGTGCTCAGCAGCCGTGGCTGAAGGGGGGTCTGTCCCCTGATGCTGGTGCCGGCTCCCCTAGGAAGTGAGCAGAATCCCTCGACCAGCCTTGGCACCCCGTGTTCCCGACTGTCTCCTGGGGCCTCTGTGTCCTCTGTGAAGCCAGAGTGACGAACAACGCCAAGCAGCGTGGGGAGGAGTAGGAGTGGGCACTTCAGCCAGTGCCTGGCTCATAATAGGTGCTCTGCAAATGGGAGCTAATTCTCATCAGATTGCCATTGTTAGGCACGAATTCACACTCTCCTTCTTTCAAAGAGGGCTCACGATGGCGCAGTGCCAGAGCAGTGGGCAGTTTGGAGCGGGGAGGACACTGGCGGTGAGCTCCGAGCCGGCCCAGGGGTGGTTCTGGCGGGATGGGTCACAGGCTCGGCTCCAAGATCCAGGGACCCTGGCCAGGCGCATGCGTCTGTGCGAAGCTACAGGAAAAACCCAGAGCATCTCTTAACTTAAACATTCAAATATTAAGAATGCAATGGCTTTTATATATTTTTTAAAAAATGTCACTGTATGGGGCGCCTGGGGGGCTCAGTGGGCTAAGCCTCTGCCTTCGGGTCAGGTCATGATCTCAGGGTCCTGGGATCAAGCCCTGCATCGGGCTCTCTGCTCAGCAGGGAACCTGCTTCCCCCTCTCTCTGCCTACTTGTGACCTCTCTCTTCTATGTCAAATAAATAAATAAAATCTTTTTTTAAAAAAAATGTCATTGTATTAGAAAGCAAAAGATGAAATTCTCATGAATTTTAATAGCTGGACGAAGCACAAGAATACAGACTAGTCGGGACACTGCCTCCCACCCCTTGGTGGTGAGCACCCACACCCCTGCAGGGTACCCGGGGACCCCCCAGTGCTGGGAGTCTGGACTCGGGGCTGCGGTCTCCCCAGCAACCTCTAGAAGAACACGTGCTTCCTTCCACCGCCCATGAGACAAAAGTAAAACCTTTGCTCGGGTGTAGGTCATACCTGTTTACTTCTTATTGCAAATAATATTTTTCTTGCCTCTTCTTTCCTCAGTTTGACTAGCTCGGGTGCCATTTCTGACTCTCTGTCCCTGTCAAGACCCTGGTAGGTGACAGTAGCACATTGCCCTGCACAAGGATTCAGACAGTGACCCCCTCGTCTCCAGACGTCTGCGTGAGCAGCACCTGAGCACACCCCCAGCCTAAATGTTGGGCTCTGGGGACACTCCCTCCCACAGAATCTCCATCTGGCCCCTGAGTGAGCGGGGCCACTTATAAGGTGCCCTTATCTGGGGGCAGATGGAGCAATTTGAGGCTTCGGATTGAGGGTTGAGACCCAGGCTGAGGGCAAAGCCAGATTTCCCACCTGCAGCAGCCAGAGCACTTAGCAGACCTCTTCCCCGCCCACAGAAAGGGTCCCTACCTTCCCCTATTAGTGCCTTATGGGGCCATTTCCGACTCTGCTCTCTGTCCACCCTCCCAAGGAGGCAGTCTCCACTGCCCCACACACTGCTCAGATCACACTGGCCCTGACACAGGACCTGGACCCAGCTACACCTTTTCCATTAATTTATATGTGGGGAAGATCATCCAGTTAAAGTGTACAGGTCAGCGGGTTTTCGCAAAGGTAAACACGCGCGTGTGGCCACAACAGTACCGACAATGGATGCTTTCATCTCTTTCAAAATGGTTCCCTCCTGCCCCTTTTTGTCACTATAGATAATTCTGCCTTTTCTTCATTTCCACATAAAAGGACCCACAGAGCTGTTTCCGCATCTGGCTTCTTTCATCCCGCAAAGTGTTTCTGGGATCCGTTCATGTTTTGAGTGTATCTGTAATTGGTTCTATTTGTTATTGCTGAGTATTCAAGCGCGTGGGTAGGTAACGATCTATTCATCAGTTGAGACATTTGGGCTGTTTCCAGTTTGGGCTACTCTGGATAAAGTTGCTGTGCACATCCACATGCTTCCTGTTGGCTTGGCTTCTGTTTTTCTTAGGTGAACCCCTAAAGTAGACCTCATCTTTGAAATTAAAGATATGTCAATTTTTATTTATGTCCCGTGATTTTTGTATCAGATCTAAGACTTACGCTGAGATGGGAAAGATTTTCTCCTTTGTTTTCTTTTTTCTTTTTTAAGATTTATTTGTTTGGGGGAGAGAGAGAGAGAGAGAGAGAGAGCGAGCACGAGCAGCGGGAGGGGCAGAGGGAGAGGGGAGAATCCTCAGGCAGACTCACCAATGACCATGGAGCCTGGCTCAGTCCCGAACCTGGAGATCATGACCTGAGCTGAAATCAAGGGTCGGAGATTCAACCAACTGAGCCACCTGGCTCCCCTTTGTCTGTCTGTCTGTCTGTCTGTCTGTCTATCTGTCTTTCTCTCTCTCTTTCTTTTTTCTTTCTTTCTTTTCTTTCCTTTTCTTTCCTTTTCCTTTTCCTTTCCCTTTCCCTTCCTTTCCCTTCCTTTCCCTTCCCTTCCCTTCCCTTCCTTCCTCTCTCTCTCTCTCTTTCTCTTTCTTCCTTCCGATACATGGTGATATTGACTTCTGTGTTTAGATTTCTGATCAAATTTCAGCTCATTTTTGTATGTATTGTACGTTGAGTATCAAGATTTTTTCCCCTAGATGAATATTCCAGTTTTTCTAGCCCTAGTTTTTTTTTTTAATGTTGTCCTTTCTTGTGGAATTCCTTTTGCATCTTATTGAAAATCATTAGACCATCTACGTGAGGATCGATTTCCGAACTCTTCTTTGTCATTGATCTGTTTGCCTCTCTTAATGAGACACCGTGCTGTCTTGATCATTGCTTTATAAGAAGTCGTAGGTCAGACAGTGTAAGTCAACCAACTCTGTGCTTCTGTTTCAAAGTCATTTGGGCTGTTCCACGTCCTTCCTATTTCCACTTACATTTTAGAATCAGATTGTTAAATTTACAAGAGAGCCTCCTGAGATTATGATCACGGTTGCCCTGAACCTACAAATATCGAGTCTTTCAGTCTATGAATACCATATAGATATTTGCTGAGGTCCTTTTTAATTGCTTTCAGCAAGATTTTGTAGTTTTCAGGGTGTTGATCTTGAATCTGTGTAGTTAAATTTATCTCCAGGTATTTCATGTTTTTATGCTATCTTAAAATTTCCTTTTCCAGTTGTTTGCTAGTGTGTAGAAGAAATACATTGGTTTTGTATATCGAGTCAAAGCAATTCCTTTATAGGTTTCAGAAGACCTTCTTTTTGTAACAGTACATATGCTAAATTCGTTAATGAGTTACTGCAACTAATGTGAGACTTTTTGAAAACAGTCTTTTTTGATTCTTTGGAATTGGCTAACACACATTATCACCCTCTCTTTGTGGAATGGTTTTTAATTGTGCATTCCATTTCTTAATTAATAGAGGGCTATTTAGCTTTCCTGCTTCCTTTTAAATCCATTATGGAACTTTTTTCTTTCAAAGAATGCATTCATTTCATCTAATTTATGAAATGTATCAACATAAAGCTATTTAGCATCGATGGTGTACTCTCTTTTTTAATACCTTTATTGAATTATAATTCATATACAAAGAATGCACATAACTTACAGTTTGATGAGTTTGGATATATGCAAATACCCATGATGCGATCCCCACAGTCAAGGTCATGGCCACACTCAAGGTCATAGACACATGTACTACCTTTCAGAGTTTCCTCGTGTCCCTTTGTTTTTTGTTTTTGTTTTGTGTGAGAACCCTTAACGTGAGATCTACCTTCCGAATACATTTTGAAGTGCACAAAGCCACATTTTCTCTCTTCTTTCATTCCTGATATCGGTCATTCGTATCTCTCTTTTTCTTGATGGATCTAGCTAAAGGTTTACCAGCTTTATGGATCTTTTCAAAGAATTTTTTTTGGCTTACTTGAGGTTCCTGTGTTGTCTTTAGATTTTTTTTCCCTTAATTTCTAATCTTATTGTTGGTCCCACATGCAGCACTCACTCCCTGAAGGACTTTTGACAGATCCTCAGACCTCCCAGGTTCTGGGGCGGAGAGGCAGGGGCCATAACGCGTGCAAGGTGAGGGATGGCCCGGCTTCGGTGTGACCCCGCTGTGCTCGGTCAGCGGGCTGAATGGTCCCTAAGGCCTGAGTTGAGATTAGTTCAGTTGCAGCCTGCGATCTACTTACTTCGGGTTTTCTTATTGTGGCAAAATATATGCAACAGAAAATCTGCCATTTCAACTTTTTTTAAGTACATGCACACCGTTGTAGGGCTGTCACTCCCGTCTGTCTCCGCAGCTGAGCCTCTCCACCCACTAAACCCCAACCTCCCCCCAACCTGCTGCTCCCCACTGCCCAGCCCCTGGTGCCCACCATCTATTTTCTGTCTCTGAATTTGACAACTCTAGGAACCTCAAAAGCGGAACCTACAGAATTTGTCTTTTTGTGTCTGGCTCATTTCACTCGGCATAATGTCCTCAAGGCTCATCCATGTCGTAGCAGGTGTCAGGAGTTCCTTCCTTGCTAAAGTTGAATAATATTCCACTATGTGGAAGGACCACGTGTCAGGTGTCCATCCGTCCATCCCTGGACGCCTCGGCTGCTTTCCTGTTGGGGTTATTATGAATAATGCTGCTGATAGACACGGGCTTACAAGCATCCCTTTGAGACCCTGCTTTCGCTTCTTTTGGGCATATGCCCGGAAGTGGAATTTCGGGACCATATGCTAATCTACATTTACTGTTTTGAGGAACGACAATACTATTTCCCATGGTGGCTGCACCAATTCGTATCCCACCAACAATGCACAAGAGTTCCAGCTTCTTCACGTTCTCACCAACGCTTACTTATTTGTTCATTTGCTTTGATCAACCCATCTTAATGGGTGTGATGCCTCATTGTGGTGGGTTTAATTTAATTTTTATTTTTATTTTTATAGCTGCTTTTTTTTTTAAGATTTTTAAAAATTTATTTGTCAGGGAGAGTGAGCACAAGCAGGGGGAGCAGCAGGCAGAGCGAGGAGCAGGCTCCCCGCTGAGCAGGGAGCCCGATGAGGGGCTCAGTCCCAGGACCCCGGGATCATGACCTGAGCTGAAGGCAGAGGCTTAAGCGACTGAGTCACTGAGGTGCCCCTGATTTTTATAGCTTCTTAAGGGTGAAGCACAGGATAGTATTCTTCACCATTATACTCTGCCACTCAATTTTATCCAGGTCCAATTTCACCAAAGATTGAGAAAAACAATCTTTACATTCAAACCAATGATTGTATCATCGAAATGTATTTCAGGGGAATACAAGGCACCTCAGAAAAGAATGGGGCTTAAGTCAATGACTTGAGGCTACCTCCTCCGGTCTTGTATGAGGGCTACCCAGTAACGAGTCATCAGAGCCAACAGTTAGATTTTCAGGAATTTTATAAGCTGCTTGTTAATCACAACCATTATTATAAATTAAAACTTTCAAACTTAAATGAATGATAGAAAAAACAAAGCAAACAATTGCTCAAACATTATCTGTGTTCTTAGGGTCGGTTCCTTCTAGCGTGTCTGCGAGACAGGAGCACTCTCTGCTGGTTGGCGTCTCTTCCCAAACAGTAGTCAGCAATGTCACATCAGTAGTGGGTAATCATCTCTAATGGGAGTATTTACGCTGTGAAAGGCAGTCCCTGTTAGATTGTTTTCTTGATTATCTAGACTTAATAGAGTGATAGAAACACGTTAATAATGCAAATTAACCTTAAACGTGGCACGTCTGTGGCTGTTTCATTGTGAAGAGCACAAAAACATCGAGGAAATATTCTTGTAGTATTTGAAAACCATTATCTAATTCAGCAAGGAAGTTACTCACGTCATTGTCAAATGAGTGGAGTTTTGACATATGTCTTTGTAATATGACTTTTGTCTTACTAGCTAACATAAATGAAAATACCAACCGGCATTCAGGTGGGACTTGTAATTGTTTGTCAATGATGTGAGCCAAGTTCTATGCTGAATCAGATATCAGTCAAGTGTTCATTCACAGACTGCTAATGTGACTCTATTGTTGGCAAGATAATTTTAAAAGCTGAAGATGGATTTTGCAAGAAATACAATGTACACGGAAGTTATCCTTGTGTGGAATTTACAGTAGAGTACTGTAACTGATGACTCACAGGTTGTTGCTACACACCCTTCATGTGGGTAAACTTTATAATGAGCATAAATATATATGCATGTACCTATGTGTGTGTTATTTTCTGGAAAGCCAATCACGACTCGTGCTCGAGAGCTCATGGGCAGCCAGCTGTCCCCTCCCGGTGACCTTAGGAGGTGCAGAGACAGCTCTGAGGCCTGTGGGATCTATAGAGGAGGCCTGAGCAGCTACCCCTGTTTCCCCAATCTGAGCAAATTCCCGAAGGTCACTATATCCCCAGGGTGGTTGGACCTCCAGACCCCAGCCGGAGAACACTGACGTATGAATCGGAAGCGTGAGCGACAAGTGTTTCCATTGTGCATTAACCCTCTAATCGGAGGTTTTTGTAAGGTTCTTTTAAAACGTTTCCCATAGCAAAGAAAGGGCCAACTCAATTTCTGGTGGCACAGTCCCTCCAGAAAAGTCTCTGCATGGGGTCCATGCCAGCGTGGGGGACGCTGACTCCCAGGCTCATGGCCCCCACTCTGTCCTCAGCCTTGTCGTTGCTGCCATTCCAACTCCCGACGTGAGACCCGCTTTAATGCCCCGTGCACAGTGTCCCCGGTGGGTCCCTGTAGAGACAGCGGCTGCCTTTCTAAACTAGCCTCAACTAACCGCAGGCCCCTGGGGTCTGGAGCGACCAGCAGGTCCCCCGTGCCCCAGACCTTCCTGATGTTAGCGTGGAAGCTGCCCAGTCCCCGCGTGTGAGTCCTCTGGCTGCTCGAGCAGAGGGCAGACCTAGAGGCTGAAGATGACCCCAACAGAGCTCGAGAGGTCCGAGGTCCTCCAGTCAATCTCCCTGCGCGAAAACCAGGGTGTCAGTAGGGCTACATTCCTTCTGGAAGCTCTAGGGGAGAAGTCATTTCCTTGTTTTTTCCAGCTCCTGGAAACTGACTTCATCCCCCTTCAAAGCCAGTGGCATTTCCGATCTCTGACCCCGAGGCCCCAGCCTCCCTCTCTTGGGAATGTTTGTATTTCCGTTGGGCCCACCTGAATAATCTAGGATAACCTCCCCACCTCGACATCATTAACCTAGTCTTTACAAAGTCCTATTGCCCCGTAAGGTAACGTTCAGGGGGTTAGGGTGTGCACACCTTGGGGGCCTTATCCCTCCAACTGCCCCCAGAAACCCCGCTCCTTTTCTTGGGCACACGGTTACGGCCGGTCATCCGTTAGGGGCCCAGCTCCCTCCCTTGCCCTTGGCCAGACCATTACTCCATTGCAGATGTCTTTCCCCCATGAGCCTGGACCCAGGGGCGGTCAATTTACCCCCCAAACCTGGGCGATGCCCCTGTTCTTGCACTCCGGATACGGCCAAAATGATTCATCTCAGCCCAGCAGTGTGACCTTCTGAAAATTAATTAACCTTTCGGGGCCATAATGACTTCTCTCCAATGAGAGTAATAAACCTTCCTCTTTCTGCTGGGCTGGGACGGAACAGGAGAGGGTGTGTGGCATCCCTCACAAGCGATCTGAAGGGCCCTCGATGGCTGGAGCTAGCATTTTAATCAAATCCCCATTGTTAGGGGTTTATTCACACACTCCTTCCATTTCACGGAGGGCCCCTTGGGCTCACAATGGCTCATAAATTAGAGCAGCAGGACCAAGCCTGTGGTTTGGAGCAGGGAGAAGAGGGGCTGCCGGGGGAGTGCGCACAGGCCAGGAGGGGGC
>CM053610.1:2171545-2191392 GCA_028646535.1 Procyon lotor | reverse complement strand
GGGGTTTATTCACACACTCCTTCCATTTCACGGAGGGCCCCTTGGGCTCACAATGGCTCATAAATTAGAGCAGCAGGACCAAGCCTGTGGTTTGGAGCAGGGAGAAGAGGGGCTGCCGGGGGAGTGCGCACAGGCCAGGAGGGGGCTGGTGCACAGGGCGTGGGGGGTGCCCAGGCTGTCCCTGGGGGCAGGGGCCACGGACTGGGCTCCTAACTCCCAGAGGTCCCTGTCAGTGTGTGGGGGGGGGGATGTAAAGCTGCAGGACATCTTTTCATGAAGAATCTGGATGCGAAAAGTCTATTTACGTTGAAAGATACAACCTTGTGGACCTTATGCAAAATGAAATCAGCCAGCCACAGAGACCGGATGATTCTCCCTGTGGGAGGTCCCTGGAGTCGTCCCTTCACAGAGATAGAAAGTAGATGGTGGTTGTCAAGGACTAGTGTCCTCAGAAGAGGAGGAAAAGACACAAGGGCTCACGGGGAGAAGGCTGCCTGGCGACAGAGCCTGGGTGGGGCGGCTGCGAGCCAAGGGATGCCAGGGAGCCCCAGATACCCCCGGAAGCTGGGGTTGGGGGGAGCCCAGGGCAGAGCCTATCTGTTAGGGATTAAAGCCCTTTCTTCTCCTTTTTGCGGTTCCAGCACAAAGCCAGGGCTGAGAAGTGCTGCCTGGACGTCAGTGTGATCCCAGGACGTCAGTGTGAGAGAGGAAAGCGCCATCTTATGACCCTTCCTTGTTCTTGTCATTGTCATGTTTGTGTTCTCTTTGTCCTCTCTGCTCCCAGCGGCTTGGGCACCAGCTGGGACGACCACCACCCAGTCTACCTGGGGCTGGCCTCTCCCTACTCAAGTCAGGAAAGTTCTAGGCTCGAGGGCATAAGCCAGGACCCCAGGGCCCTGCTGGGCTTCTGCCCCTGCAGTCTCTCCACCGTGCTGTAAATGGGGCAACCAGCTGCCCCGGTCTGCACAAGACCCCCGAGCTTGGGGCTGAGCACCCAGAGGCTGGGTCACCCTAGCTGCAAGGCATGTGATGCCCGTGATTTCGTACCTGAGCGAGGGCTGCCCTCTGGACCCGCGATCCTCGGCCCCGGCTGCACCTGCCAGATGCTGGGAAGAGTCTGGAAACCGCGGTGCTCTGGCCACACACGCAGAGACTCTGACTTCATCGCTCTTGGGAGGGGCCCGGGCTGCTCATCCAGATTTGTTTCATTCTTCTTGTGTCGGTTTTAATAACATGGCTTTTAAAAAAGACCGTCCATTATCAAAACCTTCAAGCTGCTTGGCACAGATGTTTTCATTGTTTCTTCTCGCCAGCTCAGTGGCTGTGACAAAAGTGCTTTCTTTCTGTCCCCGACGCTGGCTGTTGGCGTGCTCAGGCTCTTTACCCTCTCACGGCGCTCCGTTGTTTTGGCTTTATGGGCATAATGGGCTCAGCAGTTCCTTTCCTCTACTTTTCATCACGGATAGTTGTAGTTGCACGTCTGAGGGCAGATTGCATAAGCTTCGAGGGCATGCTGACCACTGCTGTGGAACCTGGGTCACGATTTCACCCCGAGACTCTTGTCTGGAGGCACGGTGAGCGGAATCACCCAGCTCGATGCCAGGCAGACCTTTGGGAAGGGTCTGTTTGAAGCTGGAGTGAGATGGGTCCCAGAGAAATAGAAAACACAGCAACGAAGCAAGAATTAGGTGCAGGTGGTAAAGAAAGTTAAAAATGAGACCGAGGGGGGAAAAATAGAAAGTACCATTGACCGAAACCAGGAATGAGAAACCGTACTTCTTAGGCTCGGATTGCTGATTTATTTCTAAAGTCACTCTCATCAGGCTGGAGTGGGTCATGCAGGGAGCCCTGGGCCGCGGGCAAAGGACCGGAAATGCCGTGGGGTGACCTGGAGCATCTTCTCATGATCCAGGAATTCCAAACAGCCATCCGTCCAGGCACACGTCTGTGCATATGGTACAGGCCATGTCTCTTCAACCCCGACAGTCCTGCGGCTCGATAGAGCTGCCATTCTGATACTGCCAGTGCAGGGGGACTCGGGCAAAGCGAAATTCCTTCCTCAGGACATTCAAAGTAGAACAAATGAAAAGCAGAGACAAGATTCGAACCCCCCACACGCATCTCGCAGACCAGTGCTCTTAATGCCCATAGACTCTGCTGCCTTGCTTTCAGGGAGGACTTTATTTTACATGAAGTCCTGTAAAAAGTGAATTTTCCATGTAAACAAACACAGTTGTGTTGTGCATGGAATACCGACTTTGGATGCGCTGTGGAGAAATCACAGAAATGCGCGACTGCGTCGCCCCGGGTCGGGTCCCGTCCAGACCTCCTACAGGGCACCTGGAGCTTTGCGTACAATTGGCAGCTCCTGTTTTAATCAAACCACCATTGAAACGCGTTTGATTGCGCCCTCTCTCCATTCTGAGAGGGATCCAGAGGCCCCAACCTGATGTAAATGTGAGAGGGAGGGTGAACAAGAAAGCAGGTGACAGATGCCAGGCACGGGGGGAGGTGGAGGGGGAAGGTGTCCCTCCCCATCCTGTCCAGACCCGCCAGAGGGAGGCAGCCATGTGCTGGGTTCCAAGCCTGTGCCTTTCAGACGATGGTCCCCTCGCCCTTGGGTCCCCTGGCCTCGGATGGGCACCATACTGTCCATCTTCTTGGTAGGTACCTCTTTGAACTTGAAACTTTCAAGTTTTAAAAAATGCCACTATTTCATACCTAGAGAAACATGCCCATATTAGGGAGTAAACATGAAATTTCCATTAATTTTAAAGCTCAAGGGGAAAATGAAGAAAATTGAATGCTCTCCTGCCTTTGCCACGTAACTCGGCAGGGGAGGTGGTGAGTTCTGTTTGTTCAACTCAGGAGGATTTTGATGGGAAAATCAGTGACGCTTCAATGCGACCTCTGCGACACCTTCTGCCTCCGGAGCTCCTGTGGGCAGACTGTTCTCGATGTTTTCTGGTATTGGGGTTGGTGCACTTACCCCCCTCTTTGTTTCCAAGTCAATTTGGGGTCAGGGCCTGCCACCTCCCTCCCTTGGACGCCACGTGATTCCCGGTGTCCCAGTGTCCCGGAAGGGGCCACCTTCCTACCAGCATCCTGCAGCCCCGGCTGCGGGGTCGAGGGTCCCCCTCCCCGGGGATGGAGCTGAGCTCGAGCTCCTGCTGAGTTGTCGCCCAGAGAGCCCGACTGACGTGGACAGAAGGGGCCTGAGCAGGGGCTGGTCCACAAGGTCGGTCGTTCTGATGCACAGCCCTAGAGCAAAGCGGGTGGGAGCTGCTGGTGCCCCCCAGCCCCCCACCTGGAGCAGACGGCCAGCATCACTGCCCCCCCCGCGGAAGGAAGCATCTTGCGGGCCACACGGTGCACCTGGCAGCCGGCCGTCCCTGGGGCCACGTGCGCAGAGATGGACCCATTCGCCATGCCCCACCTCGCTAGAGGACCCAGTTACCCCTCTGGATGTGGTTGTCCACGGACGGGAGCCCAAGGGACAAGGTCTGAGGTCTGGGGGCAGGGCCCTGACTGTGCTCCCTCTCTGCTTCCCGCCCTCCCTGTCACATCCGTCCCTTCTTCTGGCCGCCTCCAGCCACACGCCGACCCCCTCCTCACCGAGGACCTGGCCCTGAACTTTGCACCAGTGTCTCTGAGTGATGCCTTGTTGGGTGCCTCCTCCTGGGCCCCAGGATCAGGGTGGGGACATTTCCGCCAATGGCCATGCAGTCTGTCGGTTCCCCGGGGGCTGCAGCTTGGCCCGGCCTGTGACCCTGAGTGTCCCTCCTGCCCTCGAGGCCAGGAGCTAAGTCTCCACCCAAGTTTCCCCTCTGTGTGACCCCCTGTGTGTCCTCCCCCTCCCCCGGGACATGCAGCTGCCTTAGGGTCCACCTGGATGGCCCAGGATAACCGCCCATCTCGAGATCCCCTGCCCCAGGGGAGGCTCGTGGAGTGGCACCTGGATTCCTCAAGCCTGGGAAACTTCACTTCCGAATGAAAATAATCCTTAAAACCCTCAGGACAGAGCTGAAGCCCCCCTGTGTTAAAAAAACCTCCACTTAAGAATTTAACGTATTAAATTGTGAAAATGTCTTTCCATTGGGATTTTTCAGGGTAATTTTGTTTTTATACTTGGAAAGATAATTTAAAACCTATCACCGACAGGAAGTCTCTCTCAAATGTGAGGCGGGGGTAGTGTCCCTCCGGGATCCTTGGCGCACCGCCGTGCGTCTGGAGCCTGATTCGCCCACTAGGGCTGCTGGAGCCGAGTGCTAGCTCGCGGGTGGCTTAGGGCCACGGAAACGTCCTGTCCACGGCCTGGAGTCCAGGAGGCTGAGGTCAAGGTGAAGACAGGACCTCTGGGGGGGAACCGGTCCCAGGCCTCCCTCCCGGCTTCTGGGGGATTCAGGCACGGACGATCATCCTCCCTTGCACATTGGTCTCCCCGTATTGCCACATCCTGCTCCCTGTCTCCCCTCCCACGTCCCCACTTGTAAAGGACATGAATCCCACCCTACTCGAGTAGGACCTCATCTTAACTAACTACATCTGCAGTGATCCTATTTCCAAACGAGGTCGCCCTCTGAGGCACTGGGGGTTTTTAGGATTTCAACATGTGAGTTGGGGGTGGGGGGGGTAGGATTCCGCCCACAACAGAAGACATCCACAGCTCTGGAGGCGGGTTTTACTATGTCCCTGCAATAAATGGAAGCGTGTTCTCAGGGAAATGCCCGCTCCACGCATGCGATTCTTAACATCATCGTTACTTGTGGTCGGGTCCCTGCAACCATCCTGAGCATCCTGGAGCCGGGCCACGGTCCCCGCTGGGCTCAGGTCAGGGCTGTGCGTCACCATGTAGAACAGGCCCCCTAAGCCTGTGTCCCTGTCCTCCAGCCAAAGACCCCAGGGTCAGGGCTGTCATTGAACAGTTGGGTTTATCCCCCCATGCCGTGGGCGGAGGGTGGGGGGCTCCGTTCGAGGCTGACAGACAGCCCTGGGACTCGGTTCCTGGCCTAGGACGGGGCGGGGGTTGGTACACAAGATGGGAATAATCACCCTCTGCCCCAAATATGAAGAGACCAGGCTGAGGACCAGGCTGGATGAATGATGCGGGGTCAGCTGTGGGACCACTTGTAAATTAACTGAACTTCCCGGCCACCGTGTCCCCTGCCAAATGCTAATGGTGTCTCCCTTGCAGGACTGGGTGGGAGGAAACCCTCCTGCAGGCTCGGGCCACACACCGGCCACCTCATCCGCGGCAGCTCCGATTTAATCAAGTCACCATTGTCACCTGTTTCTTCACATGCCGTCTTGTCTGCGGGGGTCTGGGGAGTGACGCACGGCAGAGCAGGGCAGAGATTCAGGGAGAGTCAGGGCACGAGACGGGCCAGGTGGGGTGCAACCCCCCACCGCCTCCTGGTCCAGCATGGCGGGGGCCCAGGACTCTCAGGGGCCCGAGACTCCCTGTCTCGGGAGTCTAGGGTCCTAACCTAGGACCCGGTGACGTCAGGGACGTGCCCAAGGCTCCTTCTACCTTCCGATTAGAAAGTGAAAAACAGGATCTCTTCACTCAACACACATGTATTTCGGTTATGGAAGCGAACCGGGACGCTCCGTGGAGTTTGCAAGAGGAAGCAGAATGATTCTGAACCCCTTAGGCGAAGCCTCAAGGCACCTGATCCAGATGCCTGCCCCGTGCAGGGCACCCCGAGCGGTCTCCGTAGGGCCCCTCCATGGTGGGCCGGGGCGCTGAGGCGGTGGGCTGCTCTCCCTGCAGCATCCCGGGGGGCCGGTGACTGTGAGCCGGCCAGCAGCAAAGCCGTCCCTGTCTCCGTTTTCACCACTAGTAGCGTCTCTGCTGCCCTCTGCCCAGAAGCACCGCCCCTTCCCTGTGGTCAGACGGGGTCTCTTGGCAGCCCCCTTGGTGTCCTGCTGGCAGAATCCCCTCCCCCGAGCATGGCGGCATCTGGAACTTGATTCCAGCCAACAGAATATGGCAACGGTGATGGATGACAGGTGTCGTTGCCTGGGTTAGGGGACATGACACAGCGGGCTGGAGAGAGACCCTCTCCTGGGCCTGAGGGGCGAGCAGCCCGCTGAGCACGGCTCCCACAGCAGGCCACGCGGCCGAGAACTGTGCGCCCCTGTAGGGCCTGGGGACGGCCCCCAGCCGGCCACCGGGGAGATGGCCCGGCCCTTGGTCAAGTGGCGGCTGCTGATGGACACATCAAGTGAGCTTGGAAGTGACCCCCGCTTGGCCGAGCCTCCAGCTGAGAACCCAGCCCTGGCTCACCCTGACCGCGGGCCGTGAGACCCTGAGCGGAACCCCACTAAGTCGTGCCCAGACTCCCACCCACGGGATCAGGGAGACGAGTGTTGCCCTGAGCGCTAAGCCCATAGTCATTCCCTTTACAGCATCTGAGAGCCATTCCCCTGGTCGACGAACCCATCCCGGGGCTGCCGTCACACTTGGCCTCACAATTGGCCTAGACTGACGGGTCTCGAGGTCAGAAACCTGGACCGCGTCCCACTGGGCCAAAGTCAAGGTGTAGGCAGGGTGGTTCCCTCCGGGGGCTCCAGGGAGAATCCTTTCCTGCCCTTCTCCAGCCCCTGCAGATGCCCACACCCCTTGGCCCGCGTCCATCCCCCCTCTCGGAGGCTGGCATTCTTTCCAGGGTGATCTTGGCTCGTCTCCCCGACACCCACTCCCCCCTCTCCCTCTTCCACGTTCCCGGAGCCTCATGGTAGCCCTGAGCCACCTGATCCTGGGGGACAGTCTCCCTCCTTTAGGGCTCATTCCCTTTGCCAGGTGACCTCACGTGTCCTTCCGCACTCCGGGGTCCCGGACGTGCCTGGGGGATGGGCTGTTATTGCACCAGTTGTGGCCACGTGCTCTAATGGTCCCGGGGGTTTGCTGTGTGGTTGTTCATTCAAATCAAGACCCAGATAAGGCGCTTTCATCCCAATTGGTTGTATGTCTCTTCTGTCTCTTAATCCACAATCCCTAACCTCCTGCTGTCTGTTTATTCACAGAGTTGGGTCCTTTGTCTGGAAAGGATCCCACAACCTGGATTTTGCTGATCGCATCCCCATGTGGTCTCAGCACGCCCCTCTGTCCTCTGTCTCTCTTTACTTCCTGTGACTTGATAGCTGCAGCTAATGGCTTGATTAGGTTCGGGGGAGGCGGGGGATAAGAGTATTTGCTAGGAGAACTTGACTCTGTCCATCGGGAGTCCACGATGTCTGTCTCCCATTTTATGGTGTTTGGATCTGCTGCTGGCTCTTGCCCAAACCTGTTATTCCATCAGGGGCTGCAACGTATTCGAAACCCTTTAGTTCTTCCTTTATTACTCGTTGCCGAAGTACTTTATAAAGAGGTTTCCTCGCCAACTCTTCAGTCGCCCTGTGGTGTATCAGGAAGACAGGAGAAGGGTTGATCTTGTTTCCCTTCTTTTAAACCAGTTTTCAAAATACTGAGTTGGTTTCCTAGCATCCTTAACACATGACCGATTCGGTCTTATTTCGCATCATTATGATTGTGTAGATTTCAACATTGTGTTAGTTCATCGCAATCATTATTGTCTTGATGCTTCTGTTAGTCCATTGTTGGGTAGAGCTCACCAAGCTGGCACCTGAGCATTTCTTAAATGAGCTTAGCAGCCTTCAATAACGTAATTATTCTAGGATCATCTGTGATGTGTCCCATCCCAGACCTGGAATTCGTTATTTCTCCAAGGAGGTCTGGCTCATTTTCGGGGTCGGGGAAGTAGAGACCACCATCTGTGGGCGAGGGTGCCCAGGACTTTTGTTAGAACAGAACCAGGAAACATGCATATTTTAAAGATAAAATGCATTCGGAATCACATGGATACTTTCGAGTCAATTTCAGACTTGTGGGAATTTTACTGACCTCATGGATCCTACATCTGTACCTTCTTCCCCTCACCCAAAGAATTCCTGCTCCCCCTGTCAAAGAGATCACTTGATTGCTCTCTCCTACAACGTACACTAAATACTCTTAGAATAAAACACAACAACACTACCAACAAAATTCCGGTTACCAAAATCAGCTTAAGACTTTTTTCCAATATTTTTTTTCTTCTTGTATAACAGCCTAAGGATCTATATGGCCAAACACCTACTTTAGAGCCAGCAAAGAGAGTCCCTTTGTGTAGCTACTCTACCGACCCAATATACAGAGGGGCTTAGTTGCTTCATTTTCACTGTGGGTAGTAGGGATGGATTTTTTTAAAGTAATCATCCCTATAGAATTATAAAAGTTTAGTGTATAATTGTATGGTTTTCCTGCAACTAATTGTTAATTTTATAGAGGTATAATTAATTTTGTATAATTATATAAAAATATTTGCCTGGCTTCAGAACCCTATGTACAGTCAGGATATACCATGACAAGTCTAGTCTCCTCCATGCTGGTCCCTTCTGTTTCTAGAAGCCAAGTAGACTGACATTTTTAACATTTTCCTTCCTATTTAGTACATACAACCACACACACACACATGCACAATTGTTCCCCCCCTTTCTTCGGAAAGTAGTAGCATATTGCATATGCTTTTCCGCACTTGTATATCCGATGAGTAACCCATCCCCAAAGCACTCCAGAGCAGTGTGTGAAAACACGGCTCATTCCTTTATCGGCAGAACGAGTCTCCATGGCCTCACACTATATCCATCCGGTCCCCTCCTGGTGGACATTTGAATTACTTCCAGATGTTGACTTTGTAAAAAAAGCTGCCGGGATTGGCGTTATGTCTATGCCTCTTTGTGTTTTATGCGCCTGACCCCTTACCATAAGTTCCTGGAGGTTGGCTTGCTGGATTCAAGGGGAAATGTACACACTGCTTTTTCTAAGCAAAGAAATGTCACATTCCCCTTCACGGAAGTGGTACTGTTTTTCCTTGCCGTCAGCAGCTCATGGGAATGCCTGTTCACAGTCTTGCCGACAGAGAAGGACCCACGCTTTTGGTTCTTAGGCAAACTGACCAAAGAGAAACGCCATTCCAATGAACTGTAGTCAGCATTTCTGTTGTTATGAGCAAAGTTAAGCCTGAATTTTTTTTTTCTTTATGTAGGACCATTTGCCTCTGTGTTTTGGTGCACTTTTCCTAACAACTGGCTCCCGTCCCCCTGCACAGACCCCCACCCCACTTCAGAGCAGACCCTGCCACACAGTGGTTGGAATGACTCCCAGGCTGGATTTGATGGATGGTGCCTTTGTGTGGTACTGGCAACGTTTCCTGCGTCTTTTGTAGTTCATACAAATAGATGTCTAATGTGGAGGTATCATTGGATTCACTGTATAAGGGAAGAATCTTGCGCAGGCAGCCATTGCATTGTGTGGGGTATGATCCCTTGTTTGGCTTCCATGATGGTGAACTTGAACAACAATTGGCTTACGCACTGTCAGCTGGTCGAGCCAGTGTGCTGGTACCCACCGACATGAACTTCATCGTTTCAGCGCCCATGGACAGCAATTGCCTAGATCCACTATTATTAGGGGATCAAAAGGGTGATTTTTAAAAATCTGCCATTACTCCTGAATTTATTAGCTGGCATTTTGGCCAAAAGAAGACTTTTTCTTGGCACCTAGTTGGTGACTCTAGACTCAAGTCTGTGATTTCAGACTTGAATGAAATCAAAGATTTGAAATGAATGAAATCAAAGATTTCATTTATTGATTTGATGGAGAGAGAGAGAGCACAAGCAGGGGGAGCAGCAGTGGGAGAGGGAGAAGCAGACTCCCTACTGAGCAGAGAGCCTGATGTGGGGCTCGATCCCAGGACCCTGAGATCATGACCTGAGCCGAAGGCAGAGGCTTTTAACCACTGAGCCACCCAGGTACCACATTATGGGATAGTCAAGATAAATATTTTATTCTTTCTTGTTATTTACCAATTTGGGGGGATAATAAGATAGAGTTGCTATTTAGGGAGTACAGTCTGCATATTAGGGGCGCTCATTTTTAAATACCACTGGGTCATATTCTTCTAAATATTTTTATTAAGCAAGAAAATAAATTATTTCAGGGAAAATGTGTAAGTTTATGCTGATATTTTCAATTCGGCATTAAGATTCCGGAGAGTTACTTCACTTCTTTGATTTTAAAATGTCCTCTTAGGCTAAAACTCTTGGCTCCTAACCACTTTAAACAGAATCATTTGCTTTATCCTATAATATCCCTATAATAGTTTCCAAATAACCATACCAATAAGGAACTCAGATTCAAATTTCTCTGAGGCGTTTTTGTCCTTAGAACATTCTATTAGGAATACATATCCAGAAGTGTGTTTTAAAGTTAATTGAACCAATAATGATTTTCTCCGCGTTGTGATACCGCCTGATAGAATTTGGTGCTGATGTGTTTCCTTTTGTTTTAGAATCTTAAGAATCGTTTTTTGTTTCTTTTTAAACATAATCTTTTCTTTAAATTATACAAAAAATATTTACACAGTTCCGAAAGCAAAACTATACGAAGATCACACGGAGAGAAGTGTGTCCTATCCCTGCCACCCCCGTCTAGCGTTTTCCTCCCCAGCAGACCCCCAGTTGATTACATTTCTGTGTCCATTTCCATCGTTTCATTTTGATCACGTAAGAGTGCGTGCGCATGAGTTCCTATGCCCTGTTCACATGCTGCTTTTGCTGTTTTTCCCGTGTTTCTTCAGAGAGAGTCCTCAAAGACGGACAGGTCAGAGAGGAGCCCCCCACGGGGCTGCCGGAGTCCCCTCCGCTGGGGACGTCCAGCCCCAGCAGCCGTGTGCTACAAACTTCTGGACTTTTTTTTTTTTTTCAATTTGCTAAGTGACAATTACATCTCAGTACACTTTTTTTTTTTTTAAGATTTTATTTATTTATTTGACAGAGAGAGAGATCACAAGTAGGCAGAGAGGCAGGCAGAGGGAGAGAGGGAAGCAGGCTCCCTGCTGAGCAGAGAGCCCCATGCGGGGCTCGATCCCAGGACCCTGAGATCATGACCTGAGCCGAAGGCAGAGGCTTTAACCCACTGAGCCACCCAGGTGCCCCCATCTCAGTACACTTTTAATGTATATTTCTCATAAACAAGGCAGACTGGCTTTTCAGATGATTAAGGACCATTTGCACTTATTTTTCTGTGGCATCTTTGTATCTTCGGCTTGTTTCTTAAGCTTTGAGTTTTGCTTGAATTCTTCTCAGATTTTAGGACTTTGCTATGGAACAAAGATAGGAGCTTGGAGGTCCACTCGTGTGGGCATCTGTTTTAATATTTTGTTCTTTTTTATTGTTTGCCTATGCCACAGGGCATTGATCCATTCACCAGTCCCTGGAGACTTGGGTTCCTCAGGCGTGGTTTTTGCAAATAATGTTGAATGTAAGTACAGATGTGTACTTTGTGTATGTAGATGTGTCTTCATTTCTCTTGGATAAATACCTATCCACGGAGTGGATTTGTCCACTCCACGGAGTGGAATTGCTGGGTCCATGGTCAATATGTGCTGAAGTCCATGAGGGGCTGCCATCCAGTAGCCAAAGTGGCTACACTGTTGACATCCTCACCAGCAACGTAGTGGCTCGATTTATTATTATTACTATTACAGAAATCTTTTTTAAACAGAAAATGTTTATATCAAGCACAGGAAATCCTCTATCTCCCTATCTGTCTGCTCTGCACAAGCCAAAAGCTCTTTGGGATCTTCAACATTTTTTAAGATTGAAAAGAGATACAAGACCAAGATGTTGGAGAACTGTGGTCTCAGAGAAAAAGGGAGAAGCAGAATGGGTCTTTCTTCGAGCGGCCACAAGGGCGAGCTCCGATTACCTCCTGCTTCTTCCAAGTCCGCAGAGCCGGGTCCACCACAAAGGAATTTTCTCAAAGCCCCCCCAGACCACGTCTGAACACGTGAGGTTCAAAAATGCAGATTTAAGAATCTGAAACTCGGGACTAGGAAACCTCACTCAGTGGCGCATTCCACTGCAAAGGGGGGCTGTGTCATTAGGCTGCTAACGCCCATTTTTGTTACTGTTGCTGTTTTACACTTTTTCCTCGCCAAAAACAAACAAAACTCTGCCATATGAGAAATTTCTTGGGAAGTGTCCCACACTTTCCCCACCCCAAACACACCCTCCCTGTCCCCACGGGGTCCGCAGATGCCCATTTGAGAGAGACTGACTTCCCCAAGTCCAGAACCCAAGGTGGGAGGGACTGATCGTCCTAGAGAGAGACCTCTTTTCTGCGTGGTGATGATGCTCTGGGCCACATCCTCGGCCCTTGCAACACTAGCGGATCATAACCTTCTCCCCCGGGGCCTGGGGACCCCGCTGAGAGCTGCAGGCAGCCACACTTCGTGGGGCCAGGAGGGGCCCTGGGCCCGGGGCAAGCTGAGGATGCGCTGTCCCTCGGTCCCCAGGCGCCGGACCTCAGGGCATCCTGTGCCTGGATCCAGAGCAGCCATCTGACTTCCCTGCGCACCTGTGTCCCCTTGCAAACGGACAGTGTGCCCCCCGCTGCATACACCTGATGTTGACGGCAAGGGTATCCACAACACACAGGGTCCTCCATAAATAGACGCTCCTTTCAAATCACACCCATTGTTAGGTGTTGGTTCCTGCGCCTTTCTTCTGGGGGAGGGAGGGAATCTGTGCAAGAGTCAGGGCGGGAAACAGACCTGGGCGAGGCGCGGGTCACCCACCCGGTCCCAGACCGGTGGCTCGGTGTGGCGGGGCGCATGTGAGTTCTGAGCGTGCGAGGGTCGCCGCCAAGCCCTGGGGCCCTCGGCCTGGGCTGGAGGTCACTTGAACTTGGGGTACAGACCTACCTGCAGGGCTGTTTACCTCGGACCCTTGAAAATTAAAAATTCCATTTCACTGTTTTTTTAACCAAGCACCCCTGCGTAAACAATTCACGTGGAAGCATGAGGTAGCGGTTGATGCGAAGGTTCCAGGACTTTGAACGAGGAAGCAGGACGGTCCTTCTCCTGCCGGCCCAGCGGTCCTTCTCCTGCCGGCCCAGCCCGCCGCGCCCTCCTGGCGCATTTCCTCGTGGGGACTCTGACCCAGCCCGCAGGCCCTCAGCCGCAGTGCGTCCAGCCGCCACCAGAGGGCAACGGTGAGCCCATCCAGGCTTCACAGGGTCCCCAGGAGGAAAGCAGGGGGAGTGTAAACATTCCTGTTTGTTCTGGAGAAGCTCGACCCTCTCTGAAGTAAAGAGAGTAGGAGAAACCTCCACACGCCCTCCTCCGAGGCCCAACGGTGTCCGGTGTCCGGCCGATTTTGTTATCTCCATCCCACCTATAAACTCCCGTTTTCTTAAAGTATCTTTTAAAAGTATCTTTTCAAGATTTTATTTGTTTATTTGAGAGAGAGAGAGAGGGGGGCGGGGAGGGGCAGGGAGAGAGACAGACACCCCCTCTGAGCAGGGAGCACAGTGTGGGACTCGGTCCCAGGACCCTGAGATCCTGACCTGAGCCGGAAGCCAGAGACAGTCGCTCAACCGCCCGAGGCCCCCAGGCACCTCCTCCTTGAAGTGTCTCCGAGCAAGAGCCCGGCCACTGGGCCGTCTCCCCTTCACAGGGCACGTCACAGGCAACCCCGAGCCTCTCTTCCGTGCACCAGGAAGCCTCCCGGTCTGCAAGGTCCCCTGCAATGGATTGGAGGTGACCCTGAAACGAAACTTTTTGTCATCTTGCACCTAGACCGCAAGAAGTGTGTCTGCAGCTTCTACACTGTCTACAGTGTGTCCCAGCTCTCTGGGGACACCCAGGTGTGACCCAGACAGGACCCTGCAGGGGCAGTGCCGCAAGGAAACTCAGACAGGTGTTTCTGCTGCTCAGTTCAGTCACGGTCCCTCTAGTGGCTGCCAGCAGAATGCACAGGCCTCCAAGGGCACAGAACCTCTGGAAGGCGGCAGTCCCCAAAACAGCTGCCCTTCAGGGGATGGGGGATGGAGGAGAGGGCAGGGCACCCAGGACTGATGGTGCAAGCCCCCCGGTTAGTGACGCCACCCCTCGTAAACCCTTAAATAGCACAGATCACTTGAATTCTGCCTTCTACTCAATTCTCATCTTTTGTGTTAATATCAAAGTAATGGATTCCTCTGGGGAAAAACCCGAGTCGAACAGATACCCCAGGAAAATACATGATGATTTTTATGCAAGGGGCTCACTAATGCCTGAGCTCGGGGCTGTTGAAGGGGCAAGTCGAGCAGGAGAGCCAATGACCGTGAGCGGAGCCCTGGTCCCCCATCCAGCGTGGCCCTCCCCTGCCTCCTAGTCCTGTCTTTGTGACCCATCCACTCCCAACACTGGTTTTGATGTTGCTTTTTCTGCACCCATGTGACCTATTTTAAGCTATCCTTAGAGTAAGACGGCCTATAAAATAACGCAAACATATGAGAAGGAAAGAGCACTCACGGCTGAGGGTTTCCCTCTGTGGGCCGGGAGCCAGGTGGGGAGATCTGATGTCATCACACCTGCTGGGCTGCCGCTCACTGGGGGGCGCCGGGCCCCCCAGGTCACAGCAGGTGCATGGATGGGCTCCAGCCAGGGCTCCAGGCCCCCGCCAGCCTCCTGTTTGGCTCCCATCAGAAGTTCATGCAAACATCAGGGACAGGCTCCTATCCTTGGACCTCGGGTGGGGGCTGGTTTGCTCAGGGACATGGAGGTGGCCATTGGCAAGGCCTTCGATGGTCTTCAGGAATTCTCCTTCATGACCATCACAAAACTCTGTGCTGCCCAAAACGATCACCTAGGTTAGGTTTCCTCTCCGCAGTGCTGCATATGCCCGTGAGGCCAGCTGCTCTCATGGGGCGGTCACACGGTCCCCACCATGGGCCAGTCTGCTGGGTGCCCGCCCTGCGTCTGTGCTGCTTACTGTCAGGCCCTCGCCACTAGCCCAGAGCCTGTACGGGCAGTGCCGGGAAAGCTCCCGAGGCCCGACGCCGAGCACCCAGTGGAGGAGGTCGGCAACATTCAAGAGAGGCAGGAACACAAGGCCTGGGACTTGGGTGGGTGACCGGGGGGCACCAGGGGAAGAGAGCACATCTGGGAGGTCAAACAGGAATGAAAGCGTCCATGCCGCCAGGAAGAGCCACGTGCCCCATCCCGGGTGCCTGTGCCTTGTCCCAGCTGCGGGGGGACTGCGAGATTATGGGAGTTTCAGATGGCAGTGTTGGTCTGCCCCATGTCGGGGACTCCATCTGTGAAGGCCAGGAACCACCACCTAGCCCAGCAGCCACCAGAGCAAGGCCGCCGCACGGTCAGGGACACTCTGGAGCCGTATCCGTGTTCCCAAAATAAAAGCCATACCTGTCCTGAGATGTCAGGGGTGCGGATGATTGCCTTTATACTAAAATAAGAACAAAGTACCGCTCAGATGGAAAAATTCAAATTATTTTTCAAGAATAGGCAAGGGAGCCCCAAAATGTGATTGCTTGCATTGGTAATATTCAGCCGTGGTGGTGTGTCACACTGAGCTACCTAACGTTCCAGTCCCTTCAGAGAACCTCTCAAGGGTCATCTCTCCTTATGGGAATGTCCGTGCAAAGGTCAGAGAAGTCCCGGGCCAGACTCTGTCAAGGACCCAGGAACCACTGCCTGCCGGGACACACGCCTGTTTGTGGCACACGTGCCCACGCACCCCGTGTGGGATTTCCTCTGAAGGAAAAATGTTCTCTCGCAACCCTGAAAAGTGTCCTCCATCCCCTACAGTACCTGTGGCCCCAGACTGTGAAATTATGGCAGAAAAATCCAAGGTAAGGTCTTTTAGGAATACGTTCTTAACCGCAACACTGAGAGAGGGACGTTTCTTTTTCTTTTTTTATAACTGGTGACAGATTTTGAAAAACTCTCTTGGAATTGAAGACACAAAAATTTGAAACCCCTCTGAGGACTTGAGACCTTCTGGAACACTTTCGTGATCTCTGCAGACACCGCGTGAGACCCCCTGGACTTCAGAATCCACAGAAGTCATGGAATGAAGAACCTAGAGCAAACGTCAGAAGCCCTACAAGGACTCTTACTTTTTCTTTCTTTTTTAAGATTTTATTTATTTGAGAGAGAGAGAGAGATTGAGCACAAGCAGGGGGAGCGGCAGGCAGAGGGAGAAGCAGACTCCTCACTGTGAGACTAATCACCATTCCCCTCCGTGTCAGGGAGCCTGACACGGGACTCGATCCCAGGACCCTGAGATCATGACCTGAGCCAAAGGCAGACGCTTAACTGGTTGAGCCCCCCAGGTGCCCCAGAACCACTCTGCCTTTGCACTATGTTTATCATGTGGAGGTGGTGTGGCAGGAGGTTAAGAACAAAGGATCAGGAAATTTCTTTCTGACTCTGATTGAGCAGCTCGGCAGGTCTGATGCTCTGCCAGAGAGCGTTGGGCAAAGGTGGGGAAAGTCTGTGCAATGTGCCTGAGAGCCAACGGGTGGCCAGGACCTTAGGGGCTCAGATCCGCC
The DNA here is from genome assembly GCA_028646535.1 of Procyon lotor. Taxonomy (NCBI): domain Eukaryota; kingdom Metazoa; phylum Chordata; class Mammalia; order Carnivora; family Procyonidae; genus Procyon; species Procyon lotor. The sequence continues at coordinate 2,174,951 of CM053610.1, read as the reverse complement.
AGAAAAGAGAAGAGCTATGGGAACCCACATCCATCTGCCCCTTTCCCTTCAGGCATTTGCTGGTCCCCAACACAAGGGTGAGCCTCCGAGCCCCAGGTCCCTGCAAAGAGGCAGCAAAGCCACCTGAGTTTTGGGGGAATAACATAAGCCTGGAAAGACAAAAACTGGAATTCAGGAGTGCCGAGCCAGTGAGGGCTAAAGGGCCAGTTCCAGAGAAAAGCCACGGGGAGTTTGCCAGATGTTTACGACATGTCATCAGAAGGCAGAAAAACTGAACGAGAAGTCACCCAGAAGCTCAGCTACGCGGTGAGGGCATCTTCTTCATTCCGTCCGCTGATTCCCATGCTGATCTCCACTGCAAACCCCCTCACAGACACACCCAGCTGCTGCTTCACCAGCGCTGTGGGCATCCCCTGGCCCGGTCACGGTGACCTGTGAGACTAATCACCATTCCCCTGCTTGTCACCCGGGCACCCACATGCGTCCCCTTAAACCAAACCTAATCTCCAAATAAAGATGATAATGAGGTCATAGTTTGACCTAACATCACATAACCATCCCTGGAAATGCACCCAGAAGAGGAGGGACGGTCCTCGAGTGATATTTGCTCTCCTCCTGCTAGATCATAACTTAAATCATAACTTAAATATTGTGATGTAAGGGGACACAGTTACTAATATAAGTAACTTTACTTATATAAAGTAAGTTACATGATAAGGGAAGAAGAGAGGAAAGAAAAGAAGGATATTTGCCTGATGCAAGTATGTATACACGCAAAGGTATTTATGACAAGATGAGGTGGAAAAGACCGTGACAATCACAGCTTTCATTTCTGCAGCTGGTGGTCGTCCCTGGTCCTTACAATTACCTTCTCCCACTACCTGTTCAGTGTTCCCTGGCCTTCAGCAAGCACGTCAGCCCATTAGGGTGCTCTCCTGGCAGGGCGACCCAAGCCTTCAGTCCCAGAGGGTCAGGGTCTCCAGTAACCCTCCTGGATTGGGTTTGGTTCTCCACAGACCTTCATCACATGGCGTGGTGACACCAAGAGACCCCTGAGGACCTCCTGTATCCTGGACACGTTCTTCTTCACCTCTACTGTGGACCAGCCATCCAGATTCCCCTTGGTTGTCAGGATCAACTACCACAGCCAACACTATAACTCCCTTCTTTGTCCACTGAGTCAGAGACATGAGGAGCCCAAAGTGCCCAGGGAATGGTGCCATATTGGAGATTCATTGTTGGTCTCTGCTGTTGGCTATTGCTTGGGCCAGTCTTCCTGAGTGAGTATCTATGAATGAGAAGAAGACCCACAGACTTTGAGAAAAGTATTTGCAAGACACTTCTGAAGAAGGACTGTCACCAAAGTATAAAAAGAACTCTTAAAACTCAACTGTGAGGAAACACACAACCTGATTGAAGAATGATTCAAACATCTCAACCTCACCAAAGAAGATATACACATGCAAACAACCATATTCATCGGGGAAATGCAAATTAAAACGACAGTGAAATAATACTAGACACCTGTCAGAATGTCTGACACAAAAAACCTGCATGTGGATGTTTATAGAAGCTTTATTCATAATTGCCAAAATTCAAAAGTAACCAAGATACCTCTCAGTAGCTGGGTGGATAAAGAAAGTGTGGTCCATCCAGACAACAGACTCTTACTCAGGGCTAAAGAGAAGTGGGCTATCAGGCCATGGAAAGAGGAAACCTAAATGAATGTTACTGAGGGAAGCCAATTTGAAGAGGATACATACTGTTTAGTTCCAAATATATCACATTCTGGAAAAGGCAAAACTATGGAGAGAGATCAGTAGTTGCCAGGGGCTGGTGGGGAGGGAGGGAGGAATAAATACGCAGAGCACAGGGGATTTTTAGGGCAGTGGACATACGGTGTACAATACCGTAATGATGGAGACATGTCATAATTTGTCCAGACCCATAGAGTGCACAGCTCCAAGAGTGAACCATAACATAAATTATGGACTTTAGGTGATGACGATGTGTCTATGTAGGTTCATCAGTTGCAAGAGATAGATCCTACAGAGTTAGATGTCCCCCTGGTGGGGGATGTTAATAATGGGGAAGACTGCTTATACCGGAGGCAGAACGTGTACAGGAAATTTTAGGACCTTCCTCTCATTTTTGCTGTAAACCTAGTTTTGTTCTTAAAAAAAAAACCTAAGGTCTTAATAAAAACATTCAAATGGGTTTCCTTATAAAATTCTGCAAAGCAAAATTAAAAGGGTCTATAAGGTCAATCACTATTCTCACTAAACTTATATAAATAATTGGGCCAAGTTTAATGAAACTTGACTTACTCTACAAATTGATCTTTTATCTCTGATGAAAATGGGAGTGATTGTAAAGAAAGAATTGTATGTTTCAACAAAAAAGTTATAGCCTACCCTTTCTGGTTATTGAACAGTGTGTCGTGTGCCCTAATTTTGAGCATTTTTCTTAGTGGCTGCCATTTTGTCAATAATTAACATTTTCCATTTTTCTCCCATGCTTCTGACAAAAAATTGCTAAAATCTAAAATTTCCTTTCCCCTAAAGCCCTACAAGCTGAAGCTGAATGACTTAATGTAAACTTTAGAGATATCACCACAATGGACCACATGTGGGCAACCTTCATGCCTACTGCTCACAGTAGTTCATGTGAACTCACAGAAAGTTCATGACAGTGAAACTGTGCCCCATAGGGTTAGTGAGGTTGGAACTCACAGAAAGTTTAAAGCTTGTTTTTCAGAGAACTGTTTCCCCCTCATTGGCTATTGTGTCTTTTCAGACCACACTAACAAACCCACCAGCTGTCTCTGCAGAAGCCTGGAGTCAAAGTCAGCTGATAGGATCTTAGCCTATAAACAAGCAAGGCCCTACATTCCTTACCCAAGATAAGGATTCCAAGACCCCATCCAGTTTACACTGGCTCCTGGGGCATGCCCATGGCCCCTTTTTCTTGTCTTAAAGTAACCTCCCGGCATCAAGGGCTGAATTTGCCTCATTCTGAGGTTCAGTCTCCACCCCAAAGTGAACTAGGATGTTTGTTGCATATGTGTTTGCTCAGTATGCATGCTCCCCCTTCCTCATGGATAGTCATGTCTCCCCTGACCTTTATATGGATTTGTATATATGTTTGTTGCATATGTGTTTGCTCAGTATGCATGCTCCGCCTTCCTCATGGATAGTCATGTCTCCCCTGACCTTTATATGGATTTGTATAGAATCTTACCTCTTAAGATTATAAAAAACCTTGAAAGGAGGCAAGATGGCGGAGGTGTAGGAGGCACAGAGAGCCCTGGGAATCAGAAGTCCAGCTAAAGAGGAGGAAATCACTCTAAAAGCCGGCAAACGCAACAGCAGAGAGAAGAGAATAAGAACAGCAATTCTAGGAGCAG
>CM053610.1:2153051-2171045 GCA_028646535.1 Procyon lotor | reverse complement strand
GTGGGCTCAGTTCCCAGGAGGATGCAGGGGCACAGAAGCCCACACGGGTGGTGGAGGGGTTTCTAAGGAAGGGACGTTCGGGGGAAAGGAGAAAAAGTTTCTAGGGAGGGCTGGGGGCACTCCAGACACATGTGGGGGACCTGGGGTGGAAATTCCTGAATTCTGAATTTGGAGAGAAGCCTAGAAGGAGTGCCCCCAGTTTGCTGCTCCCCCTAAATCTCAGCCTGGAGCATCTTCCTGTCAAAGGTAAAGAAGGAGGAATCAGAGGAGGGGAAAGGGACCCAGGAGACTCCTTCCATGGGGGAGGGGGCTTGGAGAAGGAGCCCACAGACCACATCAGCTGCAGAGCAAGAGAGGAGCAGACTGGGGGAGAGGTGGGGGGTGGGAGGGGGAGTCTGGAACAGAGACGGAGAGAGAGTGAGGCAAGAGGACAGAGTCCAAGAGACTGCAGCGGATGGAAAGCCAGAGGTGGCAGGGAAGGCAGAGAAAAGGTGAATGTACGCACAGAAGGATGAGCGGCTGGATGAATGCCAGTGAGTGTCCTCCTCCTGCTGTTTCAGCTCCAGAGTTCTAGCTGTTCGCAAAGTCGGCTCCCGGGGGACCCCCACCCTGCCTCCTCCCACACCCACGGAAGAAATGGAGCCTGGTCCCAATCCCAACACGGTAGTCTTCTTGACTCAGGGTTCTTGCTATAAAGTAGGTTTGTTTTCCCAGCTGCCAGGGGTGTGGAGTGGGGGCATTAACTGACTTCTTCTGAGCACTCTGGCGTGCGGCTGGCCCTCCACCAGGTGGCTGCATGGAGAACTGTATTTTTAATTGGGACGTCATTTACGAATCTGAAATTCACCATTTAAAAGTGTACAAATCAGTGGTTGTTAGTACATTCACAAGGTTGTGCGACCATCAGTGCCATCCAATTCCAGATCTTTCTTATCACCCTATAAAGAAACCTCATACCCATTAGTGGCCGCCCCCCCATTCCCCACTCCCCAGACCCTGGTAAACACCAATCTGCCTCCTTTTTCTCTGCTGCTTTCTTTCTTTCTTTCTTTCTTTCTTTCTTTCTTTCTTTCTTTCTTTCTTTCTTTCTTTCTTTCTTTCTTTCTTTCTTTCTTTCTTTCTTTCTTTCTTTCATATTCCTGTCATTGTAAGAAGGGTTTTTGTCCATTTATTTATTTTTATTTTTTTTTAGATTTTATTTTATTTATTTATTTGATGGAGAGAGAAAGATCACAAGCAGGCAGAGAGGGGGAAGCAGTCTCCCTGCTGAGCAGAAAGCCTAATACGGGCTCGATCCCAGGACCCTGAGATCATGACTTGAGCCGAAGGCAGAGGCTTTAACCCACTGAGCCACCCAGGTGCCCCTGCTCATTTCTTTCTAATGGGAACCCCACACTAGTGGCACTCTGTGTCTGGCCTCTTTCACTGAGCACCGTGGTCGCAGGGCTCATTTGCTCATCATGGGTGAGAATGGCATTCCTCTTCACTGTCAAATGAGATCCCGTTGCATGGATGCATTATCCACTCATCGGTCGATGTGTATTTGGGTTGTTTCCACTTTTTGGCTATTGCGAGTTGTAATGCTGCCCCGAAGAGCCAACCCAAATTTTTGGGTGAGATGTGTTTCCAACTCCCTTGGGTAGGCGTTCAGGGGTGGGATTCCTGGGTCACACGGCAGCTCCTTGCTTAGCTTTTTGAGAAATTGCTAGACTGTTTTACAAGGTGGCTGCTCCATTTTGCATTATGAGGATTTGTTTTTCTCTATTGACTGATATCCCCACAATGCTTTGCAAAGTTTTGAGGAGGCTTACACTCATACCTAAAACAGCAAAAAATGGAAGAAGGCAATGTTGATTGTATATGGACATATGTTGGCTAGAATGGCAGGTTGGGTGAATTTTAGAAAACAAAGAGATCAGCTCCCTGCATGGTGTCCTTGTGGGCCATTTCCACCCCGCCCCCCAAACATCAGAGACCTCCATCCAGGTCAGCAACCTCAGGATGGGGAACCTTGGACCAGCTTTGCTGCATCCATCCTCGTGGCCACTAGAGGGCGCGCCGCCCGTTCCTTGAGTCTCACATTCCTGGAAATACTTGATTTCTGAGTTTCTTTCTCTCCAAATGCTTCAGCCTTGCAATGCTGACCCCTAGTGCTCACCCTGAAACTTCCCCAGGGAACAGTGACGAGTCTTAACCTAAATCAGCATGTGGACAAAAGAGATGACAGCTGATCCCAGAGTCCTGGGATTGAGCCCCACATCTGGCTCTCTGCTCAGCAGGGAGCCTGCTTCTCCTGCTACCGTTCCCTCTGCTTGTGTTCCCTCTCTTGCTGTGTTTCTCTCTGTCTAATGAATAAAATCTTAAAAAAAAAAAAAGAGATGACAGGTGAGACTCTGACAGCTGGAGGCAAAGCTCAACCCAGAGCAGTCTGGCCTTGAAACCTCCTCTCTTGTGGTCACTCTAATGACCTTGAACCTGTGTCCACCTCTGTAAGATGCTGAGAAGCGGGGCATGAGGGGTACCTGAGGGAGGGCATAGGGCCAGCACACAGCTGCAGTAGGTGCCCCAGAAATGACAGCCTCTCTCTATATATTTGCCTTTGACTCAAAAAGGATTTGGGGCAATTTAGAGTCATTCACAAAACAGCAGCAGAAGAGACGTGACTCTGAGCTGGGCCTTGGAGAGACAAGACTGTGCAGAGAGAAAGGAAAGAGAGGGGCATCTGGGTGGCTCAGTCTGTTAAACGTCAGAATCTTGGTATCAGCCCAGGTCTTGATCTCAGGGTCATGAGTTCAAACTGCATTGGTCTCCATGCCCAGTGTCCTGAAGCAAGGAAGGAGAGCAGGGGCGTGAAATGGGGCCCGGGACATGGGACAAGGGGAAGAGGTGGACAGTCCTTGGAAAAGTCATCTTTAGGTTGGTGACAGCACCCCAGGTGCAGCTCTGGCACAGCCACGGGGCTGAGTACCTGCTCCCCCAGCATTGGCTCCCCTGGACCATTAGGAGGGAGATTTTATGTGTGTGCAGGGAATGGATTTTTAAAACAAAACAGGAGACTTAAGAGTACTAATCATTTCAGTCCCAGACCACTGCAGGGCACACACTGATTATCTTCTGACTTGGCTTTAGATGTCAAGAGTCTCTGTCTTTTGCTTTCAGGAGGTAAAACAGATTCCCGGGGGCTGGGAGAGAAACACACACACACACACAGTGGCTCGGTGTGCCTTCTCCATATTCCATCCTCTTCTTCACCAAGCCCCATGAGGAGACTGATACTTTTTGAAGGAATGCTGTTTTTCTCTTTAAAAAAAAAACTTATCGAGGTAAAAATCCATGTCATATAAAAGTAATCATTTTATTTCTATTTTTTTAGAACATTCTTTACTCAAAGTTCATCTTAAAAGAGCAACTGTCGCTAAGATTCCTTTGTAATATTTTTATTTCAGTTTTATTGAGATACAATACGGCACTATATAGTTTAAAATGCACAGCACTATGACTTGATGTCCGTATATATTGTGAAAGGATCACACTAAGTTCATTAACATCCATCATTTCATAGAGATACAAAGAAAGAATGAAATGAAAGAAAGAAAGGAAAAGGAAAGAAAGAAGGAAGGAAGGAAAAGAAAGAAAAAAGAGAAGAAAAGAAAAGAAAGGAAGAAGGAAGGAAGGAAAAGAAAGAAAAAAGAAGAAGGAAGGAAGGAAGGAAGAAAAAAAAAGTTTTTTCCTTGTGACGAGAATTGCTAGGATCTACTCTCTTAGCAACCTTTGGATGAGCCACACAGCAGTTAGCCATAGTCCTCGTGTTGTATGTTCCATGTCCAGGACTTACTTATCTTAGGGCTGGATGTTCAAACCTTTGGGCCACCTTCCTCCAATTCCCTCCCCCCACTCCCCACTCCCGGCCCTCTGGGCACCACAGACTTGATCTCTGTTTCTATGAGTTTGGCTTTTTGTTTTTGCTTTTTAGACTCCACATAGAAGTGAGATCACACAGTGTCTGTCTTTTTCTGTCTGACTTATGTCACTTAGCATCATGCCCTCAAGGTCCATCCATCTTGTCAATGGCAGGATTTCCTCCTTTTTCGTGGCTGAAGAGTATTCCACTATATGCTGCCCACATCTTCTTTATCCATTCATCTGCTGATGGGCATTTAGGTCTCTTCCATGTTTCGGCTCTTGTGGGTATGGCTGCTAAGAACATTGGGGGGTGCACGTATCTCCTGGATAGAGCGATTTCATTTCCTGCAGATGTATACTGGGTATATGTTCGGGTATTTGCAGGATCATGAGGCTGTTCTCATCACACTCTGTGCCGAGAGCTTGAAAGCTCTCCTCTGAGACCGGGAAGAAGACAAGCCATCCACTCTCACCGCTCCTACTTAACATGGGGCTGAAGCCCTTTGTCAGAGCGATGAAGCAAGAAGAAAAAAAGCATCAGAATTAGAAAGGAAGAAATAAAATTATCTTTATTTGCAGATGACATGGCTTTAGATGTAGAAAACCCTAAAGACTCCCCCCTAAATGGTTAGATCTAATCAACCAATTCAGTAAAGTTGCAAATACAAAATCAACCAGTATTAAATGTGCAGTTCTGTAAATTAAATACATTAATGATGCTGTTCTGTCAACAGAACCCCCAGAATGTTTCATCTTCCCAAACTCCCAACTGTCCCCATGAAACACTAACTCTCTGTTTCCCCTTCACCAGCCCCCAGAAACCACACTTCCACTTTCACCTCTACGAGTCTGACTCCTCTAGGGACCACATATAGAAAGGAATCAGGGAGGCCTGGGTGGCTTAGTTGGTTAAACCTCCGACTTTTGGTTCCCATGCAGGTCATGATTTCAGGGTCATGGGATCGAGCCCCACATTGGGCTCCACGCTCATCAGGGAGTCCGCTTGAGACTCTTTCTCCCTCTCCTTCTGCCCCTCCCTCCTCTAAAATAAATAAATAAATCGTTAAAAAAAAAAAAGGGATTCATCCAATATTTGCAGGGCTTGTGTTTTTGCCTTAGTTGTGTTATTGTTGCTTATTTCACATCATGGCCTCGAGGTTCATCCATGTTCCGGCAAATTCAAAACTTCCTTTTTAAGGTGGGGAATTTTCCATTGAATGGACAAACCACATTTTGCTTCTCCACTCATCCATGGACTCATGAATGGACACTTGGGTTGCTTCCACATTTTAGTTCTTGTGAATAATGCCGCTGTGAACATAAGTGGACAGGTACTTTTGAGACCCTGCTTTCAATTCTTTTCTATATAAATGCAGAAGTGGGATTGCTTTTGGATCACAGGGTAATTGTATTTTTAAGTTTTTGAGGAACCTGCCTACCCTTTCCCGCAGCTGCACCATTTTGTACTTTATACTGTGGTGTTACCTTATACATTATACAGTCCCACTAACAGTGCACAAAGGTTCTCATTTCTCCACGTCCTCATCAAGACTTATTTTTTTGTGGGTTCTTTTTTTTTCATATGTTTAAAATACAGTGGGTTCAAGGTGGTATCCCATGGTGGTTTGGGTTTACATTTCCCTGGTGACAAGTGGTGTTGAGCACCTTTCCATGGGCTGTGGGCCATTTGCATGTCTTCTTTGGAGAAATGTCTGTTCAAGTCCTTTGCCCATTTTTGAGTTGGGCTGTGTGTTCTTCTGTTGTTGGGTTTGAGTGAAGAGTTCTCTGGATATTCTGAATATGAGTATGATTTGCAAATATCTTCTCCAGTTCTGTGGGTTGCCCATTGAACACCTTTGGTTTGTGAGTACATTATCATGTCTGTGTCTTACTCTCTCTTTCCCACCAAGGCTCGGGGGAAAGGAAACATCAGGGAAGCTGGGACTGAAATTTCAGGCACAGCTGGAAGCAGGGGCTGGGGACAAAGCCAGCCGTCCCAGGATACCCCTGTCTCTGGGATCCTCTCTCTTGCACGTTGTTGGATTCTGAAATATGTGATGACCTCCAGAATCCCAGACCATCCTCTCCAGGGCTAGTGGATTAAGAGGGCTTCTCCCTCCTAGTCCAGTCAAAGTCCCAGGTGTGTGCCTCCCTGGACCCACTTTCCTGAATGGATCACTGAGCCAGCTGAATGGACTCTGCTGATTGGTCAGACTGGGTCACGTGCCACCTCTGGCATTAGGGAGAGGTCTTGGCTCCACTGGGCCTAAAGAGGGAGCTGCCCTAAGGCAAATAGAACTTTTGTTACCAGCAGAGGGGGACAGAGGCTACAAAACAGATGCCCACTGCATGTAAATGGGCCAGGGAAGACAGTGACCAGGGACAAGGCCTGTCCCCTATAATCCCAGCCTAGTGGGGTGTGGGGTCGATGCGTGGGTACGTGGCTGCACTGCCGTGTGTTGCATGCCCGATAGAATATGCACACAGTGCGGGGGGCTTGGACAAGCAGGAACCAAATGCATGGGGAGGAGAAGCAAAGGAGGCTGAAAGAAAGGCTTCAGAGAAGAGGCAATGCTTACACGGGGTCCTGAAGGATGAATAGGAGTTCGCCAGGACATGCCCAGGGAGCTGGGCAGAGAACAAAGGCACTGAGACATCCACTGGCGTTCGAATCCTGACTCTCTCCTATCCTAACTTCCCAGGACAAGTTACCTCATCTCTCTGAGGCTTAGTCCCTTCCTCTAAAAAGTGAGGTGATCCTAGTACTTCCCTACCGGAGCTGATGGAGGAGAAAATAGGAGGCAGCTGGGGATGAAGTTCTCATCTATACAGTGGAGATAACTGTACCTTCTTCAAGGAGTTGTTCTAACGATTATAGGAGGAGAAGCATACACTGGCACCTAGCGTTCGCTATTAGTTGTTGTTACATTGTTACCAAGTTCTAAAGATGAGGAGTGTAAGGACAGGAAATGCTAGAAGCAAGTGGGTGGGATGTCCCGCAGCTTCCAAGACCAGCGCTGCACTCAGCAGCCCTTTCTGGGCGGAGCTGCACCTGGAAAATGCTCAGTGGTGGGGATGGAGGGGGTGTTGTCCCTTTGGGGCTCTGAGGACCTTTGCCTGGTACGCGGAGCTAGTCAATCTGCTGGTTACAGGGACCTCTCCTCATGACCCTGCTGCTGCTGAGGGTCCTGAGCCCATCTCGGGCCAGAGACTCTGCCTCCAAGGCAAACCCCCCAAAGTCAGCAGAGGCGGCTGGAGCCCTTTGAAGACTCGCTGGGGGAGCGGTTGTGATTGGGGGGAGCTCTCAGAGGGACTGGGGGGGAGGCGCTGGAACAGTTCTAATTCTTGAGCCAGTTGGGGGCTAAGAGGGCTTCTCACAAACAGCAAGCGTTAAGCTAAATAGTTATGGTTTTTGGTTTTTTCACAGAGATAGACAACAAATGTCATGGTGTATTGGAACAACAATGGCTTCTCCATCCTTAGCAGGTAAATTAAAGGCAGCCAAGGCGTCTCCCACCCTGGAGAGCCGGGGGTTAGCACAGTCTAGACGCAGCCGCGTCTCGTTTCCCCCTCCCCGGGTCCATCTCACAGCCCAGCACGCTGGCGTTGGGGGTCCCACAGCGGCTGTCCCTGGGCAGCCTCCTCACGCTGTAATAAACTGCGGCTCCCCCTCCTGCCCGCCGTGCGTTTAACGCTCCCAGGACGCCCCTGGCCCTGAGGTCCCGAAACCCCGGCTGGGGCGCCGGCGGGTCCGGGGAGATCAAGGTCAAGGCGGCGGCCCCGGGCGCCCCCGCCCGGCCGAGGGGCGGGCTCGCGTGGTGCCCCGCCCGCGCCCGACCCCGCAGCCCCGCCCCCGGCCCCCGCAGCCCCGCCCCTGCCCGCACCCCCGGCCCAGCCTCCCGCACCCCCGGGCTCTGCACGGCGCTCGGCGGCCCCCGGCGGACGCGGCCCGGAGCAGCCCTCCGGTGCGATGCGCGGCCGGGGCGGGGGTCGCGCCCGCTGGCCGGCGCCGGTGCGCTCGCTGCTGCGCGCCTTCCGGACCCGGGACGCCGCCGCCGCCGCCGCCGCCCGAGGCCCCGCGCAAGGTAAGCGCGCGCCGCGGGGAGGGGCCGGGGGGCTCGGGGCCGGGGAGCGAGCGCACCGGGAGTCCGCGACCTGCCCTGGGCCGCTGCGGGGTGGCTAGGACACCCGCGGCGCCCCCGGCACGGAGGTGGGCGCCTCCTGGCTCGGGCCGTCCTGCGGCCAAGGCGGACGACTCTGTCCCCAAGCGAGGACAGTGCGCACAGTGGTCCGACGCTGGCCCTGGGGTCTTGGGGTCGGCCGTCGTGGCTGGGGACCCACCTCCGCTAGCTGCGTGTGCTGTGCAAAGGGCACTTGCCTTCGTTGTCGCATCTGTAAAATGGGGGCGATCCAGCGTTTGAGTCTTGGGGCAGTAGGTGAGATCATGTGGGCAGCGCCCCCAACCCAGTAACGTGTTCCATTGTCCCCCCGCACCCCGAGGAGCACAGCGGGCCACCACCTGTGTCAGGCAGAGAGGCCAGGGCCCCTGCAGGCAGACACCTGGTCCTGGAGAGGGTCCAGCTGAAGTTAAAGGGACAGGATCTCAGGAGAGGGGCTTAGGAAGCTGGAAAAGGTGGAGAGTGCCACCTGCCCAGGGAAGAGGCGCCGGGAGGGGGAGGGGGCTTAGGGTCCAGGTGAGGACGCCCAGGAGTGTTGCGGGTCCCCTGTGGCCGCGGGTGCATTTGGTGACCAGACGGCTGAACCGCGGTTGGGGCAGAGGAAACTTAGACCACTGTTTGCAGACCAGCCGCCTGGCCTGGTGAGAATCCCCTGTTACAAAGAGCAGCTTCCCCAGGGTGCCACCCTCGGCCTGCCCCTCACATTCCCCTGGAATCAAGACTTTTAATCAATGCCCCCTGGTGATTCTGGGATCAAGCCAGTCTGGAAACTGGCTTGGAAACCTCAGTAGCATTTTATTGGTGGCTCTCAGCAGGGGTGATTCTGCCCCTGCCATTTTTGGTTCTTACATTCCCCCCTAATTACTGTTAGCATCTAGTGGGGAGAAGACAGGGGTGCCGCTAATAACCCTATGATGCCTTGACAGCCTCCCCCTCCCCCCAGGAAAGAAGAGAGGGGAATGATCTAGTACACAATGTCAGCCATGCTGACGTTGGGAGACCGAGGTCCCCAGAGTCAGGGGGTCAGGAAGGCAGCGATGCTGGGGTTGGTGCTGGAGTTTGGGGACCAGCAAGTGGCCCGCGAGAGCCAGCTTTACCAGGCCCTCTGTGGTGCCCTGAGCCCGAGAAGCCCGTGGCTGAAGCTTTGGGGGGCTGACCAAAGGGAGCATCCGGAGTCCCAGCAGAGAGGATGGACGGCCCTTCTGCTGTGGATCCAACCCTCCGGAGTACCGAACCCCCGCTAACTGTAATTACTTATTGTAACTGTGCTGAGCTCTGGGGGTACAGCGCTTGAGTGGGATGCTCCCCCCCAGGGCACTCACCCTCTAATGGGGACAGAAGTTCCCGCACCCCGTCGCCCCATGCCTGCACACAGGGGGTGCACACAGAGCTGCTGCCTCCCGGAAAGCACCCCCATCCCTTTGGGTACAGAGTTTACAGCCCGGTGTGTTTGGGGTTGGACTTTGAGAAGGGACAGTCCGAGTCCTGACTTCCAGCCGCTTGGCGGTGCGTGGAGAGGGCTCCCGAGTATATGCGCTGCCCCGTGGACATTACACAACTCCTGCCGCACACGTTCGTTTCAGTTGCTGGGCGTTTTTAAAATAGTCCCGTGGCTTCTGTGTGGGCCTTGAAGGCTGGCAGGGCTCAGCCTCTAACCCACTTTTCCCAGGGAGAAAGCCAGCTGCTTAGGTAGGGGGTCAGCAGGTGTTGATTCATCACTGAAAATGGGTCAGGCGCTGGCCTAGATGCTGGGCCTGAGGGCAAGGTCAGCTTCCTGCCCTCAGGGAGCTTTTATTCTAGTAGGAGGGAGACCCATAATAGGCCCCGAAGCAAAAGACCAAACCAAACCAGATAATCCCTGGGCTTAGAAGGGCTGAGAAGAAGGTTGGGACCCAGAGGGGGTGATTGGGGATGGGCTGTTGGAGGGGGGTGGCCAGGGAAGGTTCTTGGAAGGGGGATATTTGGCTGCAGGTGTGATGATGGGGGGAAGCAGGGAGCCATGTACGGTAGGGGGTGTGAGCATTCCTGGCAGGAGGAAAAGCCGCAGCAGCCCTGAGATGGGAATTAGCTCCTTGGAAACAGGGAGGAGGAGGGTCACTGAGGCTTTAAGCAGAGGGGTTGGCTGACCCGCTTTATCTGGGAGAAGCCCCTTCTGGCGTCCTGGCTCCTGGTGGGGACAGAGGTGTGAGCAAAATGGACAGCCTTGGGGGCCTGGGATGCAGGAGAGCTCACAGGCGCGTGTCTGGGGCGGTGGGAGGGTGGGGTGGCTCTGCATAGGGCATCAAAGGAGAGAGGGGTGGGGGAGAAGGTCGGCAGGAGGAGGCCGTTCCAGCGTGAAGAGGCCGGCGGACACCCGCCAGGACGTGTGGCAAGGCCGGTGGCGGATCTGAGCCTGGAGCCTCCGGTCTGAGACTCATCCCGGTGGAGCCTTCACCCAAAGGGTGTCTCCTGGGAGCTGCAAGGGGCTGGGGGCAGAGTGGGGCCGAGTTTCTGGGTTTCAGTATGGAATCAGATAGGACAGTCCAAATCCCAGATTTCGGTTTGGAAATCTGGGTCCCCGGAGCCAGGGCAGAGCCTGGTGGTGTGAGGCTCTCTGATGGCCGGACCTTGGGAGGCAAGAGTCGGAGGGTTCGTCCAGCAGCCGCTGGGAAGCTCAGCGCCCTTGATTTGCGCGGCTCCTTCCAGAGTCTGCTTTGGGTGGATCCCAATTCCCCACCTTAGAGGGTTCCTGTGTTATCGCGTGACCAAGCTGCTGCTTTAATTGAAGAAGAAATGAGCCACTCATTCTTCCAGACTTGGAGGTCTGATTTGGAAGCTCCGACTGGTACTGGGGTATTTCTGCACCAAATGAGGTTTGTTTGTTTGTTTGTTTGTTTGAAGGGAAAGGCACGGTTGATGACATCAGGGCACGCCCCAGCTGATGCTCCTAAAAGTTGTGGCTTTAGGGGCCGCCCAAGGCAGCTGGAAATGTAATGAGTTGTTTCCTGGCTCAGCTCTGGGCTCAAGAGTTAGGGCTGGGCCGGGCTTCCCGGAGACGGTGATCCTGAAGATGTGGACAGGATCAGAGTTGGCCAGTCCTGTTGAAATCGGGAAGACAGCCAGCGGCGTGCGGCCGGCTTCTGGGCTAGCAAGGGGCTGGACCTCAGGAGCCAGAGGAGCACTTGCCGGGTCAAGAGGCTGGAAGCCCAGGGCTGGTGGCTCAGGAGATTCGGTCAGCCTCCTGTTGTCTGTGTGGGCCTCGGGCTGGGTCACATCACCTACCCTTGCACCTGTCACTGTGGCCTGGGAAGGGGTGGCGGGGTGGGGCTGGATGGCAGAGGCCGGATATGGATGCCTGTCCCTCAGTAGTCAGGCCCGAGGCCCCCAGAAGACCCCAGGGGGATGTCTGCAGAAGAGGGAGAGAGGGGGCCGTGCGCCGCAGCCCATCTCCGGCCTCCCCACAGCAGCGTGGGGACCCCAGGTCTGGGCTTACCCAACCTGCAGATGCCACCGTGGGTCTGGACCCCACCCTGTGGGCTTCAGCCTTCTCTCCGGGGACAAGTGTGTGCTTGGAGGTGGAAGGCAGTTGGGGAGCAGCGGGCAGCCGAGGCCCTGCCAGGGTTGGCGATCCAGCTTAGGACCCCCCTCCGCTCCCGTCCCCTGCCCTGGCCTTCTCTCTCCTTGTCCCTCATCCGCAGGCACCGGCCCGCCCTACTACCTTAAGGATGGCTGTCTGCTGATGAGCGTGGCCAAGTCACGTCGTCGATTGCCCCATTTCTGTCTCAGGTCTGGCCTCTGGTCAGCGCTAGTGAACAGGGCCGGACGACGTGGACGTAGTGTGTCCTGTGCGGGCGTCTTTGGGGGAAGCTAACGATCCTAGTGAATCACGACGGCCTCGTCCAGGTGAGAGGCACAGACCTTACCAATGGGCCGAGCACCGCGCCTAGCGCTTCTCCCTAGTCCCCCGACGTAACCCCTCTGTCACTGGCTCCCGGGGTTCCCGGCACGCTGTCTGGACGTGTGTGCGGGGCCCAGAAGCCGTACCCGATGGTTTCCCGTAAGTGTTTTCAAGAAATAGCATCTGAAGACAGCACATCTTGTTCTGAACCGTATTGTTTTCGTGCACCAAGGTGTCTGGGAGATGGATCTGGGTTAATAGAGTCCTTCTAATTGCTTTAGAATATTCCACTGCCGTCTTAGCCTTCCTGCTGCTGCTGCCCGTGGAGGTCGCTCTCGGGTCTCCGTGTCTCGGTGGGGTCGCAGCGAGCGTCCCTCGTGCATCTCTGGGACCCGGGCAAGCGCTCCTTTGTATGGCATGGTCAGAAGTGGCACTTCTGGGACAGAAGAGGCAGGCCTTTTAAACTGTATTTGGTTCGGCTGCGCTGTTTCCAAGGACAGCATCAGAGGCCTCTGCCCTCCAGCTCTCCGGAACTCCTCAAACTCTCACATTTCCTCAATTCTACAAGAAAAAAAAAAAAGTGGAACTTTCTTGGTTTAATTTCCATTCCCTAGATTGTTTTGGAGATTTTTTTTTTTTAGGGTTTTATTTATTTATTTGAGAGAGAGAGTGAGAGAGAGAGAGAGCACACAAGCCAGGGGGAGAGGCAGAGGGAGAAGCAGGCTCCCCGCTGAGCAGGGAGCCTGGGGGCAGGGGGAGGGGCCTCAATCCCAGGACCCTGAGGTCATGACCTTAGCTGAAGGCAGACACTTAACTGCTTAACCCACTGAGCCATCCAGGTGCCCCTGGAGGGTTGTTTTTTTTGTTTTTAATGTTAATTGGCCATTTGGTTAATTTCTGTGAGTTGCCTCTCAGTTACCAGTCTCTCTGTGGGGTTGTTGGTCCTCTTCTGATTCGTTTGTAAGAACTGTTTCTGTGTTCTGGATTCCAGTCCTCTACTTGCTGAAGGTACTTTTGCTGTCTCTGCGGCTTGTCTTTGAACTTTGTCTATAGTCTTTGGTGGAGGGGACGTTTTTAGGTTGGTTTTTTTCTTTTCAGGTGTAATGGACATGTGATGTTGCCTTAGTTTCGGGTGTTCGGCGTAACGATTCGCTAACTGTATACACCCCAAGATGATCCCTGGGCAGTGCGGTGTGACGGACGTCACCGCCCGTAGTGCTGAGTGTTTCCTTGGGGTGAGAACCAAGATCTACTCCCTTAGCAGCTTTCAGTTCTGTGTCCCTGAGCTGGTAACCATCCCCCCACCCCGTACGTTATATCCCCAAGATTTTAGCCTTGATGTCACCAAATCTCTCAAGCTGCTTCTGGATGTCTTTGCTTTTTGTTTCTTAAGAAATCTTTTTCTGCTTCGAGTTTAGAGCAAACACCAAGTTTGCCTGGGACAGTCCGGGTTTTATCACCGACAGCTCTGTGTCCCTATCAGTCCTCAGTCCTTGGGGCAGACCAGGATGGTCGGTCACCAACATATATGTCACTTTTCCTATCCACAGCCGAATAGGTATTTTTGTACATTTCTGTTTCTAATCCCCTGTAGTTCACTTGTGTGAATAGTATGCAGTAGAGTCCAGATTTTTAACGGGGATTCCCAGGGTCAAAGTGCTCAATCCAGGGAGCTGTGGATTCTGGGGGAAGCATTGTTCCCCCCCACCCCCCCTCGAGCACAGGGAGAAGAGAGGGTCTGGAGGCCAGTGGGGGCTTCCCGTGGTTTCCTTTGCCCAGGATCACAAAGCAGATCATGTCTTCTGAACCATAAATGGAAGCAGGTTTTGGGCAAGAGTTTGTTTTCTGATTCTATAATGTATATGACTTATTGATATGATTGCCGTGTGGTTATTCATTAATTAAATTCCTTTGCGAAGTGGCAACTCCTAGGGGCCAGGCGTTCAGAAAAACCTAGATGAGCCTCCTTGCTGCCTCGGCTGCTCTCCACGGCCAGGCCCCCTGGGAGGAGACCTTCCCCATGTGCCACCCGGACAAGCACCTTCGTGACTTCCTCATAGTAAACCCAGGGCACTGGAGCCCCCAAACCCCTCTGTTGTTTGAGCTTCATTAAGGCAACTGCTGCCTGTGGGATTCCTACCAAAATTCAGTTGTAGGAAATTCTGTTTTAGGCTTCAGGCTTCTCCGAGCCAGCCCCGAGGCCTGGTTGGGACGGTAAGACTGGCCCCGCCGACTCAGGACCACACCGTGTACTCTGGTCTGGGGTCAGGAGGGGGGCGGGGGCAGGGGCCATATATGCCCCGACATTTATGTTGATGGTGCGAATGTGGTGCGCTCTGTAGGCTGGAGGCCTCGATTACCTTGGAAGGGGTTGATTTTGTTCGATTGATGTTTCCGGGAAGGATATAGGTTCCCCCGTCACTGGGTGTGGGTGATTATGTGTTGTCTTCACAAGGCCTTGCTCCGAGTGAATCCAGCAGTCCTGGGTCCTCAGAGCTGGGACTCCTAACTTCTCCTGCCCTTGGACATGGGCTTTGGGTCTTCAGGTGTGGACTGGACCTCCGCCGCTGGTGTTCCCAGGTCCCCAGACAGCGGGCGGCAGGCCGTTGGACTTCTCAGCCTCCGTGATGCCTGTGAGCCGGTCCCTGGGATCAGGCTAGTCGTCGGTGTCAACGTATCTCCTGTCACTTCCGTTTCTCTGGGGACCCTGACTCCTACAGCTGTTACGTTAGTTTGCCGGGGTCCCCATAACGCAACACCACAGACGGGGGGGCTTAAACAACAGAAGTTTGATTTCTCACCGCTCTGGAGGCTGCAAGTCCAAGATCAACGTGCCGGCCGGGCTGGTTTCTCTGGAGCCTGCTCTCCTTGCCTCGTAGGTGGCTGCCTCCCCGTGTGGCCTTAGTCCTGTGTGCCTGATGCCCTGGGTGGCTCTCTGTGTGTCCGCACCTCCTCTGCTTCCAAGGGTACCAGTCAGACCCGAGCAGGGCTCACCGTAACGGCCTCATTTTACCTTAATTACGCCTTGTCTCCAGATAGAGTCAAGGGCGTAAATGTATGAATTTTGAAGGGACACAGTTCAATCCCCAGACCCACCTGCATGTCGGGGCTGCCGGGGGCTGGGAGCTCAGCCAGGGCCATGGGTTTCAGATCCCTGCTACATGGGCTGCACAGGGGGATGGGGGTCCCAAGAGGGAGTGTCCTAAGAGAAACAAGCTCAAGTTCTGTCGTCTTTGATGACCTGGCCCCAGAAGTCATCCAAACTCAGGGGTGAGGGCTGACACCCGTCCCTCGGTGGGGGAGGTCCAAGGTCACGTGGTGAGGCCATGGGAGGTGGGAGGGTGCTGGGGCCATAATTGGAAATTACCATCTGCCACGCTGAACAACCCCTTCCTCTCACCACACCGAGCCTAACACACGCTCTTCTTAATTCCCAGGCAGCCCTCACCCTGGGGTGTAATGGTGTGAGAAAGGGTTAACTGAGCCAGCCCATCTGCTCTCATTAGAGAGGCCTGCCTGCGAGGCTGGATTTCAGCCAGTCCCGGACCGCTGGGCTTGGGGACGGGTCCCTCCGTTCTCGGACGGACCAGAGCGCCTCGCTGCTCCTCAACTGTTTGCAGACAGTGGGCTTTACGCTGAGCACCTGCTTTCCCTCCGGGGCTCTGGCCTCCTGGTGCGTGCCAGGCAGAGTGTATCTTTAGAACCAGCCCCGGTGCCAACTGTGGGTGCTGGGTCTCTGAGGGGCTTCCCTGGGGGACAGGAGTTCACAGGTGTTGTCAGAACTGGTCGCTGGAGGACGTGAGTGCTGTCAGCAGGCCGCCGCTGGGAGAGATTTCTGGAAGCTCGTGCCTGGTTTCCCCCGGGCTTCACCTTGCACACCTTTTCCCTTTGCCGGTTGTGCTTAGTGTCCTTTCACTGTAATAAGCTGGGGCTGGGCTTTTGACTGTATCTGAGTCCCAGGAGTTGACTCCCCAAACCTGGACCCTCACCCAGGAGTCATGTGTTTGCTCCCCCGTTAGTGACCCGTCTTCTCGGCCAGATGTCCAGCTCTTGCAACAGTGACGTGCCTAGCACACAGTAGGGTGCCCGGCATGCACAGCACACAGTAGGTGTGCTGTAAGCTCTGTGGCCCTACTGAGCACATGAGCGGCAGTCGGTGGGGGGAAACCTCCTCTCTCCTGGCGCCGAGGAGAGAGGCATCCCTACATTCGGTGGCACTGACCCTTCCCAGGGCAGGAGGCAGGCTGGTGGCCTCTTTGTGTGCATCTCTGAGTGGCTCCCACGTTCTGCGGAATATACATTGTATATTCAGACTGTATCGAATGATCTACGTATCATTTCTCCAACAAAATGTGACCAGGTGCGTGTAGGCTGCGGGGCCCTAGTCTCCATACTGACCCCATGTTCTGTGTGCGAGTTTCCTGAGACACCTGGCAGTCACCGTTTACCTAAGCCCCAATCAAAGTGTCCCCGTCTGTCCCCGCCCCAGGCCCCCTGTCTGTGGAGTGCGCCTTACAGATGTTGATGGGAGCAGGAACTAAAACTCGATGAGGTTGCTAATATGAGATAAGAGGGGTGTCCCTCCCCTTGCAAGTGTCAGAGCCGCGGTAGGATCTGAGCGTTATCCGACGGCTGCGAATCTCTCCGGCTCCTGTGATTCACACTTGCTCGGATGATGAGGATGCCGGGACAGCGGAGGCTTGCTGCAAATTTGTGTTTCTGTTTGTATTTTAATGGCTTTGTTGTCTGTGCTTTTCCCCGTAATCCACCCAAAGCCGTGGCAAATTTTTACCTCTGGGTGAAACACGGGGATGATAAAAGGAAATATGCCTCCTGTTTGTAGATTAAAGTGATCTCCAACTTGGACAACTATGGTCATGGGCCCAAGGGCCAAATACCGATGCCTCTCATTTGCACTGGGTTTGCCTGGGAGTCAGCGCAGTGCGGGGGACCAGAGAGAAGCCACCGTGAAGTCACCCTGCGGGGCCGCGGTCATCAGGGCCGTCAGAGCCGGACTCCAAGCTGAGCGCCACACTCCGTCTGCTCATCCATCCACACGTGTGTGGGGGGGAGCTATGACCCCATTTGGCAGATGAAGAGAACCAAGTCTGGGAGAGACCAGATCTCTTGCCAAGGCCACGGGGCTGGCCGAGCTACCTTTGAACCAGGGCGGTCTCCTCTGGCCCGCTCTGACCCCAGCCATTTGCTATCCTGCCTCTCGAAATTTATGTTCTCTCCCTCGTGTTCTGGAAGGCAGTACTGGTTCTCAGTACCCAATTTGGCAGTCCTTATTGGGTGACCCAGTTCTAGCGGCACCTTGGCGGTGCCTGCTTTGGAGATAAAGAAGCCAGTGGCAGCAAAGAGTCATGCTCCACACAGGGGACACTGTGTGCCCTGCAGGGGGGATGCCAGGGCAGAGGGGGGAGTCCACCACCCTCGTCCTCCTCTGCAGCCTCTTCCCTTTGTATGAGCCTTGAGCTGACCTTGGATGTGAGTGCACCTCTCTTCTGCAGATCCTCTGTGCAGGGCGGCGGGGCGCAAAGTCGAGCAGAGCTGACCCCGGAGTCAGGTGGATGGGGTCAATGGCTTGTTCCGGCTCCACCCGTGCCTCCCGCACGACCTTGTGTGCCTTACCTCCCCCACCCTGGGTCGGGCTGTCCTCGGCAGTGCAGGGCAACCCCAGAACCCACATCCTCAGCCACTCTGGGGGATGAAAGAGAGGATGTGTGTATTTGTTTCCTATGGCTGCTGAAACATGACTGTGAGCGGCTTAGAGTAATACCCATTTATTTTCACCGCCTTCCAGGGGTGTGACTCCACTAGGCTTGGCTGAGCCCCTGCCCCGGGTCCCGCAGGGCGAAATCAGGTGTCTGCAAGGTCTGTGCTCTTTCCTGGACCCTCGGGGGCAGAGTCCGCTTCCTGCTCACGCACTCTGTTTGCAGAGTTCAGCTCCCGGGCTGTAGGACGAGTGCCCTGATTTCTTGCTGGCTGATGGCAGGGACCACTCAGCCTCCAGAGGCTCCTGTGGTCCCTGGC
>CM053610.1:2130701-2143945 GCA_028646535.1 Procyon lotor | reverse complement strand
ATCTTTACTGCCTGGCCCACCAGTTCCATCTACGGGGGAAGCCTCCCTGGAAAGTGCCCGGTGCCCATCCTGCCTGTGTCCTCCCAGGCAGGGGGCTGAGGGCCTGGAGGAAGCAGGGGTGGGCAGTGGGGAAGGGGGTAAAGTTGCAGAGATAAAGCCCTGGAGGGCACCCCCCCCCAGGGTGGAGTCTGGGCAGCAGGACCTACTGGCTTCCATATCCCCGAGAGAGAGAGAGTGCCGGGAGACCAGCTAGCTGCCTGAAGCCGCTGGGGAGATTAGGCCCTGCCTCCAAGGGAGGCACCCTCAGGGTCTCCTCCCCTCCCGCTGGGGAGGGGAGGAAGTGAACTGGAAGAATTCTCGTTTCTCGTTTCTCGAGCTCTGCTGGGGTCGGGGGTAGGCAGTTCATAACTCATGATCTGCCCCCACCTCCCTTGGGCAGGCGGCGGGCAGCCCAGGTATTTGAGACCCCTCCCCATCACCACGCTGGCTCTCACTCCCCTCTCTCGTGACGTCATGCTCCTCTCGCGCGGCATGATGGGAGAATCCTAATGTTTTCCAACAGATGCTCCAAGAACAGCTTTCAGATTAAAGCAATTGCAAGAGCAAAGATTTTCCTTTTTCCCTTTTTTTTCCGGGGGGGTGGGGGGTGGGGTGGGGGGAGGGAGCGCCCCCAGAAATTCCTGGACATCACCCCCTGCCCCAAGCACGCAATAAACACTGACAAGAAAAAGTTTTTATTTCCTGGTTCAACTTTTTTTTTCCTGGAATATAGACTGAAGAATGGGAATAAACACGAATAAATAGCAGAGCGAGGCCGCGCGCGCCGGGATGCGCCTGGCTGCAGCCGCGAGGCCATTGTCTCACCGCCCCGAAGCCAGCCTGGCGTTCTCCCCTGGCTCCTTCCCTTTCCCTGGCCTTTTTGATTTTTGCTCTTTAAAAAGACGCCCCCTCGAGCCCCCTCGCCTGTGACCTTGGCCGCCTCGGATGCTCTGATTCCACCAACTTGCCCCCGCGCCGGCCAGGCCCATGGCCGCGTCCGAGGACGGGAGCGGCTGCCTCGTGTCGCGGGGCCGCTCGCAGAGTGACCCCAGCGTTCTCACCGACTCCTCGGCCGCCTCCTCCGCCGACGCCGGCGAGAACCCAGGTAACGGGGCCGGGCGAGGGCGGCCGGGCAGGTGGGCAGGCCGGGGGCAGGTGGCGCTGGGCTCGTCCCCGGCGCCGCTCCGCGCCGCGCTCCGCAATCGGGGAGCCGCGCCAGGACCCGGGCGCCCGGGCTCCGCAGTTCGCGTCCCCAGGATCGCGGCCGGGGCGCCGCGGAGCCCTTTGTCCGGGAAAGAACCGAGCTCCCGGGCACAGCCGGGCGCCCCGCATCGGCCCTCCTTGAGGGCTCGTGGGCTCCGCCGTTTCCCCGCGAGGGGCTGCCCTGCCCTGGGCGCTGACCAGTCTGGGGGAAGAGAGTCAGACCTGTGGCCGCCTCCGCCGGGCTGGCTCCGAGCTCTGCCTCCCTCTCCCGGGCCCCAGCCCCGGCGGCCCGGGCTTGGGCGTCCCCGCCCGGGCAGAGCAGCGCTCAGGCAGCCGCCGCGCACCGGGGCTCCGGCCGGACGCCCGACTCGGCGGGGCCTGGCGCACCTGGGCGCGCCCGCCCGCCCCTCGGGACAGGTGTGCCCGGCGGAGCGGCGGGCGGGGAGATGGAGGGCGTGCGCCAGGACCGAGCCCGGTTTGGTTAAATCCTGTGGACTTTGCCCACTCCCCCGCCCCCGCGACAGCGCCGATTGTTTAGGTGATAAATCCGGTTACAAAGGCGTCTATAGGGCTTGATTGATTACTTTCCAGAGAGGAAGAAAGGCCTAATAAAGCAGGAGGGGGGTGGGCTGCGCGGGGCCTGTCACCATGGAGACGCAGGAAGCAAAGTGATCATTAAAACCTTTCTCCACCAGAAGGCAATTTTCACTTCACAGAGAGAAGTCTGAGCTTCTGAAATGTAGGGTTCAAAAAAAGGATCAAAGCTGGTGTTTTGGTATCAAGCCACCGGACTCAATTTCCTCTCAGAGAGGCACAGTCCCCTCCGAGATGCTGTTGCCCTCACCTTCCTTAGAAGACTTATTCTCTCTAAATGCACCGGCCGGACGGGGACTTGATCACGTTAAATGGTGGGCATCAAAATCTGGATAATCCCCGGGGCTGGGGTGAACGCAGGCTTTGTGGGGAGGGATTTCTTCACTTCACTGGAACACACAGGGTCTTTACTCTCCAACTACAAAGAGGGACCTATTAAAGGCAGCTCTGTGGGCACCAGGGCCCAATTTGAAATTTTAAACAATAAACCCATGCAAGGCTTGTAAGATTCCTTTGTTAGGACTAGTGACACTGTGTCATTTGGTCAAACTAAGGTACCAGCCGAGGAAATCCCTGGCTTCTCTACATCTGGGAGGGCAAGTTAATTTCCTTGGAGTTTCAAGCCCAGCCTGCCATAAGCCGACCCTTAAGGCTTTAATTAATCCTTTTATTAGGAATCCAGGATTAAGCCTTCAGCACTCCATGATGGATTGGTTTTCTCTGTGTTGGGAGATGCACATCCATGATTGTTCCAATTATGGAAGTTGAGTGGTTCGTCACGAGAGAATCCTTCCCAGCTCCTTTTGTCTCCCTGGCAGTAAAAGGAAGCAAACTTGAAACGGAAATTATGGAGGATTTAGCTTTTTGGCTGTCTGTGAGTTGATGTCTCCGTGGGTGGGAACAGAGGGCTCGGCAGGTGGCTGGTGCCAGTCCACCAGGGAGAGGGGGAAAGGCTTGGGTGAGAACGTGATGCCGTGGGAGGGCGGACGCCCGAGTTAGTCTCTGGCTCAGGTGGTCAGAACGGGACCCTGAGAGCAGATGTCCGGGGTGAAAAGTCTATAGCGCGTATAATTCTGTGAGTGGTAGAACCTTGCTAAAGATATCAAACAATTAAGTATTTATGGATTGTGTTAAGCAGAGGAGTTCTGGCAGAAAGAGGATCAGAATCTTCAAGTTGGAAGCAGCCTGGGAGCTTAGGGGAGCATTTTCTCTAACTGCCTTGCCTGGTGGGCTTGGCGGGCTTGCATACCTCTTTTGATGGGGGACTCACTTCTTTCTGGTGTGGTGCATGCTTTTTTTGGGCAGACCCATTTAAAAATTCTTCAGATGGCTCATTGGAGCTGCAGTCCATCAGTCCTGGTGGGACCATTTCATGGTGTGTGTTACTGGGGGTTTCAGGAAGCTTGCTGTTTTAGGGCAATTATCCCACCGATCTGCGTCTTTTCTCCACTAGGGCTAAAAAGACCCAGCCCACATCTTGCCCTCCCTTCAGGACCTCTTCATTCGTCCTCCTGCCACTCTAAAGATCTACTTCTGGAAGTTGAAGCTGGTACAACAGCTGTGGGAAAACCCAGTACAAAGTCAAGAAGAAAGATCGCCTCCTTTTGCTTGTATTCTAGATTTTTATAAAACAGCCCAAGGTTGCCTTTACCCTCACCCCCCAAATGCATTTTTTTAAATAGCCTCCATGCCCAGCACGGAGCTCAGCGTGGGGCTTGAACTCACGACCCTGAGATCAAGACCTGAGCTGAGAATCAAGAGTTGGACGCTCAACCAACTGAGCCACTCAGGTGCCCGCCCCCCGCCCACCAATGCATTTTTCATGCATCAGGATTTTCCTAGTAAAAACTCAGAACATTCTCAGAAAGGCAAACTGTCCCTCTCTCACTCCAGAGGTGACCACTGTGATGAGTTTAGAGAAGATCCTCTGGACCTTTCCTATAGGTTTATAGCCACAAGCCCTTGCAAAAAGGCTTTGTGAAAACACTGTATTTGGGTTCTTCAACTTGTGTTTCTACTCGTACTGGGTCTTGGAGGTCTTGTCCTATGGTATGTTTTCATCTCCCTCTCTTTAATACCTGCATAGTAGGCCAAAGAATATATTTTTCCGTTTACGTATTTGTCTTGTTTCCAGTTTTTAGCCATCATCCCCCCGGCTGGGGTCCCCCAGGCAAAGCTTCCTTGGACTCCTGTGTAAATTTCCTGTGGGATGTGTCCCATCTTGTGGGATGTCTGGGTCGCAGGGGACCCACATTTTCTTTTTATGATACAGCACCCTGGAAAATGTACCAATTGACATTTTTTCCAGACTCTGAGAGTGCCCTTTCTCTGATGGCTTGCCAATAGCTGAGGTCATCAATCTCCTTTTCCCTGCACAAAGAGTGACAACTGGTGGCTCATTGTGTTAATTTGTGGCTCCTTGATTGCTGGTGAGCTTGAGCAGCCTTATTAGTGTATTAAATCTCTCAGTGGCCACGTCTGTGGCCACGGACTGCGTGGCGGGGGTGAACGGTGCTCCCCGAGGGCCTATCCTTCCACTCTCTCCGCATCATCGCTGCGTTAATGATCCCGTCTTCATCTGTGCCGGGCTCCTCTCTGTGAATCTCTGTACCCACAGGCATGGCCAGGCCTTCTCCCCAAATTGAGCTTTAAACAAGGGAAGGCAGCACACCCCTGACCTCTCCCCCTTCCGAGGAGTTCCTACTCACGGGGACTTTGGCTTTGCCCTCCGGCTTGCTTCTGCCTCTCTGCGCACGGAGAAGGTCACCTGTGACCTCCTTTGTCCAACCCATGCCACCTCCTTAGCCTTCTCTGTCTTGTCCCTTTAGTGTCCTTGCTCCATCCCTTGTCCGTCTTTCTGACCCTCTCTTCCCCTGGACTCCGTGGCCTTTGCTGTCGGGCTCCCTGCTTACCTAGTTCCTCCTTTCTTCACGGCGTGACACATTGGGGCTCCTGCAGGCCCTTGGCTGCCTTCTTTCTCCACATCCTACCCCTCCGGGTCCCTCCCCGGTTCCCCAGTGTGCACCAGAGACTGGGCTCAGAGTTAACTGGAACTGCCTTTTTTTTTTTAAAGATTTTATTTATTTGACAGTGAGAAACACAGCGAGAGAGGGAACACAAGCAGAGGGAATGGTAGTGGGAGAAGCAGGCCTCTTGCCGAGCAAGGAGCCCGATGCGGGGCTCGATCCCAGGATCCTGGGATCATGACCCAAGCCGAAGGCAGACGCCCAACGACTGAGCCACTCAGGCGCCCCTGGAACTGCCTTTTAAAATGCTTCTCTGGGGCCTGGCCATTTCCCTTTGTACAGATCCTGCTCTGGGGGGCCAGCCAGGTGGGGGACCTTTGTGGGCAGGCTCTCTCAGGCTTGGCACTGTGGACATCTGTGGCCGGTCACTCTCCATGGTAGGGGCCATCCTGCGCACAGTATGGAAATGGATTAGCATTCCTGGCCTCTCTCCGCTAGATCATGGTAGCCCCCCAACCCCTCGTTATGACACCCCAGAACGTCTTCAGGCATTGCCAGGTGTCCCCTTGGGATAAAGCAGCTCAGGTGAGCTCATCTGGGGAACCTCTGAGTCCAGGGGTCAGCCATGGCCTCGGTCTCTCTGCTGGCAGCCTCCATGTGTGCATGTCCCCATGTGCGTGTGTGCGGGGGCCCTGGCCTGCCCTGAGTCCTGAGCTCCACACCTCTGTGTCCTGCTGGCCCCTTCCAATCCCTCAGGTCTTGGGCTGATGTCACCTCCTCAGAATGTCCTCCTTGTCCACCGCGTAGATTAGAGTAGATACCCTGCCTCCTCCCTGGGGGAGCACTCTTGCTGCTTTCCTTTTCTCTGCCCTTGGCCGCTGGGACCGCCCCCCCCAACCTTCTGGCTGGACCCTCAGGACCGCGTCCCAGGTCCTCTCATCCCTTGGCCTGGTCCCGTGAGGCAGGGCAGGAAGTTTTCCAAAGTGTAAGCCCCCTCTGGTGTCTCCTTTGCTGCAGCCCCACGGCCCATTGGTGGTGAGGGAGACGCACTCCGCTTCTCCCCTGGTGGTTCTTGCCCGGCTCCCGGCTCCCCTGCTCTCCTCGATGCCGTCCTCTGGAGTCCCGAGTCCTGGGGATGTCCCTGTGGCCCCTGGCACAGTGTCCTCGTGGCTTAATTAGCAGCAGAGCTATGCGGTAATTACCTTGTCAGCTTCTTCAGGCTTATTAAAAATAAAAGCTGGATGCTTTAAAAAGATACGGAGTTTAAAAACTTAAGAGTTTTTTTTTTTTTTCTGACGATAAAAGCATCACACAGGAAAAGATGGGATAATTTTGAGATTTCTGTTCCCTGCCCTCTTCTCACCCAAAGGCCACACAGAAGGCCCTAGCAGGGAGGGCTTTGTCAGCGTGAGAAGGTCAGCCACCAAGTTCAGGGTCCCGGCTTTCTCCTTCGCCACCCTGCGCCCCTCTCCATCTGTTGCCAGTTGCCTTCTCTCTGTCACTCTTGGAAATGATCTCACTGATTTGTTTGACAACCTAGTTTATTATGTCTCTCCCTCCGGATGACAGCGTCCAGTACCGTAACTAGTGACATGTAGCTGTTTAAATCTGAGTTAAATAAATTAAAATCAAAACTTCTTTTCCTCAGTTGCACTGACCACATTTTAAGAACTCAATAGCCACCTGTGGCTGGTGGCTGCCATCTTGGATAGTTCGGATCTAGAACATCCCGTCCCCATAGTGTTGGGCAGCACTGCTCTGGACTGCAGATCCCCTGAGGGCTGGGCCTCATCCATTGTCCTCCTGGTTCTGCGACACTTGGCTGTTTCCCAGCGAATGTTTGTTGACTGACTGAGTTCACCACAGTGGGATTGTCATGGCCCAGAGCTCTCATGCTAGAGAGACCCTCGGCTTCCTTCAGTCTGATCTTCCCATGTTGCTAAGGGGAGGATGTCCAGAGACCATCTCATATCCACACAAGATTAATTTATTTCACCTCAGTGAGCTTCCCCAGAGGAACTAAAATACACCGTGTTTGGTTCTTGCTGGATGGCTCTCTTTGACTAAGAGAACCATGACCTCCGAACACACTTTTTCAGGAGCTGGATGGATGGGTCCAAGCCCAGCTCTGCCGCACACAGGCTAAATGGCCTTGGGCAGGGCACCTCACTTCTCCAAATGCCCATCTCCATCATGTCACAGAGTGGTAATTGCGTCCCTAACTCCTGGCAGGTGAGGCTTACTGAGCTATTGTCCGTAACCGTGAGTAGAGTTTGAGACACTGGTCATTGTTTTCACAGCTTCAAGGAGGCATATGTCCCCTCAGACATCCTCTGGTCACCTCGAGATCATTCCGTCTCCTGTGGGTGAAGTCAGGAGGCAGAGAACCCTGGGGGGAGAGTAGGGAGGCGTGGGAGGGACGGCTCCAGGGCCCTCGGCAGCCGCTGCTCTGACTGGGTCCATGTCAAGGCCAAGCTGTCAGGCTCTCCCCCACCTGTGAATGTGGGTGAGCCCATCCTAATCCCACGGGCCTCGTCAGGTCGCAGGGCCCCGCAGCGCGTCAGGGTCCGTCCTCAGGAAACGGTGATGAGGGGGAGCTCCTGGTTCTGAGTCAGACTCTTGCGGCAGCTGGGCTGTGTGGATGGGGTAGCTCGAACCCAATGAAGAGAACCATTTCTCTTCCCACCCAGCCATTGGCTGCAGACCGCACCTGCCGCACCTGTAGTCCGTGTCCTTCCAGGGCCGTCCCTAACTGCACAGCTGCCTCCCTGTCCGGCCGCTCCCCAGCTGCCTGCCAGCTCCCTCCCCAGACTGCAGTCCCCCCAGAGTCCCCTCACCTTCTCCAAGTCACCGACTCTGGTGCTCTAATTCTGAGGGAGCATTTCGGTGGTCTTGAAATAAGATCTGAATGTGTATTTGGGGGGAGGGGTTTCACCTCTGTGAGTTTGCCTGGTGGGCCCTTCCAGGGAAGGCCACCTTCTGGAAGGACGTGGCTGAGTCACTGTAACACTTAGGGCTGTGGAGCAGTCACACCAGCTGCAGCTGCCCAGGAGGGCGCGAAGGGTGGGAATGGGTTGGACGCCTCCCGCCGGTGCTTCAGCCACACTGTCGTTTACGGGGTGGATGTAGAATGTCACAGGGAGACAGGCGAAAGGAGAACGTGTGAATGTAACCAATGGATATCAGAGGATTTTTGACTTACATTTTGCATTATGCGAGCTAGTCCATGTCCTGTGAAATCGTTTCCAAAGGGGCGTAAGCCACAGGGCCTCTGGGAGCCACGCCCTGGCCAGCAGGCTAGGCAGGGAGCGGACTGCGGGTGCGGAGCCCGTTAGGGCCATGTGGGAGCAGGAGCCTAGCGCTGCCAGATCCCTCATTTACGTCCGGAGGCTGGACATCCAGATTTTTATGTGAAATGTAATTGTTCGAGATTGTCAGGTTTATCGGCTAGGGATTGGTTTGGCTTCATGTAATAGGAAAGCTGAGCAGCACTGGCTGAAATAAGATCGGGGTTTTCTTGGTTGCTTCCTTGGTTGACCCTTGCTTTCAGGGTCAAAGGCTCTGTGACTTTCTTGTAAGCTTCTGGTTGTGGGACAGCTGCTGCTCCTTTAGCAGCAGATGCACCTTCAGGGCAGGACGAAGGGGATTGTGACAGGTTGAGGGGTGTCCACCTGTGGAGTCATGACCCTGCTTTCCTGGGAGCCCTCCCCAGGGACATCCACTGATGCCTCCTTGGCAGATGCTGCGGGGCTGGGCAATGTGGGGTTTTGTTTGGTTGATTTGTGGTTGCTTTGGGTCAGTGCATGGCTGCCTCTCACAAGAGCAGGTGAAGAAGGAGAGGGTCAGAGTGGGTGTAGGTAGTCAGCGGCTGTCCCTGCCACGCCGGCCTGAAACCAGACAAAACCCCAACCCAAACCAAGAACCGGGGGCTATATGAGGCCCACAGGCTTCCCTTCAAGGATTACGGAGAAGGAATCTCCGGAAGGCTGAAGCAATTATTATGCTTCATGACATTTCTTCACCAAGAAATTAAAGGTTGGACTAAGATGTGTGATCTAAGTCTGAACATGATGTCCATCCAGATTTTATTTGAGAATATTTATCCCGGGTACAAGACTGACAAGGTCACTGGCCTTCACGGCGTTGACAGTCTGGTAAATTATTGATAGCTGGAATGAAAATATGCATGTTGTCAGCTCTGGACCATCATGCTTCCTTGTTTCATCTTCCTCTAAACCCCCGAGGAGTCCAAGTGTCCCGCCCACGGGCACGCGGAAGTGGGGGCCGGGGGAGGAGCTTCAATCCAGGGAGTTTGATGCCCCGCCCAGCCACCTGCCACACCACTGCTTGCTCCGCCCACTTCCTACCCCACCCATTCCCTGCCCCTGCTAACCCGGGTCCAACCCAGGCCCTGGCTGCCCCGCCCACCTGCCCCGCCCACCCTGCCTCACTCACCAAGTCTATCCCAGTCACTCTCTGCCCCGCCCACTCTGCCTGCCCCGCCCACTCTGCCCCGCCCACTCTGCCTGCCCCGCCCATTCTCCAAGGTCCCCTTCATCATACCTGAAGGGCTTCAGTCTCTTGGATGGAGCGGGTACTTGTGTTTCATCCCTTTCCTGGCTCAGGCAATCCATCTGACAGATGTATATGGATCCGTAGTCGCATGAACACATAGACGCAGACATACTCCTCCATTTCCCAGTTCATTTAACCAGAATGGCCACCAGGATGAGATTTATTTATTGAAAGTCAGGCAAGATGATGGCAGAGAACCAGCTGTCGGCACAGTCGTTGAAGGTTTCCTCTTTGATGGGCTGGGCGGTGTCCCTGTTTGTTGAAGCAGGTCACTGGAGGTGGCCTGGCAGTGCACCTTATCCAAGTAGACTGACATTGACCAGTGGCCAGTCACAGAATGAATCTGCCAAGACCCAAGGGAGGACTGTGGCCACGTGGCCTCATAAGTACACTTACGTTGTTCTGCAGTTGTTTTAAATGTAGCACTTTGTAAAGTTACCATCTGTCTCAATACTCTTCCTAATGGGTGGTGTTAACCCCTTTTTTTAGTCCCACTACTGGGAAGTTTGTATCCATGTGCAGAAAAATGTTTGCCTTGTCGTAATCACCAGCTCAGGGGATTTGAATCAAGTTAGAGGGATGTGCCAGAAGTTATCTTTTTGCTTCCCTTTGGCAGGAAGACATCGTCTCGGGCAATGTTAATTCGGGGATGACTGTGTTTCTGCAGTCACATGAGTCAGGTTGTTGCTGACCTTGGCACATTTGTCAGCTGGGTCCTTTGTGCAAAGCTCCTGAGCGCACGTGAGGGTCAGAACTGTCTCAGCACCTGGGTGCTGCTGTGCCGGGGTCTCCTGGCCCCACCCCACGTGTTTTATGTTCTTGTTGGACTCCAGGTGTGCGGGGGGCGGGGGGACACAGGTGCTCTGTAGAGAGTGGTTGTAGAGGATCTTCCTTGAAACCAAATCTATTTGCGTATGGGGGAGTTGGCCTTAAGACATGAATAAAGTAGCCTGGCTATGCCTTGAGACAGAAGATGATGGAGAGGTATCAAAGGTCACAGAGGTCACAGTGGGGGTGTCGGTTTCAGGGAGATGGGAAGATGCTATCTGTCATCATCCCGGGCTTGTGACTCCTCGGTTCTGATTTCTCCGCACTGCCATGTGCCCGGAGCACGGTGTGGGGGGGCTGTGTCCCCCATTCTGGAAGCTCACAGTCTGACGAGCTGCCCTGACGATACCACATTCACAAGTAGGATGACAGGATCCCTGTGTCATGAGCACCAGACCTCTCGGATTGGTCCCCTTCTGTGCTGTGCCCGTTCATTCTCTACCAGGGATCAGCGGTTCCCAAGCAGGTGGCGGGTTGAGGACCCAGGCTGGGCTCTGCGAGCGCCTCTTCTCCGCACGTGCCTCACCCTCCATGGACCCAGCCACCTTGTCTCGTGGCAGTGGTGGGAGTGTTGGTCGCAGTAGATACAGGAGGGGCGGAGAACTGGGGCCACGGTGCAGCCCACACACCTCCTGAGCTCTCAGGGACGAGGGGCTCAGTGACACTCCTGTTGGCGTCTCCTCCTCCTTTAGCGTGGCGGACCCGACACTGGGAGGCCAACAGACGAGGTCGGAGGGGGACTGGCAGGTATGTAGACTCTTTGGTGGCAGACTGCCTGGGTCTGCATGACCTTGACAGGTCCACTTGACATCTCTGAGCCTCAGTTTCCCCATCGGTAACATGAGGGTTACTGTCGCAGTGCCTATGTAGCAGGGTGGTAGTGAGGATCAGGGTGGGCTGGTTTCTGTAAAGCGTTAAGCACGGCACCCGTCGCTATGGAGAAGCTCTTAGTGGCCCCCGAGCATTTGGCCAGTGACAGTGGGGGCAGCGTTGAGGTTCTGATGCCCACGCCTCCCACGGGCGCCCTCGAGACGGTGCCAGAAGAGTCCCTCCTGGCCCGAGGTCAGCACTGCTGGGTGATGATCAGCATCCCTTCCCACCTTTCCCACCCTTGCCACTGGTGGCCCTGGGGCCGGTGCACGGTGTCGCTGTGGGAGGGGCACTCCTAGACGCCCCATGCCCACCTCCCTAATCGGGGAGCTGGACTGGGGAAGCCAGGACGTATCAGGCCCAGGTCAAAGGACAAGGTCGAGGGCTGAGTCAGAACCCCCGCTGGAACGTTAGGCTGTGAGTGCGCTGGGCTGGTGCTTGAGATTGGCCTGGGGCCCAGGGCCGGGCACAGTGGCCCCTCCTGCTCCTCTTATGTATTCCCCCCTCCCGCCAGTCCTCATGGGTAGCTGGTCCTGCCTTCATATGAAACAACAAAAGGGTTAAGTATCATGTATCAGTTTGTCGCACTGTTTTAGCGGGAAGGGTGAGTAGCAGGGACGTTTAATAACACAAACATGGAACAAACCAAGAGACCTGCTCGTGCTTCTGCTGGTCTGGGCAGCCCCTCTGGGGTCGGGGGGCACAGGCCCTCTCTCGTCTGTGTCCTCTGGGGGGGTCGAGTGGAGCCGGCCGTTCCTTAAGGCCGCTGCCGTGAACACTGGTGACGTCTGAGTGTGACACCTTTCCTCTAGTATTTTGCAAATTCCTCCCTGCTTTCTGGGAACTATGCTGGTCCCTTCTTTCCGTGAGGATTTGTGCTGGCCGCTGCTCTGTCCTTGGCTCCAGATGTCCCCGGGGTAAGGACACCCTGCGGCCCCTTCTTCCTGCTCGCTGGGACCCACCAGGAAAGGAAAATCAAGGGGGAAACAATCCCCCAACAAGGGGCAGTGACAACCCGGCGTGGGGACTTCAGGGCGATCGCTCTTGCCCTTTCCGACATTGCTGGAGCCGCGTGCAGGGCAGCCGCTCGAAGCACAACTTCTTGGTGATGCTGATATGTGTTGCTAAAAAGCAGCCTACCAATTTGTTAATAATTAGTCTCTGTGTGGTTTTTTAAATGAACTAATGACAGTTTATTCCAGGAGGACATTAGCCCAGAGCAGCTGTTCCCTCGGGGAGATGCAGACTCCAATCACGCGTCTTGTTTCTCTGGTTCCTTTTTCTGACCTTGGGCTGAGCGGACGTTGCCTCTCGCTCGGTGGACTCTTGGGCCGGGAGACCCAGGTCACTCCTCCTGTTGGCGCCCGGGAGCCCAGTTCCCAAATATCTCAGGGGGTGTGACCTCGCACGTTGCAGAGAGGGCCTTAGATGGCTTCTCCCCCCGGAGCAGGAGTCTGGGTTGGGAGACGGAGAGGCACACAACTGCGCGTGACCACACCAGGGGCTCATTGCAAGTCCCGGCCCCCCCCTCCCCTCCCCTCCCTCCTCCCTCCCTCCGCCCTCCTGTCCAGCACACTGAGTGCCTTCTCTCAGGCCAGGTGTGATGGCAGGCAGGGGGACGGCGCGGACAGCAGAGGCACTGCCCCGCCCCGTGGGGTAGTCTCATGGGGGGTGGGCTGGGGCTGGGACGTCCCACCAGAGTGAGGCTGCCCTGGTGCCGGGCAGGGGCCTGCAGGCTAGGGGAGCTCGGGAAGACTCACTTGAGTGGAGAGTGGAAAGGTGGGTTGGAGTGAACCAGCCCGAGTGGGAAGGGCAGGGTTTTCTGGGGGGGAGAAGATGGCTCGCGCGGAGGTGGGAAGGGGCTTGAGGGGTGCTCAAGGGACTAAAGTTGTGCAGTGACTGGAGGGCAGGGAGGAAGGGGAGTGTGTCAGGGTGGTGCCCGGCAGGGGCCGGACCCGCGCCAGGGACTCCTGGGCAGAACGGGGCAGGGGGGCTTGTCTGCACCTGCAGAGGCAACAGGAAGCCTGGAAGGGGCTGCATGTGTCCAGTGTGGGTCCGTGTGTGTGCCTGTGCATGGGAGAGGGAGACGGGACAGAGGGAGACGGGAGGCGGTTCTCCGGGCCTGTGAAGGGCTCCAGGTTCCCAGCCTGCGTTTTCCTTGGGCTCGCA
>CM053610.1:2109420-2130201 GCA_028646535.1 Procyon lotor | reverse complement strand
CCCATCCTTCCGTCCACAGAGCCCTCAGGCCACACAGGCTCGCTCTCCTGCCTTCAACCCGTTAGCCCGCAACTCCCAAGTGTTACTTCCAGCCAGTTCAGAGCCGCCAACAGTCAGCATGTCCGAGCAGCTCCCGGGGTTCAGCACACCCGTGCCCTCCACCACAACCTCCTTGCTCCACCATCTGCTTTTCCTCATTTCTGCTCCCAAGCACACAGCTTAAAAGCTGCTGGAGAAAAATCACAATACCGTGCTCCACGAAAAATTCATTTTGACTTCAGCCGGGCATTGAGTATTTCAGGTTCTCTACTCTTTCCCAGGTGATTTTCTATTCCATTTTCCAGTCCTCCTGGGGGGGGGGGGCAGTGAAATCATACCTGTTCGTGCATTGCTCATAGCACTGGAAGTCAGCACGGCCCTACACAATGGCAATCCTGCGTTATTTTTCAAGAGGCAGGGAACATTTAACTTCCTAAATTCATGTCTCAGATTCTACCCTGAAGACAAAAATCCTAAATACAGAGAACCCTACATGCATGAAGGTTTTGCCATTTTATTAGTAATCACACTGAAAAATCTGAAGCACTGAAAATCTCCAAGAGAAGGAAGATCAGTTGAGTAAATTTTACTGCAGTGGTCGCTCTACTGAAACAGCCTAGGCCAGCATTTTGGAAACGAAACTACCACTTCGACTACTTGAAATAGATTTTTATTTGATTACCAAATAAAATAAGATGAAGTGAACCAGGTACAAAATAAGTGGATTGTAACCTCCGGGCAGAAGTCGAGAGCAAGCACGAAACGCACACACAAGGGGAAAAAACGTGAAAGTGGCCAGGAAATCCCATTTCCAGATTGAAGCTCTTACTTAGCAGGAGGACATTCGCTCTCATCTCGTGAACATTGGGCAGAGGCTTCACAGGCGGGCTCAGATTCTGGAACTGACTTGTGAAATCCGCCATCCGCGTGGTTGCCAGAGGATGTCTGGGTCGTCCAGCCAGGGCTAAAGGTAAGACTCCAACCAAGGTCTTAGCAACTTGCTAAGTTGCAACTTAGTTGCAAGTTGCAACTAATTTAGCAACCTAGCAACTTGCAATCCTGGGACGCTCAAGAAGCTGGTCCAGCAGCCCTTTGGCCTTGGCTGAGGTTGAGGAATGGGGAAAAGCATGGTCATGTGACTCCTGCCATCAACCAGGAGCCAGCTCCCTGGGACTGGAAGAAGGACGTTTGGAGGTTGCGGATGGGGGCTGGGGGTCAAGGCTGAGATCCAATGGAGGGTTAGGCTGGGTCTGGTCCTGGGTCCCAGACTAGCTCAGCCAGGCAACTGGGCCAGGAAAGGACTGCAAGATGGGAAGGGAAAAGACCAGGTGCAGGGTCACAAGGAGGTGGAAGGCAGGCCGGACTGAACCAGCGAGTTTAACTCCGGAGGAAGAGTCCTTCCCTGTGATGCAAGGGTCAAGGGTCAAGGGCGGGCCGTGCAGGCGGGTTGCTAAGGAAACCAACTAACAACTGGACTTCTCAGATCAATCAGATGAAAAGTTCTTGGTCACTGCTCCTTTTGTGGATTTTTCACTTCCGTGCCCTCTTTCTAAAGGGGAAGCTTATTGTTTTTCTTATTCTTTTGCTTCTCGTTTATCCATCAAGCACATTTTCCCAAGCTGCTAAATAAAATAAGTAAGAATCTATAATTAAGTGGGGTTTTTTCTCTCCTAGGTGGTCAGGAAGGAAGAAGAGTCACCAGAAAACAAGCACGTGGCTATAATTGGCATTGAAGAGTAACACGGAAGTTGGAACAAGCATCGTACAATCACGGACATCCTCCTGGCCAGTTATTCGGTAAAAAATAAAATAGAATCCTCATACATCATTCCTCCATTAAAAGTAAAAACAAAACAAAAGCCAGGCCGGTCCTCTAACACTTTCCAGCATTATATGGTTCTTTCCATGGCCCTATCCCTCTTCTTGTCCCCACCACACCAAGGAAGCAGCTTAAGCTCAGAGGAGCTCAGGCGCACACTGCTGGAGAGGGGCAGGGCTGCTCAGTGCTGAGGGGTCGGCCGGCCCCCCTGCCATACAGCCTGGAACCTGCACTAGGGGAGGTCTTGGTGGTCATCGCACTATTGAAAGTGTACAACCGGGGCTCCTGGGGGGCTCAGTGGGTTAAAGCCTCTGCCTTCGGCTCAGGTCATGATCTCAGGGTCCTGGGATCCAGCCCCGCATCGGGCTCTCTGCTCAGTGGGGAGCCTGCTTCCCCCTCTCTCTCTGCCTGCCTCTCTGCCTGCTTGTGATCTCTGTCAAATAAATAAATAAAATTTAAAAAAAAAAAAAAGAAAGTGTACAACCTTCACTGAATTGAACCTACGTCTACACCACAGTTTACAGAACAGCGTGCACTAAGTAAGGGTGAGCTGAAAGGGCTTCCGTGTAGAATAAACAAAAGGTCAACCTGAGGTGCACCGAGACGCTCACTCCACCTGTCCATTCACCCATGACCGTGTCAACGTGCATTCCCAGCTCAGCGGCCCCACCATCTTCATGCTGGTGTCTGTCTGTCCTCAGCCAGACGGCTGGAACCACCCTTCACAGCTCCTCTTCCAGCGGTCCACCCCCACCCCCAGTGTCATGTCTACTCGGAACCTCGGAACGAGACATCCTGCTCAGCCTCCCACAGGTCCTTTGCACACACAGTTCTCTCGCCTGAACAACTGTCCTGATCCTTCTTTCATCTCTCACCTGTGTCTCTTCATCTGGGGAATGTCATTTCTCCTGGGGGGTCTCAGGGGAAAGGCTGCTTCCTGGGGAAAACCACCTCTGTCCCCACTGCCACCCCAGGCTGGGTCACATCTCCCTGCTAGGTGCCCCACCATACCCTGAGCTTCTTCACATAGTCCCACGTGTAATTGCTTGTTCACCATCCAACTCTCTCCTAGATGGCAAGGCCAGGGTAGAACTGTCTCCTGTTTACCCCCATCACCCCAGGGCCTTGCACGGAGTCTGGTAGTAGTAAAGGTACAACAGATAAGGGCTGAGAGAATGAGAGAATGAATGAACGAACAACCACAGAGGCACACAGAAAGCCCTCGGAGCACAACAGTGTCCTCTGCAGCACTGAGGACAATATGCCTCCATGATTCCCTTTTGCAGGGATCAAGAGAGACGGATCCCACTTGAAGCAATCCAACCAGAAGACCAGGGGCCTGCGGCAAGCAGAAGACTGCTTGTGGGCACCTCGTGGAAGAAGGAAGCCAGGGCGGATTTGTTTTGCACCATCTAACTGCTAAAGCCAGTCATGCAAACAGGTCAGATTTCCATCTGATTAGGCAACCTGAAAACTCCCACTGCGAGGCAGGGCTGTCACTCCATGGCCAGTCTGAAGGAGCCAAGGCCACCAGCACGTAGGAAATAACATGTATGGGCCTCTTTGGCCACGGAACAACTTATGGAGGGCCAAGCCAGACACGTTTCCAACATAGCTAAGAAGATTTGGCCAACACATTCACTGACACAGGCTGCAGGCGTGGGGGCCATAGAGCCAAGTCCTAAAACAAGGATGCCGGCAATGATCCAAGGACTGTTACGGAAATGACCACTTGGACTTGTCCTTACTACCGGGAATGACTTTGGAATCACACACCACACATAGCAATAAAAGAACAGCCCAGCTGGAAAAGACCATTTTCCCGGCTTCAAACTTCCTTAATTCTGAGCAAACTCACAGTACCTGGGGGTTAGGTTGGCAGATTACGCCCTCAGCCCTGAGCCCAATTCTCCCACACGACTGGGTAATAAGAGGCTTTGGAAAACCTGGACAATCCATTGTCCACTTGAAAATTCCAAAATTTGACATTAGGAAAACAAGAATCACAGTGTGAAGAGACTTGGTCAAACAGACCTGTAGGTCGCTGCTTTCTCATCCTCATCCATCAGAATTTTGAAAGAGTAAAGGACGTCAGTAAGGCAAATAAAACGTATCCTCCAGAGATGAAGTCATGATCCTCTAAATTCCCTTCTCTATAATTTTCTCAGCCAAAGCAATGACTATTGTAGCATTTGTTTGTTTCTTTTTTTTTTAACTGATTAAGTTAGACATGTTTCTTTTTTTTTTTTTTAATTATTTATTTGACAGAGAGAGATCACAAGCAGGCAGAGAGGCAGGCAGAGAGAGAGGGAAGCAGGCTCCCTACTGAGCAGAGAGCCCGACGTGGGGCTCGATCCCAGGACCCTGAGATCATGACCTGAGCTGAAGACAGAGGCTTTAACTCACTGAGCGACCCAGGTGCCCCAGACATGTTTCTTAAAACAACTCACTTTCTGGCTCTCCTAGAGAGTGATGTCCTTACTGTGTATAGAAAGTGATTATATATGACTAACGTGAGTATGAAAGTCAGAGAATGGAAATGAGTGACAGAAGATATTATTTAAGGAGTTTGGAGGCTGACTACTCTCAGCCCTGACTGCACAATGACAGAATAGCGGAAGGAGAGACTCAATGATATTTTAGTGAATTTCTGATGGCCAGATAACAGATCAGAATATGAAGAAGCCTGGTCACGGAGTGAGTTTTTACCCATTGGCAACTCTTTCCTGTAGGTAAAGCAAGAAAACAAAAAGACCCCTGTAATGTGTGGAGCCTTCCCCCAGTGAAAGGCAATGGTCCCCTGAAAGTGGGGGGCTGAGGAGGAAACTCAAGAGAAATCGATTCTGGAAATTCCAGTCTTGAGTCATTGATGCCTGGGGTTATGGGAATGTGTGTGACAGGGAACCCCATCAAGGCATCGCAGACCTTGACAGTCAGAGTCTCCAAAGTCAGGAAGCAGCATGCCATACAATAACTCTGTGACCCCTACTTCTGATAGCTAAGCTATGACAAGTTTCAGAAGGCTGGTAGCTCATAGGTAAAGCACTAGAAAACTTAGTGCTCAGAGCTGAGGTAAGCACTTGCAGCTGGTAGTGAACCAAATCAAAACAAAGCTAAGGAGAGCCCAGACTCAGCTCAACTACAAACAAACACTACTTGGGGCTCCAATTTTGATAGCCTGAATGAATAGAGATATACCATTATTGATAAAAAAATGTCTCAAGTGTAGTAAAAAATAAGGTGTGTGAAGAACCAAGAAAATTTGGTGCATGATCATTAGAGGAAACAAACAATAGAAGAAGAATCTAAAATAGTTTAGCTATTAAATTTTTCAGATAGGGATTTTAAAATAACTATGATAAAAATTTCAAAGAATACTGTGTGAAAAGTAGTAAAATGCCTGAAGAGATGGAGAACTAAAACACATAGAAACTAAGAGAAAAATCCAAATAGAAATGCCAAAATGGAAAATACAATCAGAAATGAGGACTTCATTAGATAGGCTTACTGGCAGACTAGGCAAAGCAATGGAAACTATCAATAAGCATGAAGACAGGTATAGAAAGCCAGTAGCTGACAGCAACAAGATAAATTGTAGAACAGACAGTTCATCAGAAAAAGAGCTAAGAAGAGCCCTCTTGGCCAAAAATTGGCATCAAAACTAATTTTGCAAAGGGGGCCTAATTTAACTGGATCAGACTGTAGAGGAATATAAGCCCCAGGGCACTGACAAAAATAATAGAGCAATCATCAGGCAATTAGTGGAGCCCAACATCTTGGGATGATAACAATGGAGGCAAACAGATTAAGAGAGAAATTAGGGGGAAAGGCCAGCCATCAAAGAAAGACCTGCTAAAACTACTGTCATCTCAGGGTGCCTATTCACACCCTTAAGGATGCATTCTTTGAGAAGAAACACCAAGGGCTGTGGGGAGAAATAAACATCAAAAGAGCCTACTGAAGTCACAAAATATAAACAAACAACCAACCAAAGGGAAAAGGAAACTGATGTCCAGAGTTCCTAAGGTATATTATCTAAAATATTTAATCTTAAAAAATACCAGATGTGTAAACAAACAGGAAAACATGACTAATACATAGAAAAAGAACAGACAATGGAAACAGCTTATTAAAGGGGCCAGATATCAGACTTAGCAGATAAAGATTTCAAAGCAACTTTAAAAATAGGTCCAAAGAACTAAAGGAAACCACTCTTAAAGAGGAAATGGGAGGTTTAATGGCAATGTCTTATTAAAAAAAAAGGGGGGGGGGGACCTGGGTGGCTCATTGGGTTAAATCCTCTGCCTTCGGCTCAGGTCATGATCTCAGGGTCCTAGTATCGAGCCCCACATCCAGCTCTCTCCTCAGCAAGGAGTCTGCTTCCCCCTCTCTCTCTGCCTGCCTCTCTGCCTACTTGTGATCTCTCTTTCTCTGTCAAATAATAAAAATCTTTAAAAAATAAAATAAATTTTAAAAAATTTTAAAAAAAGAATGTCAATAAAGAGAAATTATTTAAAAGAATCAAATGGGGGGCCTCTGGGTGGCTCAATGGGTTAAAGCCTCTGCCTTCAGCTCGGGTTGTAATCTCACAGTCCTGGGATCGAGCCCCGCATGGGGCTCTCTGCTCAGTGGGGAGCCTGCTTCCCCCCCCCTCCTCTCTCTCTGCCTGCCTCTCTGCCTACTTGTGATCTCTCTCTCTCTCTGTCAAATAAATAAATAAAATTTTTAAAAAAGAATCAAATGGCAATTCTGTAATAGAAAGTTACAATAATGAAAACAAAAAAATTACTAGAGGGGACCAACAAGTGCTTTGAACCTGCAGAAGAAAGAATCATCAACCTGAAAAATAGACATTATTCTATCTGAAGAACAGAAAGAAAAAGAATAACGAGGTGTAAAAAAAAGAAGAAGCAGCTCAAGAATTTGGAGTCAACAGAAAGTACACCAAGATATGCATAACAGGAGTACCAGAATTAGGGGACAGTGAGAAAGGGACAGAAGAAATACTGGAAGAAAAAATGGCTGAAATTTCCCAAATTAATTTAAAAAATTAATCTATACATCTAAGACGCTCAATAAACTCCAAAGAGGACAAATACACAGATATCTACATCCAGATACTAACGTTGAAAGATAAAGACAAAAAGAATACCTTGAAAGTACCAAGGGAAAAATGACAAGTGCCATACAAGACAACCCTGTGAAGATTAACAGCTGACTTCTCATCAAAATAATGGGGGTCAGAAGGCGGTGGAATGACACAACTGCTTTGGAACAGCGGAAGGAGGCTACACTGTACACCACGAATCTCATATCCAACAAAACTACCTTTCAAACTTGAAGGTGAATGAAAGACATTTCCAGATAAATAAAACAGGATTCACTGTTAGCAGTGCTGTCTTATAAGAAATGCTAGGAAAGATTTTTCAGGCTGAAAATGACACTAGACAGTGATTCAAGTCTATATACAAAAAAAAAATGGGGAGCCTGGGTGGCTCAGTGGGTTAAAGTCTCTGCCTTCAGCTCAGGTCATGATCTCAGGGTCCTGGGATTGAGCCCCGCATCGGGCTCTCTGCTCAGCAGGGAGCCTGCTTCCCCCTTCTCTCTGCCTGCCTCTCTGCCTACTTGTGATCTCTCTCTCTGTCAAATAAATAAATAAAACCTTAAAAAAAACCCACAGTAAAAATGATTATGTAATCATAAGAGACAGCATGAATGCATATTTCTTCTGCTTTCTTCTGTTAACTGATTTTAAAAAGCAATCACATAAAATGACACACACACACGCACACACATGTACACACATGAATTACTAGGTCCACAACTCCTAGAAATGTAATGTGTTTGACAATAATGATAAAAAGGTAGTATGTGGGACAAAGTTGGATGAGGATAAGGAAATCACACCAGATGGTAACTTGAGTCCATGGGAACAAAAGAAGAGAACTAGAAATAGTAAACAGAAAGGTTAATATTAAAAAACAATACTCTCTTAGCTTCTTTAAAAGACATAATTTCATATG
This sequence comes from Procyon lotor, assembly GCA_028646535.1. Taxonomy (NCBI): domain Eukaryota; kingdom Metazoa; phylum Chordata; class Mammalia; order Carnivora; family Procyonidae; genus Procyon; species Procyon lotor. Next base: position 2,122,320 of record CM053610.1, on the reverse strand, counting down.
AAGTAATAATTATAACAGTGTATTATAGGAGTTGTAACACATAACATGTAATATGTATAATAACTATAACACAGAAAGAGAGAAGGGAATAAAGTTGTAAGAGTAATGTTTCTATATCTGACTGAAATTAAATCAGTATAAATCATCTGAAATGTTAGCATGCATATAGTAGGCCCTAGAGCAACCACTAAGAAAGTAAGTTTAAAAAGCCACTAGGGAAAGAGAACTGTTACACTAAAAAGTACTCACTAATGCAAAATAAAGCAGTAAAAGAGGAACTGAAGAGCAAAAAATATATGAGATACAGAAAACAGAGATGCAAATCCACTGTGTCGATGACATTAAGTCCATTAAATGGATTAGACAATTCAACAAAAAGGCAAAGACTGTCAGACAGTAAGAAATCAGATCTAGCTATACACTGTCTACAAGAACATACCTTATTTTTTTTTTTTTTTAATTTATGAGGAAGAGAATGGAGGAGGCAAAGCAGAGGGAGAGGGACAAGCAGACACCATGCTGAGTGCGGAACCTGACCCTGAGATCATGATCTGGGGTGAAACCAAGAGTTAGACGTTTACCGACCGAACCACCCAGGCGCCCCTACAAGAACATACTTGAGATTCAAAGATATAACAGGTTAAACACAAAAGAATGGAAAAAGAACTATCTTGCAAATAGCGACCATTAAAAAGCTGGAGAGGTTTACTAATATGAGACAAAATAACTTTAAAGCAATGTTACTAGTGAGAGAGAGACATTTTATAAAGATAAAATGGTCAATCCATCAGGAATGCATAACAATTAGAGACATATGTACCTAACAACAGAGCTCCAGAATACACAAAGCAAAAATTAATAGACTAAAAGGGGAATATATAACTTCATAACAATAGTTTGAGATGTCAATAGCCTACTTTTAGTCATGAATAGAACCAGGCAGCAGTTCAAGAGGGGATAGAAGAACCAAACAGCACTACAGACCAACTGTACCTCTATGACAGACTTCTATAGGACCCCCAGCAACCACAGAGTAGACATCCTTCTCAAGTGCACTTGGAACATTCTCTGGGGCAGGCCATGTGCTAGGTCATAAACCAAACCTCAATAAATTTAAATGGATGTAAATCATAAAAAGTATGACTTCTGATCATGTGGAATGAAATCAGAAATCCTTAATAAAAATTTGAAGAAATCATAAAAATGTGGAAATTAAACTACATGCTCCTAAATAATCCATGAGTCAAAGAAGAAACCACAGGAAAATCAGAACATACTCCAAAGTGAATAAAAATGAGGAAACAGCAAACCACGACGTATGGGAACACAGCTAAAGAAATGCATAAAGGGAAGGTTATAGCTATGAAATGCCTATATTAGAAGAAAAACCCCAAAACAATAACCTAATACTCCAGCTGAAGACAGCAGAAAAAGCATAAACTGAACCTAATGCAAACAGAAGGAAGGAATAGAGAAAGATTCATGCAGAAACCAATGAAATAAAGAAGAGAAAACAATAGAGAAAATCAGCGAAACCAAGGTTCTTGGATGGATCAAAAAAGATTTACAAATCCTTAACTGGACTGCTGAAGAAAGAAGAAGAGAGAAGACCCAAATTTCTAAAAGATGGAATGTAAGAGTAGACTTCACTACCGAACCCTGCAGAAATAAAAAGAATGTGAAGGGAAAACTATGAATTATTACACATCAATAAATCAGACAATTCAGGAGAAATAGCCAAATTTCCTGGAAGTCACAAACGACTAACCATATGATGATATGGAAAACCACTAAAGCATACACTTTAAATGTGGGGATTGTGTGATATGTGAATCTCAATAAAGCTGCTTTGTAAAAAAAAAAAATAAACTCAAAAAATCATAATGAGTGCCAATTCTTATTCACCTGAATGGCAAAATTAAAATGGAGACAACACCCACTTTTGCAGAGTGTGGAGCTATTGGAATTCACATCACTTAGAACCACTTAACTTCCTTGTAACATTACTCATATACCTACTCTACATTATAGCAATTTCACATCTTGTAAATTTACTCAAGAGTTATAAAAACATACATCCACAAAAAGAGTTGTACAAGAATGTTCAAAAGCAGCTTTATGTATATCAGTCAAAAACTGGTAACAACACAAATGTCCATCAACAGAAGAATAGACAGATTACGGGATATTTATATAAGGAAGTACTACTCAACAATAAAAAAGGAACAAACCAATTATATATATAAACACCCACAATATGGAAGAATTTCTAAAACATTATGTTTAGTGGAAGAAGCCAGACACATGCACAGATGCATACTGTAGGACTCAACGCCATTTATGTGATAATCTACGGTGGGCTCTATGGAAAATCACTGCTTCTGTGAGCAAAGGTGGAATTGAGTGGAGGAAGAAACTAGGAAAATATCTGGAATGACGGACTTTGTCCACATCTTGTTCCAGAAGACGGTTAACTTCTTAACATGTTCCTTTAGCTCCTTAACAATGTTCCTCCATTTTTTCCTGCAAGCTGGTAGTAAGGTCTAGAAGCTTGATCATATTCAAGGTTAATTTTTTTTAGGCAAGAATCCATTCCAGATGGTGATGTGTGTTTCCAGTTGTGTGTTCAGGAGGATGAGCAGGTGTGATTGTCCTACTTTGAAAGGGGTGAAATGAGATCAATTGATCTAAGTTATCTGCAAAACTCATCCATTATACAATTCCCCATAGATGTATACCAATAATGTTAAGACCCAGTGATGACAATTGCCTATACTTGTTATTTCACTATGGTTGTCAAATGGTAAATTTCAAATTGTATCTTTCCTTCTACACTTATTGATTAGAATTTGTCTCTAAAGGAAAACATTCCAACACCAACTACTTGGTTACTCTGAAATATAAGCCAAACAGGAAGACAGAAATGTGTGACTCTTTCTCCTGATCTAGTGGCTCGCAGAATAAGGAGCTGGTGCCCAGGCAGCATATAATGGCGACCAACTGTTTTTTGAAGTATCATTCTGGAAGGCATAGATTTTTATAATTTTGAAATGTTTCAATCAATTTTGGTCACTATTTTGTTAGATATGCAAGTATCTCAACTTAGCCAGTAGAAAACTATTCAACTGAATCTCTATATTCCTCTGATGTAATCTCATTAACTTTTGATAGCTTCCCTGATTTCTGATATAATAAAAGTATCCAGACTAGGAACCGGTCATTTGTCCAAGCAAGGAGCTCAGCTTCCTTTCCATGGGAAATGGTATTTAGAGACCAAACTCTGGGAAGTAAGAAGCTTCACTGCAATGGGGTTATCACTGCTTCTAGCCCTCTTCAGCATGCAGGGTATGACAGAGATAGTTTGAAGAGCAAAGAATGTAATGAACGCATCTGGATATTTTCAATTAGAAGTTACAATGATAGGACTTCAGGTAACTTTGAAAAATACTCTTTTTTTTTTTTTAAGATTTTATTTATTTATTTGACAGAGAGGAGAGAGATCACAAGTACGCAGAAAGAGGGGGAAGCAGGCTCCCTGCTGAGCAGAGAGCCCGATGCGGAGCTCGATCCCAGGACCCTGAGATCATGACCTGAGCTAAAGCCAGAGGCTTTAACCCATTGAGCCACCCAGGTGCCCTGAAAAATACTCTTCCTCACCTCTGTTCTATCATGCTAAGAACCTTGATTCCTACATTAACACATTACATATTTGCTTTCTTCGAAATTATCTCTATAATAATTTCAAAGTAACAATATCAACATTACAGCTAATGAGACTAATGAATGCTGTTTATGATCTCTTTGAGTTTCTATATGCATATGTATCTTTATACCTCCCGAGGGAAGGACAATTAAAATACTGGGTTTTAAAGTCACTTGAAGGCATTACTTTCTCTAAGCCACCAGCTGGATATAGAGTTAGGTTCAATAATTATATATCTTTCGGTTTTTTCTCCTTTTTAACTTAATGTTTTCAATACGTAAAGTATTGGCACGTTTCAAATCTCCACGTTCAACCACCAAGTGCACTCATGGAGGCCTCTTCTGCACCTTTGCCCTTCACCCTGTAGGTTTCCTCTCCTACATGCAGCCATGTTTGTTAGGTTTTGCTTTATACTTCCAGGGTTCTTTTTGGACAATCTAAGCATACACAAGCACACGTGTGTGCACACACACAGGCACATATGTGGACATACACACGCACACATCTCCTCCCTCTTAACGCAAAATGCAGTATACTCTAAACACTGCTCTCTACCTTGATTCTTCTCCCACTCAAGGACATAACCCCAAGCATCGCTCCTCACTGGTACAAAATCGTTCCTTCTCTTAAGAGCCACCGAACACTCCACCGTGTGGATATATATTGTTTAGCCAACCAGTCCGCTATTTGGTACTATGTGGGTTGTTTCCAACATTTTGCTATAACAAATAATGACAAAATGAATAGCTTTGCATATGTGCTATTTTATATTTTGCCAAGATATTCTGGGATAGATTCCTAGAAGTGGGATTCATGGTTCAAAGGGTAACTGTATACGCCATTCTGCTAAATATGGCCAAATTTCCTTCCATAAGGTGGACAGGGCTAGTTTGTGATGGTAATATAACACAGTTTAGTTTTTCTAATTCATGTTTTTATACATTTTTAAAAAATTTTACTTATTTATTTGACAGAGAGAGAGCTCACAAGTAGGTAGAGAGGCAGGCAGAGAGAGAGGTGGAAGCAGGCTCCCTGCTGAGCAGAGAGCCCGATGTGGGGCTCGATCCCAGAACCCTGAGATCATGACCTGAACTGAAGGCAGAGGCTTTAACCCACTGAGCCACCCAGGCGCCCCATATTTTTATATTTTTTATTAATTAATACACACTGGCAAGATATTTTGGCAACCAACAATAGTTCATCATTTACTACATACTTCAGTGGCTTGATTGATTCTAATTTCTGATATAAAGAATTCTACTACTTTAAGAAATGCAATCTGAATGTGCTGATTGCTTTTGAATAATACACAGGTTACATGCAGGCTTCCAGTAGCCAAAATTAGCCAATATTAACATCTTGACATAATTGCTTAAAATGGGTTTTCTTTTGGGGCGCCCGGGTCGCTCAGTCAGTTAAACGTCTGCCTTTGGCTCAGATCATGATCTCTCAGGGTCCTGGGATGGAGCCCCGCATCAGGCTCCCTGCTCAGTGGAAAGAGACTGCTTCTCCTTCTCCCTCTGCCTCTTGACCTCACTTGTGCATTCTCTCTTTCTCTCTCAAATAAATGGATAGAGTATTTTTATTTTCTAAGTGGGTTTTCCTTTTTTTAGGAGAAACAAGCATTACAGGTGGAGTTTAAGCCCCTGGAGTAAGCTTGGGAGTCCAACGTATCACCTGACCCTGTCACTGCCAAGCAGTGACTGTCGTGATGGGTGTGTGGATTCTCTCTGCCATGATTTCTCATTCCTCTCTTATGGCCCCTCTCATTTTTTCCTCTATTGAATCTACGCTGTGATAAACATCCTTGGTATCTCTCCTGCTCTTCGGGGACAGGATCTTCTCCAGGGTCATTGCTGGGGTGGTATTTTGAGCTCAAGAAGACACGCTGTAATGCTCTCCAAAGTGGTCACACCGATTTATGCTAACGTCCACAGGACTTAAAGTTACTGTTTCTCCAAATTTCGCCAACACTTCCCATTGTTACACGCTTTTACTTTTGCCAGTCAAATGAGTGTAAATAGCATCTCGTTTTCATTTGCATTGAATGAGATAATGTTTTAAAATAACAGTATCTTTCTTTAATGGGAAAGCTTACTTTCAGTTGGCTTTTTAAAATTAATTTTTATCCCCACAGGAACGATCAGCATAATGCAAAAGAGAGCAGCTTCATATATATTATTTCTCATCACTGAGAACTTAGCGTCTTTATATGGGCAACCCTTTATGTAAATCTTAGATATGTGCAGATACAAAAGGCATATACTTTATTAATTTTAGAGAAAACCCAAGCATAAGCAGATCCATTTGGAATATCCCCTGATTTGCTTTTTAACTGATGGTTCTCCTGATGTTTAACTATTTCTTTGTTTTGCTCCACAGCAGAAACAGATTTATAAGAACCCTGTCTTAGAAAACATGAATAAAAAACTCTCCACATTTTGTATTATGAATAGCCTACTGTATCCGGAGCCTACTATTTCATTCTTTATACTTTCACTTGTTTTATGCTTACTTGCCAAAAGGAAATCCTTCCTAGGTCCCTTTATATCTGTTTGTCTATCCATAAAAATTAAATATGTGCACGTCTATAAATTATTGATCTATATTCTGACAGATGTTGCAAATTTACCTTTTGACCTACGGGGGAAAAAATACATAGGAAAACACCACTTGACTTTGCACACTGAAAATACTGGAAACCTACCAATTATCAAGTGTGTGACAAGACCTCTAAAATGGCTCAAGTCAGATAAAAGCTAATTTATAAAAGCATATCCCTACTGCAAATGAAGATAATGTGGAAAACCACATTATAAGGTTTTGCTTTTTATTTTTAACATGTGAAGGTCAACGGCAACCGGGTACTTACAGGACAATTTGTATCTAATATGGAAGGCACTCCGATCTACCCATGATAAATTATACTACAAGCATGACATCACTGAATATTACTGAGCCATGAACTGGTCAAGTCCTCAAAATAACCAAACTGTACTGGCATCTGAGTTCTTCACGGGAAAAAGCATTTCTAACTGAGATTCTAACAGGATGATCCTTTTTAACAGGCTGAGGTACAAAGAAGTTCTTTAAACCCAAATAGAAAAATATATGCAATAGGTCCCCAAATACCCATTATATTATCGCAAAATCCACCTTGAATGATGACTTACAACATGAGCTAATTTACAACATGAAATACGGAGTGTATTTAAAGAAAGAAATCATGGGGTGGGGGAATGGGTGAAAGGGGCAAGGGGATTAAGAGGCACAAACTCCTAATTATAAAATAAATAAGTCATGGGGATAAAAAGTACAGCCTAGGGAATATAGTCAAGAATACTGTAATCATTTTGTATGGTGACAGATGGTGACTATGGTGTGAGCAGTTTGTAATGCCAGTCATTGTTGAATCGATCACTGTGTTGTGCACCTGAAGCTAATATGATATCATATGTCAACTACACTTCTGTAGCGACAAAAAAAAAAAAAAGTAACAAAACAAAAAGGAAAGGAAGTAAGCGCAGGGCTGCTGCAAGCAGGTCACGCTGTCGAATCTACTTCATGAATACACACGCCTGTGTAGGATAAAAAGCACATTAAAGTGTGGGCCTTGAAAAATCTGTTAAGAAAGAACACATTTCTATATCTTGGTTGGAGTCTCTATAACCATTAAGCATTAAATAGCGTTGTTTTGTTCTAACCATTACCCTAATAACTTTTCTTATAACAATTTCATAGATGGGTTATTCACGACTTGCTTTTCAATATAGTTACCATAAAATTTCACTTCATTAGCCTTTTTTTTTTTTCAAATGTGAGGCCAAGTCATAGAAATTAACTCAACTAAGCAAACAATTACCCAGCACATAAGCTCTGGGGTGAAAAGCCCTTTGGCTCTTTATCATCCTCCTGAGTCGACGACCCTGAGCTGGACAGGGCTGGGGGAGAGGAGTTTCCTTGCCTACCCTTTATGGCTCATCACTTTCATGCAGGTGTCTCCAGACAGAGGAGCATGGGGGGTCCCTAATTCAAGCAGGTCTCTTGGAGGACGTGGTAGCCAGATTACCCCCACCCCCCTGGTGAAGCAGGCTCTCTGTGCTACTCGGGGGGGCGAGGGGGGTTTTCGTCCAAGGGTGAGCTCCTCTCTCTCACTCACCCCTACCCTGACTCACAACCACTCAACCTATCATTCTACTAATCCAATGTGTCCTCTTTAATTAGTGCCAAAAGGACAGGACAGTGATGGATGCTGGTGAGCAGAGGGAAGGACAGGGCCCATGTTAAGCAACAAGGTCAGAGCAAGTCTGTTATTGGGAAAAACAAAAAGCAGTATCATCAACCTCCAAAAGTCAAGCCTTCCAGCTCCTTCTCCCTAGCCCCACCCCCACTCTGGCCTGCGGGATAAGGATTCAAGCCATCTTCTCACTGGTTAAGCAATCATGGGGAAATTTTAGAGGACAAATTTCTAAAGACACTGAAATGGACATTTTCCCCTCTACATCCTTTTCTGGTGGCAGCCCCTGGACATCCCTTGGGGCCCCCACTCCTTGCCCACTCAGTCCATAGGATTTCAGAGATGCTGACCACCCCTAGGCCAAGAAGACAATTTCCTAGAGTTTTGTTTTTCAACTAGCAGAGAGGAAAATTCTCCTCTTTCCCAGAGTTGGCTGGACCCTGGAGCCTATAAGGGCCCATAGAGGAGAAAGAAGAGCCTAGAAACAGATGAACACAGAGAATATGGCTGTGAGATGGAGAGGGAGCCAATGTTGGGGCTCTAAGACCACCTCCTGTATCCAGGGGCCTGAAGTCAAACTCCCTCCAGACTAATCCAATCTGTAGGTCAATAAATACCTTTTATGGGGAAGCCAGTGCGGTTGGTTGGGTTTCTCAAGGGCAACTAAACCACAGGCAACTCAAAGAATCTTGCCCAATAAGATGAAACACCTTCTGGAGGGCAAGGCACCTCGCCTACATCATCCGTCAGTTAATCCAAAGACTGATGTCAGCAGTCTACACAAAATAGAAGCCCATAGAGCATTTCAAAGCTGGAAGGGAAGGGAGAAATGGAATAATCCAAATCCCAAGTCGCACAGGTGAGGAAGCTGAGCTGAGAAAGACCGCCGAGGGCACAGGCACATCAGCGGTGGGGCTGGAACTGGATTCAGGGACCCTAAATCTTACTACATTCAGGAAACCAGGTTAGGAATGCAGACACCGCAGGAGAGCTCTTCCCACAGGGCACGCGTGTCCACACAGGGCTGCGCGCACTCCCAACACTCCTTTCCTTTTGAGACTGCGTAGCCTGCTTGTCAAAGGGATACAGGGACTAGTGGGGGAGGGGAAGGAGGGGGTAACGAGACTGAAAGGGACTTGGGCCTGACACTGTCTCTGGGACAGGGTTTCTGTTGGAGACAAGCCACGGGATCTTCTCAGTAAATTCAGGGGCATTAAGATCCTGGAATCACCATGGGACTCGGAAGGAGCTTCCCACTGTCATCAGGTCCCACGCTCCAAACTGTGGGTCCCCCTCGGTGAGCCCAAGCACCAGAGGCAGCTGGCCATGGGCAGGCTCAACAGGCCCATGAAAAGTACAGCAAAGTGAATTCACTCATTCATGTGGGTTATATTTAAGCCTTCAACGGGCTAGGTGCCGGGTGTCAGAAAAGACCGTCTTCATTTAAAAAAAAAAAAAAAAGACTGTCTTCATTTTAAATTCTATTCTGGTAGTGCAGACAGGTGCTCGTGCACATGTGATTATTTATCATCTGTACACGTGTTTGTATCTTATATATAATTAATGTAAGCAGTAGTCAGTTGTACATAAATAATACATTCCTGGACGGCGTTAAGTGTGCTCAGGAGAAAATACAGTGGGGTAAGAAAAGAGAGTGATGGTGGTGATGAAGGAGGGGATGGCATCTGAGCGACAGTGCCCAGAGAGGGTCGCCAGCGGCTGAGTCATGCACAATGGGGGAACCAGTGGTGCTAAGAAAGGGGGAAGGTTATTGAGGAGGGAAGGTCTTCCCCCTCCCTTGCTTCCTCCCCTCCTCCTCCCTCTTTCCCTCTTGAATCTACAACAGGACGTGTGTGGGTTCTACAAATACTGAGCATCTGGAATCCGGGCACAGGGAGGCTGGCCCAGCCCTGATAAATGACCATCGAGCACAGCGGGACTGACCAGGTGGAGCATAGGCAATGCAAGGGATGCAGAGACTAGGGGGGCTCAGGATAGCCTCCTGAGAGGGTGCAGGGGCGGCTGGGCTGTGATCGGCTCTGGGGACATCTGGCTAAAGGTGCCTCTGCCCAAAGCCCCATCTTCAGGTGCTCAGGCCACACCGTGGCATGAGAAGAGTTGTGTCTCATGGAGTCAGTAGGGACAACTGCCCGTCCATCCGACACACGCCAGGTGCTACTAAGTGCCAGCCCTGTGCTAGACCCTGGAGTCCCGGCTGGAAACAAAGCAGACACGGTTCCCCCTTTGCGGACTTCACAATTCAGTGCGCGTGCAGCGGGGCGGGAGACCGGGCAGGCGAACAGCCATGCGCACTGAACAATAAAACCACAGCCGTGATTCTGTGTTATCTACATCATTTGCTCTCGCGACAGGTAGAAATGTATTCAAAATGTTTTCACTTCAAAACACAGCACACACGTGTTGGTCCAGATACACGGCACTCGGCTCCCTTTTCCACAACAAACCGGCTGGTGATCAATTGATTAGCATCTGTCCCCCTCATCCAACGGCCAGCTCTGTTAAGGAAGGTGAGTGTCGTGTCCCTTTTGCTCATCGGGGGGGCCCCAGCCCCTATGTCTGCCTGCACACGCAGGCATCTGACGAGCTTTAACTTATTAAAGGAGCCCTTCCCCCCCACTAGCCATGTGACCAATGTTTGCAGGGGGATGGAGGGACTGCTGTGGAATGTTCCGGGTAGACAGACATCATTGAAACAAAAGCCATTCAAGCCCTGGGGTGTCTGATCTACCTCCTTCCTCGAGTATAGCCAGGAATGTTCTCTGACAAGCCTGTAGAACAACACCGAGTGGGACTCCACATCTCCTGGGGGCTACCCTCGCGGATCAGACTATGGAGGATGTCACTGGAGGGTTGCACACCGCTCCTCCTCTTCATTTGGAAGTATTTTTAGACGAAGTGGAGGAGCTCAGTCAGCAGCACCTATGCATCTGTCCACAGGCTCCCCAAGGTTAGGGAGCACCACTCGCTCCCACTCGCTCATCCCCGCTGCACCGGGCGTCACCAGAGCTTGCCCGCGCGGCCGCCGGAAGACGAGTTCTCCCGCTGGGATTTTACTTAGATGCATTTTAACATGCACTGTTTCCCTTCTAATTTTAGAGTCTAATTATCCTGTGAAGATCAAGGCAGATGTCTACTTTCCTCTTGGAGTAAGGATACAGTTTCATGCAGAATTACTCAAAAAGTAGGCAAAAGTTAGCAAAATGGGGAGATCGCATTAAATCACGATGCCTAAAATAATCATAAAAAGAGATCACTGTGTGTGTGTGTGTGTGTGTGTGTGTGTGTGAATATCCCCAGTGCTTCGCAGATAAGGCCAATTTAAAGAGACAAAGAAATCAGTTATAAACTGAATTCTAAGGGGCGGGGAAAATCGCCATAAATGAAGAAACGAATCACACTCATTGAAGGTACACCGTGTGCCGGTGGGCTGGGTCAAATGTCTTCTCATCTACTCATCCCCAACTTTCAGGGGTACAATCATGTTTCTTGAGGCTACTTGGTTCAGCGGATAGCCTCTTCTCTCCATAAACACCTGAATGCTTCCAACCTTCATTCCTCTGACTCAAAAACCTGCTTCTAGATATTCTACCTAAAGAAATCACCAAAAAGGGGCACCTGGGGGGCTCAGTGGGTTAAAGCCTCTGCCTTCAGCTCAGGTCATGATCTCAGGGTCCTGGGATTGAGCCCCGCATCGGGCTCTCTGCTCAGCGGGGAGCCTGCTCCCCCCTCTCTCTCTGCCTGCCTCTGCCTACTTGTGATCATTCTCTCTCTGTCAAATAAATAAATAAAATCTTTAAAAAAAAAAAAAAAGAAATCACCAAAGATATACACAAAAAGATATGTAGTCTGAAGCCCACCACAGACTTATTTATTAGAGCAAGAAACAAAAAGCAAACAAAAGCATCAAGCCAGACTAAGTTTCCAATAAAAGAGAATGGGCAGAAAATAAACAAGTTAATTCTGGCAAATTCGTACTGTGAAGGACCATGAAGCCATCACAAACTGCAGTTTCAAGTAGGTAAAGAGAGGCAGAATTGCTTACAACACGCTAATTTAAGAAAGAATATACAGAGTAATCCCAATACAGTGAAAAAAAAAAAGTTACAGAGGAAACAGCCTGGAAGAAAACAAGTAAAGTAGCTACACGAGGTATCTCTGAGTGGGGGTGGGGAGCTTGTGAACGGTGTTTATTTCCTTCTCAGTATTTTTCTGTGTTTTCTGAATTTTCAACAATGCACATACTTGTCTTTGTGATCGGAAAAAAAGTCTAAAAGAAAGATATGAAAAGACATTAGAGGGGCACTTGGGTGGCTCAGTCGGTTAAGCGTCCGCCTTCAGCTCAGGTTACGGTCTTGTGGTCCTGGGATCGAGCCCCATGTAGGGCTCCCCGGTCAGTGGGGCGTCTGCTTTTCCCTCTCCCTCTGCCCCTCCCCCTGCTTGTGCTCGCTCTCTCTCTCTCTGTCAAATAAATAAAGACATTAGAGCAACAAGACAGTAACTAAATATTAAAATAACCAACACCCCCCAAAATCCCGGATGCCAGAGAAAGGAGAGTCTGGGCAGTACACCTGTCCATGCCCTAGTCCCTGTGACCCAGACCTCTTCTTTCCAGAGACTAGCTGTCCGCAGACAGCTGCCTGGCCAGACACCAGCAGCCCCACACCCACCGCCAGAGACCCACAGGGGTTGGTCCCCAGGGAAGTTGTCACACATTCTCCCTAAGAGCGAGAACAGACATCGGTCATCTGCTCGGGTTTCCTAAGTGACCTGATTTTCATAGGAGGAACTGGGACTCCATGAAGTTTAATTGACTTTAAACAGACTAAGAGAAAAGTAGTTAATAAGATGGGACTAGGGCATCAATGCTGCATAATTCATTGTATGTAAAGAGACCCGGAAACCACCAGGTCAGAGGTAATCGCTCCCTCAAGGCTGGGAG
>CM053610.1:2081511-2108920 GCA_028646535.1 Procyon lotor | reverse complement strand
GCAAGGACACTCATCTTCATCCTCGTGTTCTGGTTTATTTGTAACATGTGTTCTGGTGATCGTAACCATTCAGTCAGGCAATTTCATTTGGATAGATAGGAAAAACTGACCTGCAAATATATTATGCCTATTTATAATCACATGGAAATTGGCAGGGACTCCGTTTCTCAACCCCCACATGCCTCCTGTCCCCCAGGCTCTTGGGGCACCAGTCACTCTGAGGGTTGAGTTAGGAGGTAGGGTCCAGGAGGATAGGAAAGAAAGGACAGACACAGACACAGGGGGATTATAGGAATATTACAACAGCGGGTCTCTTTTTTAAATGGATTTTATTTTTTAGAGCAGTTTTAGGATTAGAGAAAAATTGTACAAAGCAGAGTTCCTATATACTTTCCCCTACATTTCTCCTGTGATTGACCCCTTGCAATAGGGTGCTACTTTTGTTGCAAGTGATGGGCGGATACGGATACATTATTATTAACAGAAGTCCGCAGAGCACACTGGGGCTCGCTCTTGGTGTTGGCCTTCTGTGATGTGTAATGTGCAACGTATCCACCATTATGTCATTGGATGAAGTAGTTCCACTGCCCTAAAAATGGGCTGGACTCCGTCTGCCTCTCGTTCCTCCCCTCTCTCAGCCCCCCACAGCTTTGCCTCTTGCAGGAGGGAGGTCGTCCAGGGGGGATCATGCCGTGAGCACACTGCTCGGACTGGCTCCTGACGCTTGTGTCCCCCCAGGTCTTGAGAGCTCATCTCTCTTTATCCTTGAATATTCCGTTGTCTGGAGTTGCCAGTGTTTGTTTCCCTACCAGGTTTGAGGGGAGAGGGCTCTAGTACAGTTCCTACTGGCCCAATCTTTTTAAAAATAATGTTTTCATGTGCAACAGATGAATCACTAAATTCTACCTCTGAAACCGATTTTAAAAATGGTTAGATTTTACCTGTGAGACTCATTGCATCTGGAACACCACGCAGGTGCTCCCCAGGACCTGAAGCCCCAGCGGCTTGGGCCCTGCCACACTTACTGCCCTGTCCGGCTTCATCCACTTCTGTGTCCCCCGGTCCTCCACTCTGCAGCTGGTCGGCCTTCCCAGTGCCACGCTGGGTCCCACACCAGCACCTCACGCTTCTTCTTCCCTCTGTCCTGAAGGCTCTTAATGCCCGCCATCTCCCTAGCCGGGTCCACGCAGCTCAAATGACACCTCCTCTGGGAAGCCCTCCCGGACCCCTTCTGAAAAGAACCTACCCGCCTGGAAATCCCTCACAGGCTCCTGTTTTGATTTCCTTCATTACACTTTTCACTCCCTGAGATGGTCCCATCTGCTTACTTTCTGTTACCTGTCTCCCCACAGAGGGAGGGGCCCCATCTGGCTCCCCCCCCCGGGCCCCATCTCCCAGCCCTGGGGTGGTGCCTGGGGCACAGAGCAGAGGCTGGAGGGATTCCAGAGGGATGAGTGAATGACCGTGATGGGTCGGAGCCATGCACTGATGCTCCTCAGGTCGGGCGCGTCACCTCTACGCTGCTCAAGTTCACCCATTTAAGGAGTGGACCGTCTTCAGTGGTGTGGGTCGTGCAGCTGTCCTGGGGCCTGTGACAAGTCCTTATGTGGCTTCTGCTGGAGTTTGGTCCACATCCCCCGCCCTCCGGAACAGAAGAGAGAGCCCACAGCGGTGTATCATTCTACATAAACACGTTGCAAGAATCAATTTCAAAGTGATCCGTCTTAAAATGAGGCTTCTCTCCTTTTCCTCTCCATCCATGTAGCCTTTGAAGGATTTTTATGTTAATTCTGTCAGTCTTCATTCCTGGCGTGACGACAGGTGCCATAACTATGTAGGTTTTGAACAGGTCCTGAAACTTTCTGACAAAATTTCCATTTTCTTGTTGGTACTTATGAGCATGAATGGTCTTTTTTGGGGGGTGGGAATGGGGCATTATCTACAGTTGGGGATAATTGGAAGGCATTTTTGTGAGGACGTTTAGTCCTTGGGGATCACTTGTTCCTGAGTCATGCATTTATTTTAAGCTCAAGACTTTTGAAAGGTCATTTAAAGTTTTCAAATATAGTAGGCAAGTCATTGTCTCACATTCTTTCTCCTGGCCCATTCTCGATTGTAACAAAGGAAATTATTTTCGGAGGAAGAAGATTGAGATGATGCTCAGCCGGCCCGGGGACAATAGAGCTTTACACACTGGTGTTCGCATCTTTTTATGGGGAAAGGACGGTGTCCTAGGTAGGAAGTGGTGAGAATTTCACCTAAAGTCTCATCTCTAATTATGAAAGTATGACATACACATGATGGAAAGGTTTTCAGTAAGTGTGAGAGAGAAAACTGTCACCCAAGTTCCACCAGATAACACGAACATTTTGGTGTATTTCCTGTGTGTGTGTGTGTGTGTGTGTGTGTGTGTGTGTGTGTGTATGAGAGAGAGATCTTACCGATGGGACTGTAAATACCAACCAGGCGGTCCCCTCGTCTCTCCTGTCATTCTCTAGATGTCTGTCTACCCAGGGGAAGCTCAGGGCCAACTACTGAATGAAATCAAGTTAAGTACATATGCGTCACATCTTTTGAAGCAAAATTTGGATAGTTCTTTATATTTAGTTTTGCATCCTGCTTGTTTTTCATTTAAAAGATCAGCAATTCCTTATTTTTAAGATCTCTTTGAAAGCACAGTGTTTAACAGTGGACTGCCATCTCGTTGCGTGAAAATCATGTTGGGAACCCCTTCCTACGGAGTCTTCATCTTCGGGACTGCCCTCATTCATTTCCTTGCAACTCATCTTCAGAAGTGGAATTCTTGGGTTGAAAGGCCTGAATACTTTTTAAGGCTTTTCTGTGTTTTTGCTGAGTAACTCCCCAGAAGGAGCTCAGCTCCACCCTCCTCAGCAAAGCACCACGTGGCTCCTGGGGGTGGGGGTGTGCCCCGTGGAAAGCGGCTTCAGGGCACCCTTGAGGGAGTAGTGGATTCCCGCTGTGTGTGTTAAAAATATTTGCTCCAGGGAAGTAGCATTCTGCTGTGGTGGTGGTCTTGTTGTTTTGGTTTTTTTTTAACAATGTGTTTTCATGTTCAGAAGTTTTGAAAATTACTAGGTCAAATCTACTGGTGTTTTTTCTTTATGGCTCTGTTGGTGCTCTCCTACCTGGGAAGGTCAGTCCCACCGCCAGGTCAGATGAGTGGCTGTATTCATTATTTTCTTCTTTTCTAGATTCCTTTTCTTTATAGTTGACCTTCTGAGTTAGTTAGATCAGAGACCCAGCTCCATCCTTGAACTGGCCATTTTGGCCACTGATTTGAAATGCATGTTTTATAATTTACTCACTTATATTTATACTAAGTTCCTCTGGAATTTTAACTTCTTTGATTTTCCTGGGTCTGCCCTTTTAATAACTATGGTTATGTATTTTAATATCCAGCCTCTCTCATTACATATTTATATTATATATTAAGAGTAATTGTATATTAATTAAAATGTATTCAGTGCATTTTTTAGTAGGAGACCTACTTAATTATATTTTGGAATTTTGGAGAATCCACATTTTTACCAAATGCAATCATCCTGTTCAAGAACCTGGTACCTCTCTCCACTCTTTGGGACTTTCAAAAATAATTCTCAGTTTAAATTTTTTCGCTTGTTCCCAAAGAGTTCAAGAGTGTCTTACTAGTTTTGTGTCTGTGTGTTCAATGCTATATATCAGTTATTGCAAATGGGATTGTTAGTTCCCTACTAAATTATCTGAGTCATTATTGCTGACTAATTAGGAAAAAAATAGTGATTTGGATCTTTTCATTTCGTAATGAGTTACCTTAGAAACTCTTAGTATTTAAAATAGCTTTCCAGGAGGTTGGGCTCCGTCCTCCGGGTATAGATGTGATCCACCAGCCGCCCACAGGGCCAGTACCAGAAGGAGGGCGTGCGTCCTGTCCTGTGAACGTCGGCTGGGCCCGTCCTGTCGCCCCCTCCTGCCTTTTCAGGGTGCTGTCCTCCCTGTCCCTGTACCAACTCCTGTTCTGACCCAGTGAGATCTCTTCCTTTCATACCTCTTCTCCTCTGGCTGCCAGGATAAGGATCCTTCTCCCCTTCCCCGTCTCACTCACCGCTGTACATTCAGAGCCGCTTCCTTCAGGAAGTCTTCCTGGACCTGCCCACTAAGGAGGTCTCCCTGGTTCCTGTTTCCATGAGGGCACTTTCCTTTCTCTCTGGAGACAGGGCCCTCAGGCCTTGTCCGCTTGATGAGGCCAGGTGGACAGTTGAGTGCTCTGCACTTCTAGCTGGCCCGTGTCGGGAATAATGGGGTGCCACGGGAGGACTTAGGGTGCCAGCCAGGTCTCTCTGTGATCTGAGCCCGGGCCCCCATCCAACAGTCGAGCGGGGGAAGTGCCAGCTCGCAGCATTCGGATGCCTGCAAAGGATGGTGCTGTTCACTTGGGAGTTCAGAGTGTGCTTTATGTCCCAGGAAATGGGACGAATCTGTGTGATGCTGTCAAGTCCCCTTGGAAGCCAAGTGAGGTCTGGGACTCATTAACCCGTGAGGATGTGGCACAGAGAGCTTCCCACACCGTGGCATATTTCCCATATGCACTCGGCTGAGCCTCTCTGGCCATAGGGACAGCCTTTCCTGAGGCTCTTGCAAACATGGGAGTAGTGACAAATGGCACTCTGACCCCTTCCAGGGGGCGGGGCCCAAAGGAAGCTCCACCCCCCCCAGCAGAGTCCAGGCATCTCCGGCTCCTGCCTGGATCCCATTAGCGCTAATGGACGTTCCTCGTGGGCCAGTGGAGATAATGGAGCTGCTTCCCCCAGAGCTGTTAATTGGGGAAAAAAGTGTTTGTTCTGCTTTCTTTGTTCCAATCTTGTGATTTTGCTTAGAAGGCGAACATGCACGGTCACACACAGGTGTGCAAGGCCGGAAGAACCAAGGGCCCTTTGGTCTGAGAACCAAGCCTGACGGACAGAAGGACAGAAGGGGAACCGTCCACAGCCTGGCTCCCCACAGCCCAGGCTCCGGGCTTGCTCGCTGGGGAGCCGCTCAGCTTTCTCTCCCGGGCTGAAAACACGCACCACTGCTCGGCCCCCCACGCCGTCCGGGCCTTTTCTGCAGAGTTTCCCTCAAAGCATCTCATGCTCATCGTCCTGAGAAGCGTGCAGAGTCTATCTGTGTTTGGTCCCGGGGGCTGGGTGGGGGGACAGGTCTCACTTGGGGTGGTGTCTGCGGGGACCCAGAAACACCAGCTAGGGTGTGGGTCAGGCGGCTGCTTCGAGGGTGGCAGGGGCCGGGGGCGGGGGTGGACCTTGTGGGCAGGGATTTTCTCGGTGGGGTCTGCTCTCCCCCACCTAGGCTCCCTCCCCGGGACGTAGCAAGTAGCTCTGGAGAGCCCCGGGCTCCTGTTCTCCAAGGTCAGCAATCCTTGCTTGGGAAAACAGACGTTAACCTCAGCAGTTTCATAAAACGTCTTGGGGCTGAATCCCACGGGGGGTCCAGGGGGTGCAGAGGGTGGGAGAGGGTGGCGTGAGGCAGGACTAGCCGGGCTCAGGCTGCTCTCACTCCCTGAACATCTGGGGATTCACGACCGTGACGTGTATTCCTCTTGGATTCCACACGCCAACTGTGGGACAGCAAAGGGACACTGTTTGCGCAAGTCCTCTGGGACCCAGCTTGACCGAGGCTCTCCCTCAGCACGTGTCCCCGTGACCATAGAAGCAGGAAGCATGGCCGGTATAGCATCGGCCCCGAGCGGCCAGTGGGGTTGGGGGGAGGGGTGTAATTCTCTCCCGGGAGAGGCACCGAGCATCTGTCAACACAGTCTGCTCCAGGCCGCCCTGCTGGTCCCCAAATCCTTAGTTCCTACCCCCCACCCCCAGGGATGTGATCTCAGATGCTCTAGCTCCTTGTCCAGCACACCTTTGGGGGACAGATTGTGGTTTTCGATCGTGTTTCAATGTGGCTCTTGTCGGCTCAGAGACTTAGGACAGGTTATCTGTCCTCCAGCTCATACCTAAGATTTCCTCTTGGCACAGGGACAGGTGCTTCCATAAACACTCGGGAAGGGGACACAGGGGAGGCCCACACAGCTCCGTAACTTCAGATATGGTGACAGTCCCCTCCCTGGGGGAAGGGAATTCCTTGGTCAGACCCCAGTTTGGCCCTCAGGATGAGCTCCCAGGGCATGGTTCTTAACGCATTCCCCCCCCAGCTCCGCCCCTTAGGACGCCCTCTTTTTCTCATGTTCTTGGTGGGCTGGGTCAAGAGAAGATGTTGGAAGGAAAAGGGCATCTGAGACGTGAGCAGTTTTGTCCATTGAAAGGAGTTAGTAGACAGCACATAAGTCCATTTGGGGTTTTAACGAGGGGTGGGCCAGCAGACGAGTCCGAAATTGCCCTTTGTCACTCAAAGCCTTTTTATGTTTTTTTCTTGTTGGTGCTAATGAAGCAGGAGGAGCTTTTCCCCACCTTGCAGACCTTTGAATTTCTGGAATCTGTTTCAGTGCTGCTGGACCTCGTTGTCTGGGTGGGCATTTTCCCATAGATATTGGTTATATTGTCGAGGATTGCCTTCATCTTGGGAGGAACTTGCTGGCTTCTAATCTGAGAGTTAGAGTCTACCTGGGACTTAGAATCATCCTTAACACGTCTTAATAAGCAATTGGATGGGGGCGCCTGGGTGCTCAGTGGGTTAAAGCCTCTGCCTTTGGCCCAGGTCATGATCTCGGGGTCCTGGGATCGAGCCCCGCATCATGCTCTGTGCTCAGCGGGGAGCCTGCTTCCCCCCACCCCCCCGCCTGCCTCTCTGCCTACTTGGGATCTTTCTCTCTGTGTCCAATAAATAAAATCTTAAAAAAAATATAAACAATTGGATGTTTCATGCCTTGTGTATCCCCTTTGTCGCTGGTGCATTTAGAAGCCAGTGGAAATTCTGGGGGGGTGGGAGTTGGTGCGAGTGGGACACTTGTACAAGGACACTGAGTGATGCTCAGGTCCCTGAGTCAGAGTCCCAGTGCCTTTGTGAGTACGTAAAGCCATCCTCAGCCTCTCTGAAGAACAGTTATGGGGTACTCATAGTCACTGTGCGCCGTCTTTTATGGTGTCCTGTCATCTATACGGTATCGTCTGGTCCTTTGCAAAGCCTGATGAGCTCGGGTTTTCCCCGTCTGGGAGGAGAACCAGTAGGGTTTCAGGGAAGGCGCTAGTAATTGGCAGAGTCTAGTTTGATGATCAAGCCTTTCTGATTCACTGATATTTTTTCTCTTTACTTTTCCAGACTGGCTTCTGGAATGATTTCTTTAAATCCTCCCTGGTTTACCACTTGAGTCAATAGATGTATCCTAACAAGCCCAGAGAATCCCGTTTGTTTGGGTATCGTGGACAGGAATGGCAAAGACGGAAGGGGCCCCATTTGTTCACTGTGCTCTCCCGCTTTTGGTGCCAAGCCAGAGAGTCCCAGGGTCTAAGTGGACCTCAGGAGGGATGAGTCTGTGAGACACCAGACGGTAATGGTCCTCCTTGGATCGTGACAAGGCTGACTTGTGTTCTTTGGGAGACCGTGGTAGGGTCACGGGAGGGCTCCAAGCTCCATTCACGGGGCGTCACGGACACAGTAACACTGGGTTTGTTGGCCACCCCTTTAACACACACACATTCTCCACTCCCCCAGTCTCCAGATAGGCTTTTTTATTCTTTTTCAGTTCTTGGGTGGCCCCTGGAAATACCTGACCCCTTGCAACAGAGCCTTCAGCTCTGCGAGTTTCATCAGTGGTTCCATCGGTGACTTCCTTATTCCTGGTTCCGTGTCCTTCGTGTCTCTCAGCCCTTAGCCTAGCTTCCAAGTCCCTCCGGGGTCTGCGTGCTCACCCTTCCTCACCTCTCGCGCCGTGGCTCCCCCTCAGCCCCCACGCCTGCATATGTCCTCCCTGCCTCACCGCTGTCCCATCGTCTGCAAGCTCTGCCCGCCCTTACGGTCTAGGTCAAGTGCTACACCTTCAGGACGACTTCAAAGAGAACAATGTTTGCATCTGAGAGCATTCCGTGCTTATTATAGAATATTTACACATAACATGGAAAACACCGGCAATCATATCAGCCAGTTAATCACTGCAAATGTTTGCTTATATTCCTTTCATCCTTTTTAATGCAAATGTACACACAGAAGATATAATACTGATACCACAGTAGATCTAATTATGTGTCCTGATTTTAAATATAGCCATTGGGCTATTTAGATTGTTTACTTATGTATAAATCTGTGTCTATATCCCTGATTATTTCTCTAGGAATATAATTATGTCCAAGGTATATAAACTACTTGAAAGTCTTTGACACACACACTGCCAAAGTGCTTCCCAGGGGGTGGCATTAACTTATCCTTGCACCTGTACTGGATTCTTGTCTTTCCAAATCTTTGCAAACTCTGATGAGTTGATTTTTTAAAAAAGTCAACTACCAGTTTGGTAAAAATGGAAATATTATTTAACTTGCTTCTTTGGAATAACTCGTACAACTGGGTTTTCTTTTCATTTTTTTACTGTTTACTTATTTTTTCCCCCCAAAAATAAGCTGCTCCTTGGAAAGTATACAGAAAAAAAGTATACAAAAAAAAAAAAAGCTGCCCCTTGGAAAATATACAGAAGACTTAAAAGATTATTTAAGTCTTCTGTATACTGTCCAAGGGGCAGCTTTTGTTTTGCTTGTTGATTTTAAAAAGGTCTTTGTATATTAAAAGATTTTACCTTTGATGATTTCCTGTGAATATATTCCAGGGCTCATTTGAGTTTGTTTTATATGGATTTTGAATGAAAAGTTTTAAAATATTCGTCTGTAATTTGGGCTATCCATTCTTTTGTTCTTGATGACTTTTATTTCTTTTTAAGTTTAAAAAATTCATCTTAATTCTGAACCAGTTTCATTTTTCCTAGATTTTCTACCATTGTACTTAATGAATAAGCTGGAGTTGATCTTAGGGGAAGTACGCATAACTGGCCAGTGTGACCTTTTCCCAAACACCTGGTTTGGATTCTGCCACATGCCACATTGATGACGAATGCGTGGCTTCCCACCCCCTTTATGATGCGTCCTTTCCCAAGATTATGGAAGTGACATGGGTTAAGGTGGTCCAGGTGGCCATGTCCTGGGGTCTGGGTAGGAATGCCTGCATCTTTGCAATCCATTTCCAAGTCTGGGAAGTGCCCCTGTTGTCCTTCCTTTTTGTCGAGGTCCCGTCTCAGAAGGACTTCTCCCTTCCAGGGGTTTCTGCTGCTTGGTGGCCGTGTCTTTGCTTTATCAGCCTGTGTCTTCTCCCGGAGTGTGGCCCACCGCGGGGCTGGCCAGTTAGAACTCCAGCAGACGTATCTGTCACACTGTGCGTGCAGTTTCCTTCAGGTCGTTTTCCAGTTTCCTCGTGTTTTTAGACAACCTGCGATCCAGGCAGCAAATACATGCCGTTTTTATGTGGCTCTTGTCTCCAAACTGCAGCCCCAGCTGATGTAACTTCTCACGCTCTTAGTGATGACCGGATGCTGGGTACGTTAGGGATGGCTTTCTCCGGCAGTGTTACAGTTACTCTGAAACATAAGTTACTTTGATTTCAAACCGAAATGTTACTGTTTTAATTATCGTATTTCCTGATTCCTATTTCAAAATGAAACATCACACTGGGATATAAAATGATGTGGAGACAGCCAGAAAGGAGACCTTGACTGAACAAAATGAGGTGTTTTCATGTTGGGATCAGGGTTTGGATCCCTGTTGGAACCATGATGGATGCGGGGAAGCCAGATGACCTTCCGGGCTCTTCTGAGTGTTCTTTGATCACGCGTGGTCTGGGGCACCTGTTCACGTTCACGTTCAGAGGCCCGGAGAAATTTTAATCATTCCTATTTGTTTTTCTGTTTTTGTTTTAACACTCACATGCGTTCCTGAGTGTATCTGTTCCTTGTTTTGTTTTGTTTTTTTTCTTTTTCACAGAATAGACATTCAAAAGACAGGTTTTTATGTTTTTTTAACTTGATAAAGTTTTAGAGACTTTTTATTGCTATGTAGCACTCCCATAAAAATACAAAACAGTGGGGCGCCTGGGTGGCTCAGTGGGTTAAAGCCTCTGCCTTCAGCTCAGGTCATGATCTCAGGGTCCTGGGATCGAGCCCCGCATCGGGTTCTCTGCTCGGCGGGGAGCCTGCTTTCCCCTCTCTCTCCACTTGCTTCTCTGCCTACTTGTGATCTCACTCTGTCAAATAAATAAATAAAAAATCTTAAAAAAAAAAATACAAACAGTAAAGTGTGCAGATCAGATAAGTGAACGTGCCTCAAATTGGTCATCAGGTGGGGAAACCAAGTCATCAGTAGCCCAGAAGACCCTGAGTTCCTCAGTTATGATTCCCCCGAAGACATCCATGGTCGTGACTTAGAACAGCATAGGTTAGTTTTTCTTGTTCTCAAACCTAACACAGTTGAACGTGTGCAACATGTACTGTTTTGTATCTGGCTTCTTGTGATTGACTATGTTTCTGGGAACGCCCCCGCTGTTGGAGGTGGTGCCAGTTCACTGATGTCTCTGCGGGCTGGTATTCTGTTGGGTCTCTGGGCCACAAAGAGTTCATCCTACTGTGGATATACCCTTTGCTGTTTCCAGCATTGGGCTGCTATGAATGGTGCCCCTAGAAACATTCTTGACCTGTTTTTTGTTTATTGGTTGGTTTTCCTTTTCCTTTTTGGGGGTGGGGTGTTGATGAGGATTTGCTGGGTCCTGTGGTCTGATAGGTTTGGCGTTAGCAGATCCTGTCAGACAGGCTTCTAAAGTGGGTGACCCACTGTCCACACTGGTGACCCTCTCTCTCCACCAGCAGCGGGGGACTTCCGGTTACTCCACAGTCTGGTACCACTCCCCCCCCCCCGGCCCCCCCAATACTGGCAGCTGTTTTAAAACACTGTAGCCATTGTAGCATAAGCACGGAAATAATTACATTGTGATTTAATTAGCATTTCCTTGAAAACTAATAAGTTTGAACATCTTTTTATTTTCTTTTGGCTCTTCCTAGGACTTCTTTTTGAAATGCGTTTTAGGTTCTTGTTTGTTAATTGTGTGAGGAGACAGCATCCGACTTTTAAAAAATAATTTCTAGAGTTTTATTTTTTTAATTTTTAAAAAATTTTTTAATTTTTTTTTAAATTTCTAGAGTTTTAAAAGTATGTTCTCGATCGAGTGCTTGGGTGGACATAGAGATCTCGAATATTTTCCCTTGGCACCACTCACCTTTTCATTCGCCTAATGGTATTTTTTGATGAAAAGAAAGATTTCATTTTAATGTAGGTCCATTTATTTTCTTCCTTTTTGTGTCTTGCTTGAGGAATATTTGCTCATCCCCAAACCATTAAGATTACCTTCTGTGTTTTCTTCTGGAAGTGTTAGTGTTTCATCTGTGACGTTTAGAGTCAGAGCTGACTTTGCTTTGGTGTGAGGGAGGGATCAAGAGTCTGTTTCCGTTTGGGTGTCCCCTGGATTCATGAGCAATTTTGAGCGGCCCACCCGTTTCCTATTGCGTCCCACGTAGCTGTGTCCCCTGTCCTCTGAGTGACTCGCCTCGTGAATGTGGGCCTGCCGACACCAGCCTCTGCTCCACTCTGCTCTTTGTCCTTCCACCAACAGCACGTTGTCGTGGTTATTGTGGGTTTATAACCAGTCAGGGTATTCTGGTCATGTAAATCTTAACCACTTCTAGTGTTATTCTTCAAGATTGCCTCAGCCGTTCTTGGCCCTATGCATTTCTGTATAAAATCATGAAATGTTAGGGGCACTTGGGTGGCTCAGTCAATTGAGCATCTGACTCATCGTGATTTCTTGATTTCATCTGACATCTGATGATCTTGATTTCAGTTCACATCATGATCGCAGGGTCATGGGATCAAGCATTGCGTGGGGGGGGGGGTCCACACTCAGTGGGGAGTCTGCTTGAGATCTCTCTCTCCCACTTCCTCTGCTCCTCCCCCCATGCTGTGAAAATCATCATTTAAAAAATTATGAAATTTTGAATTAATTCTCTCTCTCTCTCTCTCTCTCTCTCACACCCCCCCCCCACACACACACAGTGGTGATTTTGATTGGGGTTGCATTGACCCCTTGAATCAATTTGGGAAGAAATGAAATCCTTCAAACGTTTCATCTGTCAGTCTATGGACATGGTGTATCTCACATTATATTTAGGTCTTTTCCCTTTTTTCTCAGGAATGCTTTCTCCATGGAGGTCTCACGCACATCTTTCACCAGATTTATTCTGGGGTATTTTATATGTTTTTGATGACTTTTAAACGATCTCATTATTTAAATATCATTTGCTAAATCTTTGGTTCTGGCATATAGAAATATAATTTATTTTTGAAAAGGAACCTCCTATGTAATAACCTTGCTAAATTAACCTACTCTAATTTTAGAGACTCTTGGATTTTCTAAAAACATTACTCTAGAAAAAAAAAGATAGCTTCATTTCTTCCAATCCCATGCTTAAACTTTTTGTTCCTGTCGTACTGGTTAATATCTCTAGTGCACTTTTAGACAAAGACATTTTTGTCTCATTCTCAATCTCAGAGGGAAAGCTTTCAATATTTCATCAGTAAGTATGAGTTGGCAGCAGATATTTTGTTTCTATTCTTTATGAGACCAAGGAAGTTCCCTCCTATTTCTAATCTGCTAACAGTCCTTAATTATGAATGGATGTGGAGTTTTATCAAGTGCTATTTCTGTATTTATCGAAATGATCATATGACCTTTCCCCTGCATTTGGTTAATGTGACTTCCACTGATTGGTTTTTGGATGTTGAACAAAATTAGGGGAAAAGCAGTGTGGTTGTTTCTGGAATGAGCCGGCAGGTGTGTGAAGTTTTGTCTTCCTGCGTATCTCTGTGTCTGATTTCCCGGCGTCTGTGAAGCATCTCTGTAGGTATGTTCGTGGGAGAGACTGACCTGCCCCTCCACTGCTAGCCACGCCCTTTTCCGGTTCTGTTGGTGAAGGTCGTGCTGGCTCAGTAAAGAGATTCCTCTTCCTCCATTCTCTGCAAGGCTGATGTTATTTCTTCCTTACGATTGCTTGGAGGGACTCGCTGTCAATGCAACGGACGCTCTAGAAGATACTTAAAGATTCAGGAAAGACCTCCTTCTCAGATGGTGGCAATTTAAGCAAAAGCCAAGCAGGTAGAAGCCAAGGGGCTTGTCCATATTTCTCCTTAGTGCGAAGATCCATTCATTCAGCAAAAATCTCCTGAATGTCTGAGTGCACCAGCCCCTGCTGGGCATTAAGGGCCCCATGGGAGCCAAGCCCAGAAGCCAGGGAGTTTACGCTCAGGGCAAAGGAGTGCTTTCAACGCCAGTTTGAAGTGTGTGTCCCGGCCTTAGGACCCCTCGTTCTGCCCCCTCCCTGTGGGTGCCGGCCCTGACCCCTTCTCCGGCTTCTTGGCCCTGCTGACTTCCCTCCTGGCCTCCTCCTGTGTTTCCAGACTCCGGGGTGTGCTGTGCCCCACGCGGCTTGGGGACACTTCCCGCTCTGCTCCTGCCTTCCCTCTCCGTCTGCGAGCCCTGCTCATTCTGAAAGGTCGTTTCTTGGGCGAGGGCTTGGCTGGCTGTGGTTTTAAATGTAGTAGATGAATGGAGCCTTGGAGGTGTAATGAGGCCAACAGTTGCCATTGGAAAGAGAGTCTGTCACAGTTCCCAAGAGAAGGGCACAGCCACACCAGTAACGGAGAGGCCCGGGGGTGGGTCAGGAGCCCCAGGGAGCGAAGGGATGATGTGGACAGGAGTCTTTACTGTGGCGTCCCAGAGAAGCAACAGCTGAGACCGAGGAAACGGGCTGGGGCTTGGCTAGTTGGATGATTCCAGTGGGGTCTGGAGCATGGGCTGCCACCCCTTGTCTGGGACAGGGCCCTGGGGAGTCAGGGCGAGTGCGTGCTTTCCCAGAGCCCGAGACCCCATAAGGAAGTGCACTGGGGTGCGGCTCCGGGTTGCTTGGCTTGTATTTGCCAACCACGCATGTGGGCAAGTTGTTTACTGTTTGGCGCGGGGTGGGCCGTCCCTCCAGGGTCAGCAAAGCTCTAGCCATAGAAAGTAAAAGACACGGTAATGTGGCCACTCGGGCTCAGTGAGGCTCCTCAGGCCGCAGGCTCTGAGCCCGTTCCCCTCCTGCCTAGCACTTTACAGACTTACACTTGAATTGTGTGATTCTTGTCATTTTCATGCTACTTGTTGTCACCAAATTGTGGTGCTTCCTAGGGACACAAGCTCGACTCGTTCCGCTTAACCGTGGAGTCCCTGTGCCCTGTGCAAGGCCGGGCCCACGAGAGGCGCTCAATGAAGGTGCCCTTCTTACCTTCCTTTCTAACGGGTTCTGGAAGGACATTAGTGGGGGGCGGGGGGGGACTCGAAAAACAAAAAAAAACTAAAAGCCAAATGCAGAAAATGCAGATTAAGACCAAACCCAGCTTGCTTCCGCCACAGGTCCCCATGCCCAGCACGGGCCGCGCTGCCGGGGTCGGCGGCAGAAATGAATGGAGGGGGACTGGAGTTTGCCTCCCTCACGGAGGAAGACAAGAACAGTCCCCACAGGGAGATTATTTCAGAAGTTACTTGGTTCCTACGCTCATTCTGTTTCTGTCACCAACGTACATAGAGACGACTATTTTTTGTTTTTATGAAAAATTTAAAGAATCCCGGAATGTTTATTCACTGCCTCCTTTTTGGCAGGATTCACGATCCTAATAATGAAAATAGCTGGCTAAGTATTTAAAATTTGTGTTGGGATCACCGTGGGTCTGCAGGCAGTGTCAGAAATAGTTCAGAGGGATGTACGCGGCCGTTACTGGTCCCCCGGGCCAGACTGGGGGTGGCTGCTCCACGGGGATACTGACATGGCCGCGGTCCCTGGAATTTCTCATGCCCGTTACCTTTCCAGTCCCATTCCAGGGCCTGTGGTGAGTGCTTGTCTCCTGTAATTGTCACAGCAGACCTTCAAGGGAGATGGCGTCGTCGGTGTCAATCGATGGTGTCGATCATTGAGGAAGAAAATAATGGGGGTGACAAAAAGAATTTTGTTGGAAGTGGTTTTGAGTATTCCTCCCAGATCGTGCCTTCTGGGAGCCTAAGGCACACTGGGAAGGTTCAGGGCACCGGGGGTCCGAGAGGAAGTTCTTTGAATACGTGCAAGCATCATTCACGTTCTTTTAGCGTAGCGGTGGATGGAGTCTCATCCTCTGTGCGGTGCCTCGTGTCCCGGAAGAGCTCGGCCGTTCATGTTTGCAGATGTCCCGGCGAGGTTTGGGAAGAGGTCCCAGGTGGTAAGAAACCTGGGTTTGCCATGTCCTCCCATGTTCTTAGAAGCCGGGGCGGGGGGCCCGCCCAGCAGGTAGGTCGAGAGCAAAGATGCTCCGTTTTCCATCTTCCTTCCTAAGACTTTCTCACTCTGGAAGATCTGAAACGGGTTCTGCAAGGCCTGCAAGTGGGGACTTATGTCCTTATGGCTGCACACTCTCCTGGCCACGTGCTTTCTCCTGCTCCGTGAGTGACAGCCAAGCCCAGCCGGTTCCTTTCCTGGTCCCCGCATGGCTCTGGATGACCCCAGGGCAAGGGGCTCCTCGCTGCACACCCTGGTGTTTCTGTCTGGTACCCTCACAGAGCAGGCACGCGTGGGCACCGTGCTTGGGCTGAGCTCCAGCAGGACCGCGCCCCAGGGTCCGCGGTGCCACCTGCCAGGGCCACGGACACTCGCTCCTTGAGCGCCTGTGCCTGAGGGCAGAGGCACCGGGCGATCTTTTACAGCAGAACCAAGGGCTCGTTCCTCAAATTTTGGTCTGGCCCCTGTGGATGACGTAGGAGAAAGCTCCCCGAACAACTCCAGCCCAATTCACACCTCTGTCATTTCATTATAGAATGAGATCCAACTTTAACTTGCATTGGATCGATCGGTGCCTCAAACTGCCATTTCTGTAAGGCGGTGACAGCTGGGTCGTGGTGGTTTCACAAGGTTCAATCCGATACAATCAATTAAGTCGAACGTTGAGGAATATACAGAACAGCACTTGGCGCGGCTCTTTAAGAAGGACATCAACTTAATTCCGCGTCTTTCTGTCATGTGCGCGAGCAGCTGCTGGTGGGTGGGGCTCCGCGGTGGGCCTGCATGTGGCCCATTGTCACCAGAAGGCCCTCCGCGTCCCCAAGGGACAGGAATGTCATCACGAGGGCCCTTCTTTACCTAGAGAAAAGCCCATCCGATCTCATGAAAATTTAACGTGTCAAAGTGTACAGTTACATGAGGCTTTTTTCCCCCAATAAATTAGTTTGTGGCCCTCAGTGGCTCAGAGGAACGGATGAGTGATGGGGCCTCCCCCGGGGTTGGGGGCCGACAGGCTGCGCTCAGGCTGAAATCCGCTTTCTCTTGTTTGTGGCTTGTCCGTAAAGGGAATTCCTTGCCTTTTATTCTCCTTTCCGAGGTGATTTCAGATGTGCTGCATTTTGCGGGGTCTGAATTGCATTTTGCTCTTTGAGCCTGAGGGCTGCTGCGGGAAGAGCCTGGCCACCGTCCCCCCGAGAAGTGGTCGGGTCTCACGTGCGGTTCCCGCCGACCTCTCTTCTGGGGGGAGTTTGAACGGGGCTGGGGAGTCGGACGGGCTTGCCGAAGCATGGCTTTCAGTGGCTGGTTCCTGTCCTGGTTTTGGGTTCTGTCGCGGGCGTCCCTGACGTGGTGAGGGCCCTTGAGGGACCGGCAGAGGCGTGTGGCCTGACCACGGCCACAGGGCCACGTGGCGTGCTGCCAGCCCATGGCTCCCGGCTCTGAGCTCCACGCTCACTTTCTCCGGGTCCCCGTGGCCTCCGGCGCTTCAGGGGGATGCGTGACGAGCATGGGGAAAGGCATTTGGTGCCGGCGGCCTCTGAAGTGAGGAAGGGGCCCAGCACCCCGTTACCCTCGGGGGGCCCCGTGTCCAAGACCAAACAGCTTCTTCCAGGAGGCCAGCACACCTGGCCCCAAAGCTCCCCGTTCCTCGGGTGAGCCCCGCGTACAGCGGTCCCCCGGGCCACACGGCGGCTCGCTGGCCCCTGCCGGCCCGTGCCGTGGACGCACGCCCATCAGTAAACATTACCAACAACGGGGAGGCCACAGGCTCACCTGGACAGGCAGGTGGAGACTGAAACAGGCAGAGGTCACGACCTGCTACGCACAGTCTCTCTGTTGCGATCCCCTTGCCCCTGGGGGGACGGCCGTGGAGTGCGGCCTGGCAGCAGCGTCTGTAGGTCCCCAAGGACACGCGGCTGAAAATGAAAGACTTAATCAAAGTGTGGTTTTCTTGTGATTCCCTCGAAAACTGTGCGGCTTTGCCCAGGGTCCCCGTGGTGCCCTCACGCATTCGGCAGATGTGTATTGAGCGCCTACTGTGTGCCAGCCACCATGATATGGCAAGGCCGCCCCAAGGGGCCTGGAAAAATGGCAGTCACAGTGGGTGGGGGGCGCCGGCGTTGTGAAGCCTTGCCGCGTGGCGGACACAACGCTGCACCCCCGCCCGCATGAGCTCGCCCCACCCTCACAGCAGTGTGCACGGTGGGGCCGGCGTCATCCCCCCTGCACACATGCTGGGACCCTGGGGCCCCGAGAGGCCGAGTGACTCGTCCACGTTTGGGCAGTTTGTGGAGGCCGCACCCCCCGGGGGGCTGTCTGGCTGTGGGGGGCATCCAGGTGTGGCAGGTGCTGCTCGCCTCACAGCCCTTTCCCAGGGACTGACATTGTGCAGGGTCTGCTCTGATTGTTGGTGGTTAGCAGGACCCACCTGGCTCTGTGCTGGACGGAGGGTTCCAGCAAGACCTCCAACAAAGCCAGCAATGCTCTGTGAGACACGAAGGAAGGCCGCAGGGATAGAGAGGCTGGGGGCCCAGAGCAGGGGCCCTAGCCCTGACTCTATGAAGGGATTTATTTGAGGAGGAAGCAAAGTGTAAGCTGTGATCCGGAGTAGGAATTAGCCAGCCAAAGATGTGGGGCAAAAGGGTTTCCTAAGGGAAAACATGTGAGAAGAGACCTCAAGAATCATGAAATGGTCTGGTTGGGTGACCAGTGATGAGGCCAAGAGTAGGCAAGACCAGATCCCGTGGGGAGGACCCTGGGGGCCTCCTGGGCTCCCCTCCTTAGGGCAGCTGACTTTGATCAGGGGTTGACTGGCATCCAACAGAAAGTTATTGAGTCCCTGTTGCCCCTAGTGTGTAATGCTGGAGTCCTTGCCCTCTAGGGGCTTGTAGTCCAGTGGAAAAGGAAACAGTCAATACACAGCAAGGCATCAGAGAGCACTGTGTGGCCCAGAGGGAAGTCTCAGAGTTAGCTGTGAAAGGGGTAAGAAAGCCACGTGAAGAAGGTGGGTGGGGAGGGAGGACACACTGGTGCCATTGAGACTTGGGGTTGAGGAGTTAGCAATGTGGCAATGTTGGGGGGAATGCATTCCAGGCAGAGGGGATAGCTGGTGCAAAGGCCCTGAGGCAGCAACCAACTGGGCACACTCAAGGAATGCAGAGTATGGTCCGTGTGGCTGGAGTAGAGGGAAGGAGGTGGAACAGGTTCCAAGGGAAGCCAGAGGGTCTTCAGGGAGTTTGGGTTTGATCCCAAATCGGGGAGAAGCCACTAGAGAGTTTAGGCAGGGTGTGGCGGGCCCCGATTTTTAATATTGACCATCACTCTGCTTTTGTGCTGCCAGTGGATTGTGGAACACCAAGTGCGAACATTGGGGTGGGTGCAGGGAGTGAGCTCTTGCTCCAGAAGTGAGTCGACCTGGGCGAGTCCGTGGGGGGGCGAGGAACCCCGGCGGGCATGGACAAGTTGGCACGTGCTCACACGTGCTCTGATATAGAGCTCCGGACCACGGGGCGGTGAGGACCGCAGCTGTGGCCAGCAGCCCTGGTTCTGGGGGTCCACTTGTCACGAGAGACACTGCCATCTGGGGAGGTCGGAAGGGACCCCCAAGGCTCCCAGCTGGGTCTGAGATGGAGCCAAGAGAGGATGCGGGCCGGCCCCGACCATCTTGTGTTTTTCTGTTTTCCTGACAGGTTTATTGAGCTGTAATCCACGTGCCGTACAAGTCACCCACGTAGAGTAGACGATTCAGTGGTTTTATGTTCCCAGGCCTCTACCACCATGGCCACGATTGGTATAAATGGGACCATATGCCACCTGTGGTCTCCTGTGACTTAGTGTGATTCCGAGGCTCGTCCCTGTGCAGCGGGTGTCCCCCCTGCATCCCTTTATATGGGTGAATAATGGACCATATTTTATTTCTCTGCTCCTCAGTTGGTGGGAGCCCGGATTGTCCTTTCCCACTTTCTGGCAATGGGGAGTCACGCTCGGACGAGTACTCACGGACGGGTTTTTGTGCGGGCTTGTATTTTTAAGTTCTTTGGGATAAATACGTGGGAGTAGAATTGTCATAGGATGTCTTTGGGTAACTGGTCAAGAAACTGCCAGACCGCCCCCCGCAGGGCTCCCCACCTTCCAAGCCATCCGCTGGGTGCTGAAGGCCGGCCACTTCTCAGCCTCACCCATGCTTGTGATCGTCCCTGAACGCCTCTGACACACCCTGTCACCCTTGCCCGGAGCTGTTTACAGACCAGGCGCCTGGGAAGAGCGCCCCTCGACTCCCGGGTGCAGGAGAAGCTGTGCATCCAATGGGCTCTGCTCCCGGAGCGGGGTCCAGAGCGGGGTCCTTGCCGTCTCTCCTTCCCATGTTCATTTCAACCCACCCGGAGGACTGAGCAGCTCACGCTGCACTTCATTTACTTAATGGACGAGGAAGGAAATGATTTCTGCAGCCGAGACCCGAGCGGTCCCCGTGGACTCCGCTCTTCGACAGCGCATTTAAACTTCCACCTGGGGATTCGCTCGTTAGGCTGGGAACTGTGACCAAAGACCTTTCAACATTTGGTGCTTATAAAGGGAGTTGGAGAGTAATGACTTTTTAAAAGGCATTTGACGGGGGAGGACTGGGATCATTCTGGGGTCTAGAGCGTACGTGTAGTTCGCAAAAGCAGCCGGACAAGGCGTGCCCTTCGTCAGGCTCTGGCCTGGGCTCGGGGGGGTGTGAGCAGCGGAGATGTGTAGAAATCTCCTTCTGGCCTGATGAGATGTGGAGCCCGGTGTCGTCTCCTGGGGCTCTGTGACCCTCGCCAGTCACTTAGCCCTCTGAGGCTACACTTGTCACTTTGGCACATCGTTTCTGTGGGCCTGCACGTCAGCGGGCCGCGAAGATGTTTTGGAGGAGGGTATGACTGTGAATATCCAAGCTGCCTCTTTCCAGGCGGCTTCCCACACTGTGTTTTTCCGAATGGAAAGTGCTCACCTGATCTCATTCTCATCTGAGCTTGAGTCCGATTCCTTCTAGGACATTTGTCTCATCCCCCATTTTCTGGCCTCAGACACCTCTGTCCCTCAAAACACCTAGGCTGTCACAGGGGCAGTTATAAATTCAGTTCTTAGATTGACGCTTCTGTGTCTGTGAACCTGGGTAGGCTGTGAACCCAGGTTCCTGTGAGCCCAGGAATGCTGTGACCCCAGGCAGGCTGTGAGCCCCATAAGGACAGGCACCGTGTCTACTTTCGTTATTACTTTCACTTATCAGTGTCACCCTAGCACTTGGCACAGAGTAGATGGTGTTCAGGTTTGGGTTTATTGCAAGGTGACTCTGGGATGCGGGTCTGAGAGCAAATAACTCATAAGAAAGTGGTCCTGGGGAAACAGAAATAGGAAAGAGGGTCTTGGGCAGAGCTGTGCCCAGGGAAGCGGCACCTGATCCCACAGGGGAGTCGTTGTGAGCAGCCCCTCAGACTTTGTCATGGAGGCAAGGGGCCTGGGCCTGGGTAAAGTCACCGGCTGGGGCCAGCCGGGCTGTGCCCACCCCCAGCACCGCCTCCTCTTTCACAGGGAAGCAGGGAGGACCCAGGGTCATGGTGTCAGGACCATGGGGACCCAGGGGGAGCCCGCCCCAGGGTCAGTTCACACCCAGGGTCCTACCCATGACCTCCTGCCCACGACCTTGTAGAACAGGGCTGCTGCACGATTTCCGGGGGGCTCTCACTCAGGAGCACGTGATTGCCAGCCAAAGCCGTGCCTCCACGTGGCAATCGTGAGAGCCCAGCCAGAATGCTTTGAAATTTGTGATCCTCAACACATTTTTAATTTAGGGTAATTGCAAAGTTTGCACGAGACTTTACACTTGTGTGGCTCTTTCAGATCTGCATGAATCACAGTCTTGATATGTGTGGGTTATCGTTAGGCATCCCGGCTGGCTTTCCTCTGGACCCCAGAGTCCTGATTCAGCGAAGGGCTGGGCTGACGGGCAGGAAGGCAGAGGCCGGGCCGGGCAGCGAGCTGGCGTCAAGGACATAGGGAGGCTGCTCGGCTCCGTGCAGACCCCTGCTGAGGCTACAATAATCACGTGAGTTACTCTCTGGGACCTGGCTTTCCTCAGCACTGGGTCACGCCACACTTAAGATGCAGGTGAATGGGCAAGGGCAGGACTGTTTGCTCTCTGTTCCTACCTAGAAACCACTGCCCTTTCTGGTCAGTTTTATTAGTCTGACCCTCCCCCCAGCCCTGGTGACCACTGATCTATGTTTACCTATTCTGGCCATTTTGTACCCGTGCACATCTTTTGGGCCTGCTGCTCTTGCTGGGCATCCTCTTCTGCGTGTGCATTCGCATCCTGGCTCTTGTCAGTGTGCCGTTCCCTCCGGGCGTGTAACACAGTGCCAGCACGTGGAAGACAAGCCGGCCTCTGCTCAGATGGTTAAACACAGGACTCAGACCCAGCGATCGCCCTCCCAGGTGTGCACCCAAAAGAACTGGAAATAGGTCTTCCAGTGAAAATGTGTCCGCGCCTATTTGCAGCAGTGCTCTCATGCACGGAGACACAAACCGTGGTGCGTCCATACAGTGGAAGAGTCTTTTCTTTCATACTGAGATTAGCTCGTTCATTACCTCCCGCTCGGTCTTCGAGACTCGCACCAGGTGTCGCCAGGTGTGCTCACGTTGGCAGGAAACTTACCTGAGGCGGAGAGCAACCCTGGCCTCGTCCACAGAACTCCTCTATCGTGGTGGGCCTTCTGTTCCTTCCTTCCTTCCCTGATCCCTTCCAGAATTCTGGGGAGCCTGCTGTGGTCCAGCGGGCTGTGGGCGGGACCTGCCAGGGGCGGGGCCCTCCATGGGTGGGGCCGGATGCAGGCGGAGCCAGCCATAGATGGAGCGTGCAGTGGGCGGTACCTGTCATGGGCGGGGCCAGCCCTGTACCTGAGCCTTCATGGGTGGTGCTGGTGGACTGCTGTGCCTGTCATGGGCGGGGCCCTCCATGGGCGGGGCCAGATATGGGCTGAGCCAGCTGTAGACAGAGGGTGCAGTGGGCAGTGCCTGTCATGGGCGGGGCCAGCTATGTACCTGAGCTTCATTGGGGGTGCCTGGCATGGGCGGGGCCCTCCAATGGGTGGGGCCGGATGTGGGCGGAGCCACGGTGCAGTGGGCGGTGCCTGTCATAGGCGGGGCTGGAGGTGGGCGGGGCCGCCCGGGCCTCTCCTGCAGGGGCAGTGCTAGGCAGAATGCCCCATAGGAGCCCTGCCCCCCAGAGCCCAGTTGTGCTGGAGCTCCAGGGCCCTCCCTGGGGAGGACAGTCTGGCACCCAAAGCTGAGAGACCAGGAGGAGGAGGCTGGCAGAGGTGGGAGGGAGATGGTCCCTCCAGGGGCCACCAAGTGCAGGGCTCCATGGGGAGGGGGAAGAGCCCCCCCGGGGGGCTGGAGCTGCTGGTGGGGGAGAGGCCGGGGTGGAAGCACAAAGTGGGAATTTATTCTAATGCCAGCAGAGGCCACTGGAGCTGGGTGAGGGGGTAAGGGCACGTGGTGTGACATCACCTGGGGTTAGAGGTTGCAGGGACCTGGGAGCCGTGAGGGGGACCGGCCGGATGAGCAGCAGAGGATGTAGATAGCAGAGTTGTACTGTCTGGGTGCCTGTTCTGCCTTGGCCACCCCCACCCCAGACCGTGGGTCTGGGAGCACAGGGTTAGGTGCTGTGCCCAGAGTCGATGCTCAGCCAAGTTGTCTCAAGTGTGAGTTAATCAGTCCAGTCTCCCACCCTGGGAGTGGGCAGAGTGAGCCGCCTCACCGGAGCAGCCCCCGGGTGCCCCTCGATGTTGGAGAGCAGTGGTTGGGGCTGGGATTAGCCGTGCATCCTTCCACTGGGGGCTACCTCCCAGCCGCAGCCAGAGACTCTGAGCATGCTCCGATAGACAGGTGTCACCGGCTGTGCCGTGTTCCCGGAAAGTGTGCGCTGTGCGGACTTGCTGGCTGGCTGGGCTCTGTCCACCTTGCTTGTCCCTTCTGTGACAGCCACCGGGGGATCCGAGCCAGGATGGCGCCTGTGGGGAAGTCATGAGTCACAGTGACAGCAAAACAGACCCTGCAGCTTCTCCGGCACAGCGGCCTCTGCTCTCAGGGGTAGCCACAGGCCAGCCACCGAGGCACCAGAGGGGGCAGCGCCAGGCAAAAACACAGTGTGACTGAAAGGTCAGCAAATTCAGGAGGGAGCCCAGCTTGGCAAATCCTGAGCAACATGTGTTGTTCTGTAGGATTTTACACTTCAGATGTGCCTGCACTCCTTCCCCACGGCTAGGGACCGTGAACTCGAACACAAGCACAGAAGAGCCTGCTTCTCCTTCCCTTTTGCTTCTCAAATACTTGGTGAGCCGTTGCTGGGCCCTCCTGGGCTCTGTTTTTGGGCCTAGGGAGGCAGTTACATGGAACACACCGGGTTCCTGCTCTCCTGGTCAGATAGCCAAGAAGGACATTTCACTAATGAACAGGCAAATCAATCGCTAATGCTAAATTGTACTGGAGTCTATGGTGCAAAACATAACAGGAAGCCTAATAGGTGGGTATGGAGGATGGGACCATGAGGACTGAGTAGGAGTTCATCAGGGAAAAGTGTTGCTTCCAGAGGGATTGGCATGGCGACAGTTTATGACGGGAGAGCTTGAGCAGGGTGAAGCAGAGGAGAGACAGCAATCAGTGGGGCGAGGCAGGGGGTGCGGGGCGAGGTCAGCTTCAGAAAGCAGACACCAGAATCTGGGTCACTGTTGCGGTCTTGGGTGTCATCCTAAAGGCCACTATGACATTAAGCAGGGAAGTGACACAGCCCCTGTCTGCTTAGGGGGCAGGCTTAGCAGAAAGATGCTGGGAAACTGGTCAGAGGCCGCAGAGGTGGAGTGGGGAGTGATGCTGGCCTGGACCCCAGGGGTAGAGGGTGTGAGAGCGAAGGTAAGGGATCTTAAGCCCAAGCCATTCCCTCTTACTTCCTTTCTTCTCTGGGTGTCCAGGGGTACCTTTTCCCTGAAGACATTTCCAAAGGGACCACATATGGCAGGAATTGGCAAACTATGGCCCACAGGGCAAATCCGCCTTCCACTGGTTCTTATAAAGTTTTATTAAAATATATCTGGGCCTATTAACTTAGGCACCGTCTGTAGCTGCTTTCATCAGTGGCTGGGCCATCACAACAGAGAACATACGGCCCACGACACCGGAGATTTATGTGAGATACATATAAGAACATTTGCCCATCCCTGACCTCAGCAAAATGAATGTGGGACACATTTTCAGAACACGAATCTATTGGCTCAGAATCTTCCCAGCATTTAAACATGTTTAATTCCTCAGAAAAATGCTAAAGCATGCATATTTTAAAAAATTAACATTTGTCCTTAAGCTTTGACTGGCATATGAGAACCTCATCTCACACTTTGATTTGGAAAGTCCGGGCTGGGAACTTGGGCTTTGGAGATGTTGGACGATATTATTTGTCTAGATTCACAGCGCGATGCTGGCATCTCCCGGTGCATTGTTTGATGGTTTATCCTCTCTCCGAAACGCTCATTGTTCTCTCCTCTGTTGGAGAGGATCTTCAGGGGGCTGCCTCTCATAGCAGCTTCTAGTCTTTGCAAAGTCTGTGGGCTTCTTGCTAAATAATTTCGGTAAGTGTTTGCTGAGGTGCAAACACAGACTTTCATGCTAAGCCCAATACTGGCAAACGCCAGCGCTGGTGATGGCAAAGGTGCTTTTCCCCATCTTCCCTTCTCCCTCCCTGATCCCGTCCTCCTCGTGCTTTTATTCTTAGTTCCAAACTCCACACAGCCTTTTCAGACCCACTTGATTTACAGATCTGAGCTGATTTTCGCTTGGAGAAAACTGGCCATATGTCTGGCCGACACCAGCGACCATTGGCAGAATTATGGGGTTGATGCTAAACAGATGGGCCTTCTCATCAGATGTGCTGGTTTTTCCACAATGTATGCGAGGAAGAAAGAAACTGCTTGAATGATGCCGGGGTTTCTCCACTCGTGTCAGGGTGTAGACGGTGCTCGTTGTCTGGTCTTTATGTTCACATCGTTGCCGTGTAGGGGCTCGGGCAGCTGGAGGATGCTCAGAGACATGGGAATCTTTGGGCCCCAACTTCTAGGAAGGTCTTAGAGGATCCTCATTGTCTTTGGATTACAGATATTGGGGACAAGACATTTATATTCCAAAATAAATTGTCGTGTACACTTCCTAGCGGGAGTACATTTTAACTGCTTCCTCTCCCATCTACTGCTCCGAATCCATTCTTGCCCCAGCCTGTGTGTGGTTATGGCTGTCTGGGCAGCAAGGCATAAACAGGCCTGATCCATCTGTGTAGAAAAAGCTGGCTAACCAGCTGAATAGAGTTGCTGACTGCAGGACTTCTCAGAGCCTTTGTTTGCTGTGATAGTATATGGCGGTCCTTCCGGGAGGGCTTTCAGCGTGCACGGTGTTTTCCCATGTGCCTTCATCCCCAGAGCCTCTCCTGTGCTAGGGTTCCGTGGAACGTGCATTGGGAAACACTGGTGTCACGCCCCACTGGTGAGCTCTACACTGGAAAGCCTAGGCTCCCATGCCCGTCCCGCCACCTACCGGCCAGGTGGCTTT
This sequence comes from Procyon lotor, assembly GCA_028646535.1. Lineage (NCBI taxonomy): Eukaryota > Metazoa > Chordata > Mammalia > Carnivora > Procyonidae > Procyon > Procyon lotor. Next base: position 2,082,939 of record CM053610.1, on the reverse strand, counting down.
CTTACACAGGTCCCGCCCCCCAACCTCCTCTTCTTAAATGTCAAATGGAGCTGGAAATGTAGTCCCTGTCCTGGGGTTGTTGGCTTGGAACTGACATGCTAGAGAATTCGAGGGCTCCCCTTGGGCATTCGAAACTGCATTCTCCTACAATTAAGCTTCCATGTGATTCACCACGTTCCGGGGCTGTCGTTCTCTCTGAAGCTGAGCCAGGCTCCTGTGTTTCTTAGCCCCTTGACTGACAGGCAGAGCACAGCCAGGAGACGCCGTCGGCTTGCGATGGCAGCCGGGAGAAGGGGTGAGGCTGCGTGAAGCCTGGACACTGCTCAGGAATGTAATTATCCCCCACTGTCGGGGGACCCAGAGGTGACGCAGGTGGCTCTTCGTAACCAGTGACCTGCATTCTGATCCATGTCCGTTGTCCTACTGCAGGCTCCGTCCTTCTCATCCATGCATCCATTCAGTCTCTCCTTCATCCGTTTACTCCACATGCCAGGCACCATGCTGGGCGCCCGGGGAGGGGGGGGGCCTGCTCTGGGGGCCCCGTGGCCTCTGTACCAGGCAAGCTGCGGTTTTCCACCCAGGGGCTGTGATCGATTGCAGGTTCTGATGGGCAGGCTGGCAGAGCCGTTGGAAAAGCCTACAGAAGTTCTGGGAAGACAGCCATCGGCCCTCAGAGGTTCTTCTCCCCTTTTGAGTAAACTCATCCTTCTTCTGCATCCCTACCAAGCCCGCTGCTGACCCCAGCGGCCAGTCCCTGCCTCCATCCCCAGCCGTGATGACCCTCCCTCCTGGATGTGGTGCGGGCGTGGTCCCGGGTCTGCCTGTACTGCTCAGTACTCCCCACATGTTCTGCTCTTCAGCCGTCCCTCGAGAATTTTCCAGGAGGAGTGGAGAAGGTCAAACCAGCAACACTTTCACATCTGGGAGACTTAAGGTCTATTTTGAAAATTTGGTTTAGGAGGTTCAGACCCATCCTGGTGACGGGTCACTTAAAACAGCCGGCACCTCTTTGTAGACAGGCGTCAAGTCGCATCTTCTGCAGACTGGACGCAGGCCCTGGGGTCTTTTGAGGCTAAACGCCGTGACCTTGCTCTGTGCTCCTCTGATCATGAGCTCGGCTCCAGGCCTGCTTGCGTCCCACAGCCCGCATCCCTGATGATGGTGACGTCATCCTCCGTCCCGCGTGGCCTGACACAGGGACACAGGACACAGCAGGTGGCCTGACTTCCGGGTGTACTCTCACCTTCGCCGTGCGACCTGGGGAAGTGATTTCCCACCTCTCTGCCTCCAGTTGTGTCCTTGTGATGGGGGCAATGAAAAGAGTGACCTGCCTTCTAGGGGCTCGATAGGCATGGAATGAGCTCATTCGTGGTGGGGGCTCGGGACAGGGCTTGTCACACAGCACAGCAAGAGTCCCAGAGATGTTGC
>CM053610.1:2046426-2063089 GCA_028646535.1 Procyon lotor | reverse complement strand
GGGTGTCCATGGAGAGACCCTGCAGAGCCAGGACGTGCGCGGGGGGATAGAGCAGGTGCCCCCGCCTCCCCCGTGTGGGGTATCTCCATCTGTCCGGGCTGCTGGGACGAGATGCCATAGGCTCCGTGGCTTAAACAACAGACAGTTATTTCTCCAGTTCTGGAGGCTGGCAAGGCCAGGGTCAAGGTGCCTGCAGACGCGGGGGCTAGTGAGGGCCGCTTCCTGGTTAGCAGGTGGCCGTCGTCTTGCTGTGTTCTCACACAGTGGAGGGACAGAAGGAGGGACAAGCGGTCGTGAGTCTGTTTAAGACGGGTTCGCATCCCGTCATGGGGGCTCCATTCTCATGACCTGAGCTCCCCGGCACCGTCCTCGACATTCTATCTGGAGCGTCAGGAATTTTGTGGTTGAGGCCCGACCATGCACTCGGATGCACCTTCCTCTTGGGGTTGACCTCGTGCGCAGGGAGACTTGGAAGGAGTCGCAATCTCTACCGGTCAGGATGCGTCCCTTCTAGTTCTGTGACCTTAGGCGACTCCCTTAACCTCTCTGTGCCACAGATACACCTTCTGTAAAATGGGAGTGGTGGGGGGGTTATTCTGATGGTTACAAGGGAAGCTCACCTGGCGGAGTCCTGACTCCTTGTGCTGAGAGTGGTGTCGCCCCCCTAGCTGTCCTCGCCATGGCTGAGGGGTGGGCAAGGACAGGGGAGCCTGGGCGCCACCATGCCCGGATCTGCATGAGTTTCGCCTCCAGTTTTATCGCTGTCGTGTAGCTAATTTGTTCCTTGTTCCCTCAGCTAACTCGGTAGTTTAACCAGAGTGTCACTGTCCCTATGGCCAAACAGGCCTGTCCTCCATTGGGGCGTCTAATCCATACCCTTGCATTCTTGGACACGGCTTTACAAGGATGGGACGAGGACACGGAGGATCGACAATTGCGAGGTGCCCTGTTTGGCAGGACAGGCTGAGGGACCCCTGCTCTGGGGAGGGACCCCCCGAGGAGTCCTCCGGTGGCCCCTGCTGTGACCCACCTGTCCCCGACCGGACGGGAGGACCTCCAGGTCGTGGCCTCGCCGTCCGTAACTGCTGGTGATGGTTGGGCCCCCCTGGTCGGGTTGCCAGGGGACTGACGAGCCATCACCTGTGGCCACCTGCAGGGCTCCCGTGGTGGCCGCCATCGTCTGTGTCCTCATCGCTCCCTTCACGTGAAAACAAGATCCCCCAGATCCTGACGCCCACGCACCTTGTGCCAGCAGGCGTCCCGGTGCCCTTACGTCCCTGAGACCTAGCACTTGTCTCTGAGGCACCAGGCCTGCCCTAAGCATGGTGGCAGCGGACGGGGAGGCACTGGAGGGATGTGCAGCCCACCGGCTTGTGCTCAGGGAGTCAGCACCGGGAGCACCCCATCCGCGCCCCGGTAGTACTTGCAGGGTAATCACATGTCGCCCTGTCCCCAGGCCACACGTACGCATCCGGTCGTGTTCTGCTAAGGGGGCTCAGTGGTGAGCTCTTATCAAATAGATCATCTGCGAGGACAGGAAGGCTGGCCCGGGGAGGCCATCCCCTGGCTGTGCTCAGCACCGGCTGGTGAGGCGTGATGACCCCAAACACTAGTCTGTGGGGATAGTCAAGGTCAAACGATAAGGCCGAGGTGGCTGAGGGAGGGGGGCATGCAGCCCGAGTACCTTGGACTCCAACACAGCACAAAACTGTGTGCAGAGACCCAGGGAGGATAACCTGCATCAGCATGCACTTTGGGGTCACCGCAGAGGGCTGGGATCCCCCAGAGAGCTGTTGGGATTGTCCCTGCTTGTGCTCTCTCTTCTAGCACCTTTGCTTCCAGGAATTTCTCCCCGGTTGTCCTAGCCTTCACACACAATGGTGTATAGGCATGAGGGCTTCTCCACCTTGGTGCTTGTCACACTGGGGGCCGGGGGCTCCCCTGCTGTGGGTGGGCGTTCCCTGTGCACTGGAGCAGCATCCCTGGCCTTCACACCCTCCGTACCAGGAGCAGCCCACCCCCCAGTGGTGACATCCCAAAATACCTGCAGACATTGCCCAATGTGTCCGGAGGGGAGGAGCAGCTCCTTTGGTGGAGAAGCACTGACACCTCTGGATGTTCATGTGTAATAATGGCAACAGGAAAGTTGGAAACGCTCTGAGGGGGCATCAATCAGGGATCAATTAAACAAGTTTTACCCCATGTCTGCAGTGGACACAGTGTTCAACAGAAAGTTCCGGCTCGAGCATGAAGTGCATCCAAGGTGTCTAGGGAGGGGACCAAAAGAACTTGGAGATGGCTGTTTTTGTTAACGACGTAAAATGAAGTTGCACACACAACCACATTCTATATTATAAGGAAGAACGAACAAATGAGAAAGCAGACCTTTTCTTACCCAGGGCGATTGGGACCAACCATTTCTGTTTTAGTCAAAACAGCTGATGAGAGTCAAACTGAAAACCCCGGCTGGGGCCTCAGTGGGGGTCTTCTGGCTGGCGCCCCCGGCCCCTGCAGGAAACATGCCCGCTGTGCGTCTCACGTAGTATCCAGCTCAGGTTCTAGAAGACAGAGTGGGGGCCGAGGTGTGTTTCAAAACAATGTGGGTGCTCGCTCCTTCCCCGTGGTGGTTTCTTTCCGATTCTATTTAGGGGAGAAACAGTAAAATCTACGGTACTATACTTGTCATCTTAGCTTCATAACAAGTACAAAGTGATGTCCTCATCGGGAGCGTGAGAGTGAGAATGATTTCTCCCTGATGCTTGCCAGGGACTTCTAGAGAGGCACGTTTACTTTGTACTCGTTACAAAGTTCAGGCTAACAAGAGCTAGTGTAGTTTTTACTGTTTGTTTCTTTCCTAATCTGCTTCGGAAACAGTTGCTTGTGTGCATACAGGACTTGCATATACGGGAGGGAAGTGCCTCATCCAGGAGGCCCACCAGACTTGCAGGTGGTCCTAGAGGGGGCTGCGGAACGAGGGCAGGAGCAGCCACCTGGCTGGGCGCAGTCGGGGTGAGAACATCTCCCACAGGCACATGGGCCACACAGAGTGTGTGTGTGTGTGTGTGTGTGCGCGTGCGTGCACGGAAGGGTCTTTGTTCATGGAGCAAAGGGTTAATGTGAGGGTCTTATTCTCTGTCACCTTCCCGGATCCCAGGGAACCTGACAAGGCTAGGAATACCAGCCATGGAGTCACTAGCCAATATTGCTAATGGCAAAAAGAAAATGACCCTGATCATCAAATTGTATCTGTTTTTGGAAAGACAATGCTTGAACTCCCAAGTGTTGTGAGGTCCCCTTGAGGGGACCCTGGCACCTCACCCCAGGGCGCTGTCCCAGGATGAAGTGATCCCATGGGCAGCTCTGGGAAGGCTCCCAGCCGTGCCTGATCCTCTCTGATCCCTGAGCCATGTGCCCTGGGGGGGACTCGGTTCCGGGGAGCCACATGCGCTGCTTCTGGGACTCGCCCATTGAACTCCTGGGCTGGCCTGTGTGCCGACCAGGTGAGTCGGGGCCGTGATGCTCTTGTGAATCCAAGTGATACATTGACCCGAGACCGAACCCCTGTGGTGGGTCCCGCAGGTGGAGACAGGGGTGAGGCTCTACCCAAGTGACTCGCGGTGGGAGTGCCACCAGATTTAGCGCCAACAATAGAGAAGTTTGTATGGTTTTCTGATGGTGCACCCCAGTAGCAGAGGGAAAGTACACCCCAGATATCTGTACGTTATTTGTATACCGTGTGAGTGGTACCGTACGAATATACTGCAAGCATCTTAAAATGTGCACAAAAATAGTACTAAGGAGGGAGGCCGTGGCCTGGCCTAGTCACTATGTAAGTGTTAGCATCTCCTGCCACAGTCTGACCCGCAGATCCTGGGGGTCATAGTGTCAGTGAGCCCACGGGTGGGTGGGGGTGACTGGCACCCTGGGTCCCCAGTGCGTCCTGGGTGTAAAATAGTGTAAGAGCTAGAATTTTTTAAAGCTTCTAGAAATGCCTTATTGTTTACTCAAGGAGTACGGCACTTCCGAGCTCAGGGCGGAGGACTCCGAGGGCAAACTAGACTATCCGAGCCCCTCGCTGCTGACATTGGAAAGCTGCCTTTCAGCATGAGGGCAGGGAGTCCAGAGGGCCGTGTGTGGGGGAGGGATCCTGGGACACTGGGCTGGGATGTGGACGCGGGTGTGGGTGGGGGTGTGGCTGAGCGCTTCTGGCCCTACCTGAGCCGAAAGAAGAGGTGACCGGCCCTGCAGGCTCGGGGGCCCTGCCCCGGGGGACACGTTTGTGAAAAGCAAAAGCTAAAATGTACCGTGTTACTAGAATCCCATTTTAAAGGCGGCAGAGGGCATATCGAAAACCTCCTTGCAGGGATTCCCCGGAAGTCACCTGTCCTGAGTCAGGGCTCTCCGGTCCTCCCCGCGGGAAAGCATCCACTGAGCACCGGCTCCCTGCATCTAAGGGAAGCCCGGCCTGGCACCTCCGCCGTTTCCCCCGTGGACGCCAGGGGGCGCTGCAGATGGTCGCCGGGAGGCAGGATGCTGGAGGGCAGGCCTGGGGACCACCTGGTGGGCCCGGTGCCGTGAAGTCTCAGGTCTGGGTGGTTCTTGCTGGGCATAAAGCAGCTCCTGCGGGGGAGGCACTCACAGACCCTTGATGACCCATAGCGGCCGAGCTGCTGCATTTTCTTGGAGCTCTTCCTTCCTTCCAGGGTTCTTCCAGGAACTTCCTGCGCCGTCGTCCCCCACCCCCCGCCCCCACTCTGAACACAGGCCTCTCTAGCTATGCAGACATGGGGGGTCCGTGTCGTTCACGAGCAAACTCGCGCTGTGCCGTGATCGCCCTGCCTCCAGGTGGGGGAGGAAGGACCCGAGGGGCAGTTTCAGGACTGAGGGAGGAGGCCCAGGATGTGCACAAGCCAAGAACGTGTGGATTTCTACATCCTGGAGCCTTGGCGCCCAGGCTGGCTGTGTGCCCTAAGATGCCCTGATGCTCGGACGCCCCCGCCCTCCCCCACTGAAAGAAGCACATCCAAACTGACCCATTGGTCCTGACCCCCCTGCTTCTGGAAGGTGCCCAGGCTGGGGCGCGATGTGGGCAATGGGAGGAAGATGGGGGCTGTGAGGAGGGCCCCGGCGCAGGGAGAGGTGGGGAGGAGCTCAGAGCAGGGCTGACCAGGGGTACCAGCTGGCGCGGGCCGCCCTACAGGACCCCGGAGCAGGGCTGGCTTAGATGTCCGGCGCTTCTCTCTCGCAGCTCTGGAGGCTGGAGGTCTGAGGTCTCGGCTGTGCCAAGGGCTCCCTTCCTGGCTTGCAGAGAGCCCCCTTCTCACCCTTTCCTCCTGTGACCTGGGACCCACGAGCACGAGGGGAGGCCTGGCGGCTTCGGTCTCTCCTCTGGACCCCCGTGTGGTCGGATCAGGGCCCTGCCCTTACGGCCTCGACTTTAATCCTCTCCGGAGGCCCCGTCTCCTGGTACAAGCCCACATCGGGATAGGGCTTCAGATGTGAGTTTTGGGGGCATCCCAATCCATAGCCCTGGGGCAGGGGGAGGCTGAGTCAGGAGCAGCAGGCAGGAGTGGGGGTGGTGGGGTCACTGGCCCAGAATTCAGGGGAGAGGAAAGGGTCCCCTGCACTGTGAGCTCATGAGGGAAGCCCTGACTGGCTGATGGTCAGCCAAGGACCCCACAGTCCCTCAAGAGCATTTATTGAGCACCTCCTGCATGCATGGTGATGAAGCCACGTGACAGGAGACAGGGGAGCTGGGGACTGGGTGGTCCTCAGAGCTACTCGGTCTTGTTCCCCACGCGCCCTCCTCATCCCCTGCTTCTAGCCAGACCCGCGTGGCTCATGACCTTTCTCTTCACTCACACAGGTCATCAGACCTCACGCCGTCTCTAAGTCCCAGAGGCTGTTTGGTTCAGGGATCCAAGTATCCTTCCCTGTGGGGATGCAGACTTCTAGGTGACTGTTTCCCCTGCCCCTCGTCCCCTCACCCCTGCTCGTCCCCCAGCGGGAGCTTGTCCGCTGCAATTGGAGGGGCCCTGGGCTTGCCGCTGTCCCTGCACAGGGCCTCGGGGCTCTTCCTTCTCTGAGAGCTTCCGTTTCCCCTTAGAAGGACGTGGTCTCCTCCCTTGGACAGTTCGCCCCAAGGCCCTCTGGGGCCTGGACGGAGCCGCATAAAGACAGAGAGGGTACAGGTCAGATGCGAGAGTTTCCGGGGCTTGTTAGTCCTCTCGCTGCTCTAACAGATGGTCACACTTTTGGTGGCTTTAAGGAGGACGAATTATTGGCTCACAATCCTGAGGGTCACTCTGGGCTGAACTAAAGCCGTCGGCTGGTTCTGGGCCTTCTGAGGACTCCAGGGGGCTCGCTTCCCTGCCTTTCCCAGCTTCCCATGCTGCCTGCGCCCCCGGGCTCGCTGTCCCTCTTCCCCCGGGCTCGCTGTCCCTCTTTTGAAGCCAGCAGCAGCCAGCAAGGACTTCCTCACGTCCCTCTGACGCTGACTCTCCTGCCGCCGTCTCGCTGATAAGGACCCCGTTGGTGACCTTGGCTGCCCCTGGCTAATCCGCGGTCCCACGTTCGTGGTTCCTGGGGTCAGGAGGTGGACATCTCTGAGGGCCTTCATTCTCCTGCTCACTGTGTCCTATTTGTGTGGCTGGGGTAACTGGTCGCGCACCCCTCCCGTGCCCCATTCCTGTACCGTTCTCAACAGCGTGCCCAGCGCATAGTAGGTCCTCGGCGGTGAGAGAAGTGATGGCCTGTGGGCCATTGCCCCATCTCACCGGCGACAGACCGAAGCCCAGAGAGGACACGGCCGGCTGAGGCTGCGTGGCGGGCTGGTGGTGGCCCTGGGGCACCGGCCTGGACTCCCACCCCTGTCACGCGAGCACAGCTGTGAGCTGGGGCCGAGCGCCCTCGCTTCCCCTGTGTGGCCGGTCCCCGTGCCACTTCCGAGAGCCCTGGGGGCGGGGGAGCGCGAGGTCCGCAGAATCCACTTGCTTAGGATTGCCGTAGCAGCTCGCGTTTGAAATACACAGGAGACGTATTCTTGGCCCGAGGAGGGTTGTCGCCCAGGATTCCTGCCTCCGGATCCCCCCCTCCGCCCCGTCAGGTTGAGAGTTCTTAGGAGGGGCTGGGCCTGCCGCCTCGTTCTGAACAAGGTGGGTGGGAAAACGGAGGTTGGGATAGTGTAGAAGGCTGCTGGGTCCACGGTGTGCTTCCTGGGGAGAGAAGAGCAGAATCTTAAGGGACAGCAGATGGCAGGACGTCGGGGGTCCCATGGGCAAGAGGCACGTGACTTCCTCCCCGGCAGTCCTGTGGCCTTTCCTCTGTCTGTGGTCCCGTGGCTCATTGACCCCCCAACTCCCTCTGTGTGCCCCCCACCCAGCTCGCTCGCTCTCTCTCTTTCCGGCCCTGCCCCACCCCTAGTGGGTGTCGCCCTGGCTCCCTCCCTGTCCCAGTTCCTCCGCGCAGGCTGTCCTCACAGCCTCCCCGGTGAGAGGCTGGCCTTCACCCCGGGCTGCAGGGCTCTGTGGCGCAGAAGTCCCAGGTGTGCCTCTGTCCTCCGCTCGTGTTCCCGTAGATGGCCTGACTGCCCCCTCGCTCCCCAAGAGCAGAAGCATCGCTGCCCCCTCAACCAGGAAACCCACGCCCCTCCCCGGGTCTCCACCCTCCATCAGGCCCCTGCCGGGTTTCTGGGGATCCAGGCTCCAGCAGTCACTACCTCTCCGTGCAGGAGATTTGAGCCCCCCTGCATCCCAGGGGCGCCAGACGGCAGGCAGGTCGGGACCGTGACTCTTGTCAGACGGGAGACGCACGGGCCGAGCCCCACGCTGGCTGTCGGGCTTGCTGCCGGGGCGTCCCCGTGGGACGAGGGCGCGGAGAGGGGCTTCTGGGCTGTCGAAGCAGCTGGAGTCTGCAGGACGGGGCATTGGAACATGTGAGCCGGGTGAGGGAGCCCCGGACACTGGCGTGGAGACTGGCGAGCCAGGGCGGGGCTGTGCCCGAGCGGGCAGAGGTCCACGGGGCCCAGTGCCGGTCGCCTGTGGGACCGAGGCCTGGGCCGGGGCGCAGGTGCACCCAGCCCAGACCACGTTCAAAGCCACACAGACCTGCAGTTGCACGTTCAGGGTCTTAAAGGACAGGATGGACGAATGGATGGAGAATTCCAGAGAAACAAACTGTGAAAGAGCCCTGAATGCAAATTCTAGGGACGAAGTGTATGGAGGTTAAAAAAAAAAAACATCACAGCCGATGAAGAACGGCCCCGCTTGTCCCTGCTTGTGCCAAGACGGGCCAGGGGATCCTTCTCTCGCGGGCGCGTGTCCCCTCCCCCCCCAGGGCCAGCAGGGGAGCCCTGCCGTCCTCGCTTCTGTCCTGGCACCCAGCCCTGCTCGCTCCTCGCAGTAGCCCATACGGCCCGGGCCTCCGGGAGCCGGGACGGCCAGTCGGGGCCGAGAGGGCGCGTGTCCTCGGAGTGGGGACTTGTGTGTCTCCATGATTCCGTCCTCAGGACAAATTCCAAGGTGCCACCGACTGTGAAAAGGCCATCTCCTGGCGAGCTTGACTAGAGATTCTCGGCCCTGTGTTCTTATTTACCCGCAGCTGCATTCACATTTCCCGTCCTTCCCAGGAGGGCCAGGGACGCGGGGCGGCGTGCGGAAAGGGCGTGGAAAGGGCGCCTGTCGGCCGAAACCAGCCCCGCGACGGCTCAGGGGTCTCCGGGCCCAGGGACGGGCCGGAGGACAGGAGGGAGCAGCAGGATGGAAACGTCAAGCACAGTAGTGGTTTTTTCTGGAGGTGAGAGGTGGGTGGGAAGGGGGATCTCCTCCCTCCTAACCCTGCTTTAAGCTTAATCTGTCTGCGACCAGAGCGTGTTGTTTTTGTGGCCGAGCGAGGGAACGTCCTCATTTACTGGCCGCGGCCAGAAGGCAGCCTCCTGAGTGTGTGCTCGGCGGTGACCTGGGCCGGCTCTGCTCTCCCTGAGCCTCGTCATCCCACCTGGGGATTCCCTGGGGGGGCGGGGGCGTCTGGGGGCCCCTCCCGGCTCTGACCCGGCCAGCTGCCCATGGGACAGGGTGGTCGACTGAGATGACCCTGTGGTTTCTCTTAAAGTTTGGGGACTTGGTGGATTACGTGGGCTGCCTCTCAAGTCCTCCGGCTGGTCCTGGTGGATTGCCATTTTTATAATTTCTTGGACTTGATTCGTTAAAATTGTTTCGATTTTATATCCATATTCATGAGGCGTGTCTTTTTAAATTTTTCCTAGATTTAAATATTTTAACATCATTCCATCCCAGCTTTGCAACGTGGGCTTCAGGTGCTCACCTTTCTTCCAACTTTCTGGAATAATTTGTACAGAATTGGTGTTATTTACTACATGATACATCATCAGTGCCTCCATTTGGGCTTGGGGGGGCGTTGCCTATGGGGGAAGGTTTTTAAACTACAAATTCAATTTCTCTAATAGATAAAGATCTATTCTGCTTTCCCACTTCTTGAGTGAGCCTTGGTAGTTTGCATAGAATCGGATGGAGAGCTCAGCTCTCTTATTTCTTGTTGGTAATTTCTCTTCGTCCCCCTCTCTCCCCCCTACCTCTTTCTCCCCTTCCCTCCACCTCCTCCTTCTCTCTCCCCTGGTAAGTCTGCCTAGAGTTTTATCAATTCTATTGCTCTTTTCAAAGAACCAGCTTTTGGTTTCAATTTTTTTCATTATGTTTCTGTTTTCGATTTCACTGGTTTCTGCTCTGATCTTTATGATTCCTTCTACTTCCTTGGGTTTAGTTTGCTCTTTTTTCTCTAGTTGCCTAAGATGGAAACTGGGGTCATTGGTTTGAAGGCCTCCTTCTTTGCTCAGATAAGCATTTAATGCTGTGATGTCTCCCCCAACACCATTTTGATATGTTGCTTTTTTATTTACTTCAACATATTTTCTAAGTTCCCTTTTGATTTCTTCTTGGAACTGTGGGTCATTCCAAAGTTTTCTTTAATGTAGTTTCCAAAGATTTGGGTACCGTTCTGGACATCTCTCTGTTCCCGGTGCCCAGTTTCATCTCTGATCGGAGAGCGTGCTTTACGGGACTGGAGGGCTTTTCCCGTGCACACTTGCACCTCCTCGCACACATCTGTGCACACTCCCATGTTCTTGCACACACCCGCGCACACTTGCACGTCCTTGCAGTGCAAGAACACACAGACGAAGTTCTTACAATTATAGGGGTGTTGAAACCTTCGCTTCTACCTTTAGGTTTATCCTTTCTACTTTGTCAGGTTAGCTTTATGGATTTGAACCTCTGGCCAGGTTCACAAGTACTTGCCATTGTTCCATCTCCTGATGAGGTTGCCCCTTTATCCCCGATGGGGTTCTTGGCTGGGGGACCAACCGCGTCTGCGTTCATGTGCCCCCCAGCCTTCCTGGGGCGTCGTTCCCCGGCCATTGCTCGGCTGTTGCAGTCTTGGCCCCCGGGAGCGTGTTCCGCGGGCAGCACCTAGTTTGGTCCTGCTCCGTGGCCCGTTCCGAGCATCTCTGCCTTTAAGGGGGCCCATCAGACTGTCTGCACCGAGTGTGATTCTTCCTCAGGTTTGCATCAAGCCTCTGGCGAAATCCAGGTCTTCGGATCTGCGTCTGCACGACCCCAGCCCCCACTCCCACCCTGCAGACTCGGGGGCCTTGGTCTCCCCCTTCACCTTCTCAGCTGAGGCCGTGTTCCGGGCTCCCCTGCCCCGGGTGCTCAGCCCAGTGCCTCAGGGGGCAGAAGCAGGGCTTTCCTAGGGCTCCCCTAGGCTGGTTCCTGCCCTGCCGGGACCCTTGTGCTATCCAGCAGCTTCACCGTTGTTTCATGTCGGTTGACTCTGTTTTATCTCCCTGTCGGATGGAAGAGCCAGTCTCCGTTTACCGTCTGGGTCAGACCCAGGTCCGCGCCATCCCTTTTACTTCGGGGGCTGAGGTGAATCTCCCCGGCACATTCCTTCTATGGAATGTGCTAGCTTCTGGGACCACGTGTCCCTGGGGGTGGGGGCGGGGGGGCAGCTTTCAGGTCCCAGCTCAGAGGCCACCGCCTCCAGGAAGGCTTTCCTGACCTCTCCCTCACGCCCCTTTTCCTCTGCGGCTTATTCTGCCTGGCGCCGTGTAGGTCAGCGGGCACTTCTGAGCTCACGTGTGGGAAACACTGGACAAGGAGCGGCTCTCTCCACGGATGAGCCCGGCAGATTTGTTTTTCTCTGCGAGTGACAACGTCTCCAGCTCACGCAATGACCACAGTTAGGGAGAGAGCCGGGCGGACGGGTGGTTCGCATGTGCTGTGAGCCCGCGCACCGGGAAGGCCCACGCCCCGTGTTCCCGGCCGAGCCAGGTGCTCGTTGGCACCTTCCCGCCCTCCCCGGAGCAGGCTCAGCGGCACGCGCTGCACGGCCCTCACCTCGCAGCCGGGTCCGGAGTAGACACAGCGCAGCAGGTCTACTGCCCCGAGCGGATCCGGGAATGCCGCTCAGCCTGTCTGGGCTTCAGCGGGAGAGCAGGGGCTCGGTCGAGGGCAGGCTACATTTGAGAGGCCGGATGGGGACCCGGGGGGACGTCCCGGAGGAAGTGGGTGAGCGAGTCTGCGGTGCAGGAGAGAAGCTGGTGCTGCCCGGGGAAATCCCGAGCGTTAGCAGAGGGGCTGGGGGGCCTCAGGGGACAGAGGCGGTCGTGTGGGAAGCAGGTGTGGACAGAGGGGTCTGAGGATTGAGTCCTGGGGCACCCCAACACCTGGAGGTGGGGAGGTGACAAGGAAGCAGGGAAGGACACTGAGGTGTGGCCCTCGAGGTGGAAGGACGCCAGACCGGCGTGGAGGCTCGTGGGGAAAAGGAAGGGAGCCTTTCACAACTGAAGTTCTCCAAGGGCGTCCTTGGCTACACGGGTGGGGACAGGAGCTGTCGGGACAGGGGCCGGGGGCATGTTGGAGGCCCCACACGTGCTGGGGCGTCGGTGAGCAGGGTGCGTGCAAGGCTGCCCCCTGCTGGCTGAGCCGGAGCCCTGGTTCTGCGCTCGGGTGGCCGTTGGGGCCACTCAGATTCCTGGGGAGAGGCCACCGCCCCGCCCCGTCCTACCTCCCGTGCCCGCCGGTCAGCTGTGCATCCGAAAGGCTCCCCCAGCGTTTGCTGGAGTTGAACTGGATGTGCTAATATCACGCTCGAATTTTTAATTTACTTAATTTGGGGGCCTATACATTGATTTTTTTTTTTTTTTAATTGGCTTTTGCCAATACAGAGCTCCGTGGGATATTGAGCAGGACTGGCCTGAAGGCCCAGGACAGCCTTGGCCTTGGAAAGACAACACAGTTTTCGACAAAGTCTCCAGGGAAAGACATTCTGGGCTGGGCGAGCTCTGCTCAGATCCGGTGCAGAGAGCCTCACAGACAGGCCTGGGGGGCCTGCAGACGGGTCGGGGGATGGCCGTTCCCGGGGAGCCAGGGCTGCCTGTGCCCCCCAGTGACTGCCCGGTGGCCGGTCTTCATCGAGAATGCAAACTCTTGGAGTTCGAGGCTACCGCCGCACTGGAGGACGGGAGCCTGGTGCTGGACAGAGTAAAACTTTCTCACAGAGGCTCAGCCTCTTTCCCTTGGATGAACGTTCCCTGTGTTTCATTTACAGAGTTTCAAAAAAGTAGATGCTGGGCACTTTTGTCAGTTGTCTTGTTGCTTTTTACTTAGGAGAGAATTTTCCACCATATTCGTCGATGTCACTCAACGTTGTTCTTTCTTTTTAAATAGTTATCTATTTTCATATAAGGGCACTGTGTTTGTGATAAAAAACATAATACAGAAGAGGAAAATGAGTGCATGAAATGATCAGTGCCTGACATTTCTGTGCCAATCTATGGTATCATATATTCTTGCAAAATTAGTCACCTGTGCACACACAGATACATTTCTATAGACGACGTACAAGTTTTAGTACAAGCCGCTGTTAGAAAATGGTACAAGCATCCCATGAATGTCTTTCTGGTGTGCAGTAAACCACACGCTTACTTGGGGTTTGCCAAGGCCCAGTGGCACGAGGCGCCGTCGTCTTGGATTTTTCGGTTGTGCAGAATTTCTTACTTTCGTCAATGGTGCTGGATGGTACCTTTTCATGTGCTCTTATGTGCTCTTCCCACTTGCTTGGGGACGCAGACTCCGGGGGGTGGGATCTTTGGGTCAAAGCACAGGTGTGTCCGGGGGCCTGGGGAGGGAAGCTGTGCAGAAAGGGCTCACGGCCGCTGCTTTCCAGCCTCACGTCCCGCCCGTGTTGGCGCGTGCGCTCTGGGACCCAGGCTCAGTCTCGCCGAGGCAGACGGTCAGGTGCATGTGCTGGTCACATTTGTGAAAAGGCTCCTTTTAAGCTATTTGTCTGGAAATTTCCTTTTTTGAACTTTAAGAAGCAAAACCTAGTAACCTGCTGGAGAAGGTTACTCTGGAGAAGACCTCAGGTGAGCCCATAAGTTTTGGGGGTGGCCCTACTGTGCGCACGGGCGGTGCCTGGGAGGCTGGGAGAACCGCTTGCTCCCGGCACGGAATGAATTCTCATTTACACCTGGAAACTTCTGATGAGGGCATCTTTTTCTCAGTGAAGAACACATACGATTAAAATTTATAATAAGAAATCCAAGACATTTGCAATGGGCTTAAAAGACTTTGGTTATCAAAAGCTGGAAGGATTAAACTGCATCCAGGGCCATTTCACAGTGGGGCACATTGTGGTTCTCCGAAAACAGCCATCCCTTCCCGCCGCATATTAGACCCTTGACCTTCATGAAGGATTTGTCCCGAGACCTTCGGGACTCCCTTAACTCGTGACGGCCACCACGGCTCTCGATTTCCCCCAAAACACACAGGAAACACTAACTGAAAACCATGGGACTCCTGCAGGCCCTCTGATCCTAGAAAGCTATTAAGACAGATTCAGGCTGGAGCCCTTGCTCAAATGGTTTGTGGAGTCATTATTTCTTTGTCTCTATGAAACACACGGCAAACAAGCTGTGTGTTTAGAAATTCAAACATCAGAAATTTAAACCTCAGCAGAGCCCCAATTTTTGTGGCTCACTTTATCCTGAACTTCTAGAAGTTCAACTATCACGTTATTAGGCTCATTTCTTGCCTTCTGTTCCTACCTCTGACACTGGACATTGGCTGTCTTTGGGAGCCTTTTTTTTTTTTTTTCCTTTTGAGAAATAACGTTTGCCTCCAACCACAGGAGCATCCACGTTGGGCGATGGTTTGAGCCCCAGGATTGGCAGGTGGGGAGTCTCATTCAGAAAGTTCAACGAAACTGGAACATCTCCATCTCCAAGCCCACTAATGATCCTCCTTGCCTGCGAACGCAGCCAGACCCCACTTCTCCTAATGTAGACTTTCTGTCCTCTGAGATCTTAACTTGGCACCCCGATCCCACTCAGCTGATCCTAGACATCTGTGGAAATAGAGATCAGCCTCAGCCTGGAGACCCTAAACCAGCCCCCAATCCCTCACTCAACAGTCTTCCTTGGGAACCTGCTGCATTCACACGGCTCTGGGGCCGGGGGAGGGAAGACGGCCATTGAACTTAGCCTTGTGTAGGAGACGGAGTAAAGTAACCGACGGGGAAGGGATCAGATACGGGGGGCGTTAATGGCATGGTGTGCTGGCGATGGGAGCCCCGTTGGGCGTCTGCGGGAAGGTTCAAGGCTGGTTATGGGGACAGGGCCGGCCGCGGACAGTCTCGGGAACAGGGTGGCATGTGGAGGGCATACCAGCTGCCGAGGCCCAGAGGTGGGATGTTCTAGAGACTGAAAGGAGACCCGTGTGGCCAGAGGGCAGTGGTCAGCGGGGAGCGTGGACCATGTGGGGAAGGGGGAGAGGACGGGGGGGCAGGTGCCATGCAGAAAGTAACTGAGACTCACAGTCCACATTCAGAAGAAAGCCGGGGTGCCATTAATAATCCCCCAGGGCACCAGCTGTCAGCCAGGACCGCCTCTGGAGGCCGGGATGTGTCACCACCCATGGAGTGCGTGTCCCATGGTGGTGACACCACTGTGTCCCCGACTTGCCCACGTTCCCGCTGGAAGGCACCCCAAAGTGACAGAGGTGCCCCCGTTGTTCGGATGCCGATGCCTTCCCCCAGCAGGTGCGTGGCTAGACCAGCCAGCCAGCGCTTGACTAACACTAGCTTTCTCGTCCCTTCTCTCCCCTGTCTTTGGTGGCGCTCAGGAACACTGCCAAGGAAATGCAAGAAGGAGCTCTTGGCGGTAAAGCTGAGGAACCGGCCCAGCAAGCAGGAGCTGGAAGACAGGAACATTTTCCCCAGGAGGACTGATGAAGAGCGACAGGAGATCCGGCAGCAGATCGAGATGAAACTCTCCAAGTGAGTAGGGGTGCGTCACCACAGGCGGAGGCTACGTCCCCCCGGGCAGCCCGAGCCCCTCGGAGGCCCTGCCCTCCCCTCTCTGGGCCGCGCTGTCTCGGGGCGCCCACATGGGGCTCTGCTGGTGGCTTCTCACCTTGCCGCTACCCGCACTCGGGACGGCCCAGTGTGATGTCGTGGGGGGCTGTCCTCTGCGTCGTCAGGTGCTGAGCGGCAAGCTGGGTCTCTACACGTGACACCCTCCCGTGACCATCAGAACTGTCCCCACATGTTTCCAAATGTCCCTGGACAGGGGAGCACAACTCCCCCCCTGCTCAGTGGGGAAGCTCTGGTCTCTGGCGGCCAGGCCGGGCACCTGCAGGGTGAACGGGGGGTCACAGTGGGGACAGACAGTGACAGAGTGGCGAGGACGCGCCTTGTCAGCATCCAGGGCACGGGGGAGAGTCCCATCTGGTCATTTTCCTGCAACAATTGCATTGGGTATTGAGTATTGCCAGATCTCCTAAGTTTCTCAAGAAAAGCTGGAAATCTATTTGGGGGCACAGTGTGTGCACTGAGTTGAGCCCATCTGCCGCCTGGCTGTGCCCAGAGCCACGAGCGAGCACCCTCTCTCCCAACCGTCCCCTCTGTGGTCCCCGGGGTTGGCCGGCTAGAGATGCACCGTGTTACGGGCCAGCCCTGCATGGAGCTGGGGGTCTTGGCGGCTGAGGTCTTTGGGATCCACTTACGTTGCCTGAGAAAAGAATGCCTCGTATGGAGGATGGGGCGGGATTGTGACAACGGGGCCGTTTCAGGTGCTGGCTGGCTCCTAGGTTGCTTTCCAGGACTTGGCTCACTGGGGTCCAGAACCTAGAACATGCTGGGCCTCCCGGCTCTCGCCAGCATCCGCAGCCACACAGCCAGCCCAGAGCTGAGCTTGAACCAACGGGCTTTAGTAGGGAGTCTGGTCTGTCCAGCAGGGTCGGCCTCTGCTGCCTGCCGTCCTCCCAAAGAGTGGGGCCAGATCACGGCCCTAAGATCTGGGTGTGGGCGTCGGAGGGGAGATATGAATGGGCTCCAGGCACCTGGTGCTTATGCTTAGCTGCTCGCGTGTTGCCGTCTTCCCGACCTCCCTCCCGTACCTGTGGAATATGGGCTGGGCGGGGCTTGAAGGGGCTGTGTCCCGGGTCCCCTCCCGCCCACCCATGCCCTCTTTAAACCCCAAAGCTGGTCTCACAGAGCAGGAAGAGACAGCATCCCAGTGGCGAGCTGGACCTCCATTCCCTCCCCCTCCGATTTACCCTTGACCCGCACGCTTCTCACTGTCCCCTGC